>CM021105.1:336857221-337309061 GCA_007115665.2 Sequoiadendron giganteum | reverse complement strand
ACACGTGGCTGGGACAAACCGCGCGGACAGACCTACGTCACCTTCCGCTAGGGGCCCACTCGGGGACATCACAGCCCACCACGCTCCGCGGGTCTCGACCTCGAGACCTCCGGCTCTGATACCAAGTTAGTAACCATTGCACCAAAAGCCCGGATTGGTAGTGAACGACACCTCCCCGCGTTAAGGGGGCAACCCCAGGACAGGCCTCGCTGACGAGGACCCCGAACACGTGGCTGGGACAAACTGCACGGACAGACCTACGTCACCTTCCGCTAGGGGCCCATTCAGGGACATCACAACCCACCACGCTCCGCGGGTCTCGACCTCGAGACCTCTGGCTCTGATACCAAGTTAGTAACCGTTGCACCAAAAGCCCGGACTGGTAGTGAATGGCACCTCCCCGCGTTAAGGGGGCAACCCCAGGACAGGCCTCGCTGACGAGGACCCCGAACACGTGGCTGGGACAAACCGCACAGACAGACCTACGTCACCTTCCGCTAGGGGCCCACTCGGGGACATCACAGCCCACCACGCTCCGCGGGTCTCGACCTCGAGACCTCCGGCTCTGATACCAAGTAGTAACCATTGCACCAAAAGCCCGAACTGTCAATGAACTATTAATTTCCCGCAGGCAACTCTAGGGCGTGCCTCGGTTTGCGGACCCTGCATCGTTGGTTGGACAAACCGCACCTTCCGGTAGGGGCTCGAGTAAGTTAGTAACCGTTGCACCAAAAGCCCGGACTGGTAGTGAACGACACCTTCCCGCGTTAAGGGGGCAACCCCAGGACAGGCCTCGCCGATGAGGACCCCGGACACGTGGCTGGGACAAACAGCACGGACAGACCTACATCACCTTCTGCTAGGGGCCCACTTGGGGACATCACAGCACACCACGCTCCGCGGGTCTCGACCTCGAGACCTCCGGCTCTGATACCAAGTTAGTAACCGTTGCACCAAAAGTCCGGATTGTCAATGAACGGCACCTTCCCGCGTTAAGGGGGCAACCCCAGGACAGGCCTCGCTGACGAGGACCTCGGACACGTGGCTGGGACAAACCGCGTGGACAGACCTATGTCACCTTCCGCTAGGGGCCCACTCGGGGACATCACAGCCCACCACGCTCCGCGGGTCTCGACCTCGAGACCTCCGGCTCTGATACCAAGTTAGTAACCGTTGCACCAAAAGCCCGGATTGTCAATGAACGACACCTTCCTGCATTAAGGGGGCAACCCCAGGACAGGCCTCGCTGACGAGGACCCCGGACACGTGGCTGGGACAAACCGCGCGGACAGACCTACGTCACCTTCCGCTAGGGGCCCACTCGGGGACATCACAGCCCACCACGCTCCGCGGGTCTCGACCTCGAGACCTCCGGCTCCGATACCAAGTTAGTAACCGTTGCACCAAAAGCCCGAACTGGTAGTGAACGACACCTTCCCGCGTTAAGGGGGCAAACCCAGGACAGGCCTCGCGACGAGGACCCCGAACACGTGGCTGGGACAAACCGCGCGGATAGACCTACCACCTTCCGCTAGGGGCCCACTCGGGGACATCACAGCCCACCACGCTCCGCGGGTCTCGACCTCGAGACCTCCGGCTCTGATACCAAGTTAGTAACCGTTGCACCAAAAGCCCGGACTGGTAGTGAACGACACCTTCCCGCGTGAAGGGGGCAACCCCAGGACAGGCCTCGCCGATGAGGGCCCCGGACACGTGGCTGGGACAAACCGCACGGACAGACCTACGTCACCTTCCGCTAGGGGCCCACTCGGGGACATCACAGCTAGGTTGACGCTGCGAACTGGTGAATGATCCATCGCGGAGCCCGAGTGAATCTAACGAAGTTTGTCTGAAGACAACTTTTGGTAAAAACTTCATCTTGGCCTTCAAAACCATGGGCGCCTATCTCTCTTTGGGGCGTCCATCAAAACCAGTGCTAGCCATTTTTATGTTCTTAGAGTTTCAACATTGTTTCCTCACCTTAAGATGATTTCGCGAATCCGGGAGCTACATTGACTTGATTGACTGACTGCTAGATTTGCTAGATACCTTGATGAATTTTGAGAGGGGTCTTCTAGAGATGATTTCGTCTGAAAATTGATTTCAGGCCCTCAAAATTTTGGGCGCCCCTGGCACTTGGGGCACCTAGAATTCCAGATAGTTTCTTTTTGATGATTTTCAACTTTTACACTTGCTTTCTGATCTTCTAATGGATTGTTTTTGGATGATCTGAAGCTCTGATTGCCTGATGGCTGGACTTGTCGTATAGCTCAAAGGATTCTGAGAGGGATCTCTTCGGAGTTGCATCCTTTGGAAGTTGAGTCTAGGGGATCAAAAGCTTGGGCGTCTATCTCCTTGAAATATTCTCTCTCAATTTTTTTGATTTTTAAACCAAACATTTACAATAGAATCAATCACCCGTTAAGGTTAGCATAACCAAAACGTACATTAAAGAACTCTAACCAAGAATGCGCCCTAAAACCACTTAAGGAGGAGGGGCGAGCATATGGTCAGAGGATCCCTAGGATCTACTGAATCAACAAGTACAAGATTCTATTGAAAGAGAAATATTAAACTCGACACCAAGGATGTGCACTGAAGATCCCTTTGTAGGCGAGGTGCTAACATATGGTGGAGTACTACTGCTGAATTGAAATAACAAGAAGGCGGATAACCAGCCAATGAACTTTCTACTCTACCACCAAACAGTGGGGGGGAAAGATTACAACATTAAACTTCTTCTGCTGCGGCAGACATCCACTGAAACGTGGGAATTCTCCACTTGAAGTGGGTATGAAAAGTGTTACAACAGATTTTCCTCACTGGCGGTAAACCATCTAGGGGTGCTAGTGTGAAATTAATTAATTAGAGCAGCAATAATAAAACTGAAAACAATACTACTGTATCAGCTTGTACAAAGAGAAGGCTGCAATTTTACAATGCCAATTTCACCAATATTTAAGCACCTTGTCATATATTATCTCTCTATTAGAATATAACGAGAAAAGAAGAAGAAAGATAGAAACAACAATTGTTTTTAATTCTGATCAGTGAACTGTAATTTTGGAAAAGTATATCAACAACTACAGAAAATTCGTAAATTGTTCATAACTCATTCAAAGTACCTCTGATATGCATGAAATCGAAGCATAGGTCATTTGGGAGATAGGCGCCCCTGTTGAAACACGGAAAATAGCTCCAAACACCTGCAATTACCAATGGCACACTTCCCAATGCAAAGATGAATGGTACGGCCCTTGAGAGGGGCGATTTTCATTATAAAAATGCACACTTGAAAATAAAGTCCGAAATTGCTTGGAGATGGTCGCCCAGACCTTAGGAGTATTATTATCAAATGCCCAGAACAATACAAAATTCGTACAATTAATCATGAGCAAAAACGATAATCAGCTGTATGAAAACAGCAACTGTAAAACTGGAAATTACATAAAACTTTCACCTTGAAACATAATCTGCTAGTCTAGATGAGAAGCAGCAATAATTCAACTAGGTGTTGTCTTGCAAACACGAAATTGAATGAAGAACTAGGAGGTCAGCATTCCTCGAAGTAGAAAATGATAAATCATTTTGACAGCATAACTTTAGCAAAATAATGGATGAACTAATGCTGGAGCCAAGCCTTACTTTTAAAGGAAGATATGAAACTGTTCAAGTCCCCAAGAAGGTACGCCAATAGCCAAGTCTCTTCAAATTTCCAAAAAGACAATAACTCTTCAAAAATACGCCCCCACTTGAGATAATGATAAATTAATAAAAGAAAACCTTTGAGCTTCTTCATGTGGCGCCACCCTCAAGTCCCTTTTTCAAAACAACTTAAGTTAATGCCTTAGGCCAAGGGGTCAAATGCAAATTAGAATAATTTGCCCTTTAATGCAGAAATTCATTAAAATAATATTTTTAAACAGCCAAGGCTTAGTACTGAATACTGCTTCCAATGATGTGATGAACTGAAGGCTAACAATTGCTTACTGCCAGAAATAGTATTTACTATAAATAGTAAATAATGAGGAAAGATCACAAAACCTCCAAAACTAGAACCCTTTGAAACATCTCAACGAGCCTATAGGATTCCGAGATAGGCTGATGAGCTAATGATAGGATAACTGCCAAAAGGGGAACATTACAATCCGCCCCCCTCAAAATTGTTTGTCCTCAAGCAACTGCAAAGCTGGATGCTGCAAAATTTGTTCACCTTCCCAAGTAGCATCTTCAATAGGCAAATTTTTCCATCTTACCACATACTCCTTGATTGTTTGCCTCCTCAATGACCGCTCCCTACTATCAAGGATCTCTTCCGGAAGCAACACCAACTGCCCTTCTTCGTCTAAAGGAGGTAATTCTGAAGTAGCTACCACATTATGCCCAAGTGCCTTCTTGAGGCGGGAAACATGAAAGACATTGTGAACTTTGCTGTCTGCTGGAAGCTCCAACTCATATGCCACTTCACCAATCCTTTTGGTGACTCTAAACGGACCATAAAAACGTGGCTTCAACTTTTCTACACCACTCTTTTTGAGAGAAGACTGTCTGTAGGGCTGAAGTCTCAAGTAAACCATGTCTCCTACCTCAAATGAACATTCAATACGTTGCTGATCAGCGTACAACTTCTGCTGATTTTGGGCTTGCTGCAGTTTTTCTTTTAGTGACTTTAAGATGTCTTGATTGTGCTGAAGCATATCTCTTGCTTGGGGAGCTCTACTATCACCAAACACCAAGTCTACAAAGTTAGGAGCATCATACCCATAGAGTGCCATAAAAGGAGACATCTTAGTTGACATGTGATAAGAGGAGTTGTAACAAAACTCTCCCAAATGAAGCCACTTAACCCAAGCCCTTTGCTGCCTTGAAACATAATTTCTAAGGTAGCCTTCTAACTACTTATTGACAATCTCTGATTGCCCATCCGTTTGCGGGTGATAACTAGTGCTTGGATGGAGCACTGTACCACTCAATCTGAAAATCTCTTGCCAAAACACACTTAGGAACTTGCTGTCCCTACCACTGACAATGGTCTTAGGCAACCCATGCAAACGGAAAACTTCTCTAAAGAATAAGTCAGCTACTTGAGCTGCTGTAAATGTAGTAGTGATAGCATAAAAATGAGCATATTTGGTTAATTTATCCACCACAACATAAATGCAATCACGGCCTTGCACCTTGGGTAACCTGGTGATGAAGTCCATAGCAATACTTTCCCATTTCTGATTTGGAATAGGCAGGGGCTGCAACAAACCAGCAGAAAAAGAATGTTCATTTTTATTCCTTTGACATGCAGGACATTACCTTATGTAGTTCATGACTTCTTCCTTCATTCCCTTCCAAGCAAACCTTTCTCTTATCTACTTGTAAGTCTTGAACATACCTTGATGACCAGCAAGAGGAACATCATGAAATGACTGAAAAATCTTCCTCTTAAGCTTGGATTCGAGTACCAAAAAGATCCTACCCTTATACATAATTAAACCATCAACCAAGTTATACCTTTCATCAACCAAATGGCTTTCTATAATGCTGATAGTAAACTGATTTTTGGCATAATCAGCAGCAATCAACTCTCTCCAATCTGCTGAAAGCTCACAAAGTGATTGCAAATGAAGCCTTTTGGACAAAGCATCCGCAACTACATTGTTTTTCCCTTTAACATACTCAATATCAAAGTCATAAGCTTGAAGCTTGCTTACCCATTTCTGTTGCCTTTCATTCAAATCCTTTTGCCTCATGAAATGTTTAAGACTATTATGATCAGTTTTAACCACGAATTTACTTCCCACCAAGTATTGGCGGAATTTAGACAAGGCATGCATGATGGCAAGCATCTCTTTATCATAAATTGAGTACAACTTTTTTGCTCCTCTCAATTTTCTGCTCTCAAAGACAATAGGGTGTTTGTCTTGCATAAGAACAGCTCCAACTCCCTCTCCTGAAGCATCACATTGTAATTCAAAAGGCTTTTTAAAATCAGGCAAAGCCAATACGGGACATGAACTCATAATTTGTTTGAACTTATCAAACACTCCTTGTGCTTTATTTGTCCATAAAAAAACTCCCTTTTTGGTGAGATCTACAAGAGGTGCTTCCATGTGAGAATACCCCTTGACAAATCTTCTATAAAACCCACATAAGCCCAAAAATCCCTTCAAGTGAGTCAGATTTTTCGGAGGTGGCCAATCAACAATGGCTCTAATCTTTTCAGGATCAACTTTGACCCCTTTAGAACTGATAATATGGCCGAGATAGAGAAGCTCAGTCATCCCAAACTCACATTTAGATTCTTTGGCAAACATGCATTCAGCCTCCAAAATGCTTAGCACTTCCTCCAAGTGCTGAAGGTGCTCCTCCCAAGACTTACTGAAAACAAGAATGTCGTCAAAAAAGATAAGCACAAACTTCCTCAACTGCTGCCTGAAAGTCGTGTTCATACATGACTGAAATGTTGCTGGAGCGTTAGTCAAACCGAATGGCATGACAAGGAACTCAAAGTGCCCATAGTGACATCTGAAAGCTGTTTTCTCAATATCTCCTTCTCTCATTCTGATTTGATGGTAACCAGATCGAAGATCAATCTTTGAAAAGAACATGGCCCCATGGAGCTCATCAATAAGCTCATCTATTCTAGAAATAGGATATCTATTCTTGATGGTTTTCTGATTCAATGCACGATAATCAATACACATCCGCATTGTACCATCTTTCTTTTTGACCAATACCACTGCTGAAATAAATGGGCTTTTGCTTGGTCTGATGAACCTTACCTCAAGAAGTTCTTTGATAGTCTTCTCTATCTCATCCTTCTGCTTCTTTGGGTAGCGGTAAGGAGTAGTAATGACCGGTTTGGCACCTTCTTCTAATTCAATCACATGCTCACACCCTCTTTCAGGTGGTCTCCCTGAAGGTAAGTCGCCAAAAACCTTGCTCTTTTTAGAAAGAAGAGCTTGTATATCAGGTGGGTATTGTCTTTTCTCTAAAACCGGATCAGCTGGTAAGATCATACACTCTGTTGCCCACTCAACTTGATCATGGCGGATCAACCTCTCCATTTGTTTCAAGGACACAACCCGTGGCCCTCCATTGGACATGCCTCTCAAAACCACCTTCTTCCCATTAGCTTGGAATTTCAATTCCATAGTTTGCAGATTCAAAGTGATCTCTCCAAGAGATCGCAGCCATTGTATTCCCAAAATAGCATCGGTATCACCAATGCCAACCACATAGAAGTCATCCTTCACCTCATAATTCCCCAATTGCATAGAGAGATTATGAATTTTCTTGGTGCATGATATGGTAAAGCCATCTGCTACCATTACCTTGAATCCTTCGAAATCTTCAGTCCTCAATCCTCTTTTGGTAACTACGCCTTCATCAATGAAATTATGAGTTGCTCCTGTATCAATTAGAGCAACAATCCTTTGAGAGTTAACCATTCCTCGTACTCGAAAAGATTCGTTCTTTTGGAAATTGGATAGTTGGGCAAAAGCACTACTATCTCCAACTTCTGGTTCCTCTTCTGGGCCTTCTTCTTCCTCATCACTTGCTGTTTCATATTGTTGATCAAGTGGATCAGATTCTGATCCATAATCAGAATAGCCTTCCATTCGTTGAACTTTACCTTTCCCATAACAACGGTGACCCCTTGTCCAAGGTTCACGACAAGTATAACAAACTCCCTCTTTTCTGAGCTAATCACGGAGTTCATCAAATATTCTTTGTGGGTACTTGTTGGGCTGATTAGGAGTGAACTTCTTCTTATCCTTTTTGAATGGTTTAGACTGAAATTTTGGCCTTGGAACAGCCAACTCCATGCTCCTTGGCTTCTTGATTGCTTCATCCAATGATGGAGGATCAAAGGCTTTGACCCATCCTTTCAAAGGTTCCATCAAACCTTCTGCAAATAGAACCACAAGTCTTCTTTCAGTAATGTTAGGCATCATTACCGACAACCTTTGAAAATCAGCAACATAGGTATCTAAAGATCTATGTTGTTTCAATTGTGCCAATTCTCGGAAACTCAATTTAGGATCTCTGGTATCAAATCTTTCAATTAATTTATTGGTAAACTCCTCATAGGTATGAATGAGGTTATGGCCAAGAGTAACCAAACCATGAGTCCACCATTCGTGAGCCACTCCATCCAAGTGTAATGTGGCAAAATTAATTGCATTTTCCTCCGGCATTGGTCTAAGTGAGAGATAGTTATCTAATTTCTAAACCCATGCTCTTGCTGCACACTTATTACTTCCATCAAAATGGTCCAAAGTAATCTTACCCAATGCTTGCTGAAAATCATTCCTATGACTTGTGAAAGGGCGTTGTTCCTTCCTTCCACCGTTCCTTCTGCTTCTTTGATTCATGAATTGATCAAAGGTCCATGCATCTCTCATATCAGGGGGTAAGGAGATGTACTCCATATAGGCTTGCCTAGCATCATCCGCAAAAGGTACTCCAATTTCAGGTTGTTGTTCATCTCTTGGAGTGAATGTAGGGAGGAGAGGTCTAGATGAAGATCCTCTTGTATTTGTAACATGCTGTCCAACAGTTCTATCCCTTCCATTAACTGCTGAAGCATTATGACCACCGGGAACATAAGTTCCATTTACACCACTATTACTGCTGTTTTCACCAGCATGATTTGGTTGGGGCTGAATATTATTTTGAGTAGTTTGCTGATCCAATTTATCCAACAAACGTGCCATCATCTCTAACATGTTATCAAACTTTTTTTCTGCTCTTGCATCTTTTTCCTCCATCGAAAGACGAGACTCTTCTGACATTCTCTCAACTGTTTTACCCGTTTCCTTCAAAGCTTCTGACAAAGTATCTGCTTCTGGTACTGGCGGAAACTGTAATTGAGATCTGGCCTGAGTTCTGATGAAGTATTGGGTTGCTCTGTCACTCATCTGTCAACTGAAAGGCTAGTAGACACAGGATGGCAGGAACTTCTGCTTTGATACCACTGAAATATTCTCTCTCAATTTTTTTGATTTTTAAACCAAACATTTACAATAGAATCAATCACCCGTTAAGGTTAGCATAACCAAAATGTACATTAAAGAACTCTAACCAAGAATGCGCCCTAAAACCACTTAAGGAGGAGAGGCGAGCATATGGTCAGAGGATCCCTAGGATCTACTGAATCAACAAGTACAAGATTCTATTGAAAGAGAAATATTAAACTCGACACCAAGGATGTGCACTGAAGATCCCTTTGTAGGCGAGGTGCTAACATATGGTGGAGTACTACTGTTGAATTGAAATGACAAGAAGGCGAATAACCAGCCAATGAACTTTCCACTCTACCACCAAACAGTGGGGGGAAAAGATTACAACATTAAACTTCTTCTGTTGTGGCAGGCATCCACTAAAACGTGGGAATTCTCCACTTGAAGTGGGTATGAAAAGTGTTACAATAGATTTTCTTCACTGGCGGTAAACCATCTAGGGGTGCTAGTGTGAAATTAATTAATTAGAGCAGCAATAATAAAACTGAAAACAGTACTACTGTATCAGCTTGTACAAAGAGAAGGCTGCAATTTTACAATGCCAATTTCACCAATATTTAAGCACCTTGTCATACTTTACCTCTCTATCAGAATATAATGAGAAAAGAAGAAGAAAGATAGAAACAACAATTGTTTTTAATTCTGATCAGCGAACTATAATTATGGAAAAGTATATCAACAACTACAGAAAATTCGTAAATTGTTCATAACTCATTCAAAGTACTTCCGATATGCGTGAAATCGAAGCATAGGTCATTTGGGAGATAGGCGCCCCTGTTGAAACACGGAAAATAGCTCCAAACACCTGCAATTACCAATGGCACACTTCCCAATGCAAAGATGAATGGTATGACCCTTGAGAGGGGCGATTTTCATTATAAAAATGCACACTTCAAAATAAAGTCCGAAATTGCTTGGAGATGGTCGCCCAGACCTTAAGAGTATTATTATCAAATGCCCAGAACAATACAAAATTCGTACAATTAATCATGAGCAAAAACAATAATCAGCTATATGCAAACAACAACTGTAAAACTGGAAATTACATAAAACTTTCACCTTGAAACACAATCTGTTAGTCTAGATGAGAAGCAGCAATAATTCAACTAGGTGTTGTCTTGCAAACACGAAATTGAATGAAGAACTAGGAGGTCAACATTCCTCGAAGTAGAAAATGATAAATCATTTTGACAGCATAACTTTAGCAAAATAATGGATGAACTAATGTTGGAGCCAAGCCTTACTTTTAAACGAAGATATGAAACTGTTTAAGTCCCCCAAGAAGGTACACCAATAGCCAAGTCTCTTCAAATTTCCAAAAGGACAATAACTCTTCAAAAATACGCCCCCACTTGAGATAATGATAAATTAATAAAAGAAAACCTTTGAGCTTCTTCATGTGGCGCCACCCTCAAGTCCATTTATCAAAACAACTTAAGTTAATGCCTTAGGCCAAGGGGTCAAATGCAAATTAGAATAATTTGCCCTTTAATGCAGAAATTCATTAAAATAATATTTTTAAACAGCCAAGGCTTAGTACTGAATACTGCTTTCAGTGATGTGATGAACTGAAGGCTGACAAATGCTTACTGCCAGAAATAGTATTTACTATAAATAGTAAATAATGAGGAAAGATCACAAAACCTCCAAAACTAGAACCCTTTGAAACATCTCAACGAGCCTACAGGATTCCGGGATAGGCTGATGAGCTAATGACAGGATCACTGCCAAAAGGGGAACATTACACTCCTCCAGGGGTCATGTTTTCAGACTTAGAATTTTCTTCAAATCTTCGTTGTGCCTTTGACTTTATCACTCAGCTTCGTCTTTGATATTAATTGACTATCAACTCTAATGAGCTTGCTGACGATTGAGTTGGAAAGCCTGGTGAAGACTGGAAAAGACATGTTGGAGACTGAAACTGCAAATTCATCCATTTGATGCCTCAAAAGTTTTGGCGCCTATTTCCTTTTGGGGCGACCAAGTTTTCATTCTTGGCCATTTTTAACTCCGTTTCCAGCTTGACGCTAGAGAACCTCATGTTATGACCTTTGTTTGATTTGAATTCGCCGACAACTGGCAAATCCGATGATCGTGCCAAGATATTCACTGCGAAGCTAGTAAGATTCTTAAGAGATTGAGCATATCTGCAAACCCTAGCTGCTTGATTTGGTGCTTGAAAACCCTAGGCACCTATATCCTTCTGGGGCGCTCAGAATTCTAGACTTAAAATATTTCAGATGATTTCCATGTTTTGTCTTCGGCTTCTTGGTTGAGACTCCTCCATTCAATCTTCAATTCCAGATGATCAGTTGATCAGATGGTTGTGTCGATAGATCTGCTATGGAACTGAGAAGATTTTGAACAACATTGTTTGGCAGCTCAAACCCTAACTTCATCATCTGATCTCTTGAAAAGTTGGGCACCTATTTCCTGTTGGGGCGCCCATGGCTGGTAGACAGTTTTTATTTTGCAATTTTCAACTTTCTCCTTCGTTTGACGTTGTTTCCTATGTTCTGATTGTTGGAGATAAATTTTTTCTAAGGCATAAAACTCTGGGCGCTTTTGCTTGGTAGGGGTGCTTGATTTCCTAGACTGAGCCAAAATTTTGTATTTTCCAACTTTTATAGTTCCTTTTCTCCATTCTTCGATCTTCGTGCACATTCATCATTTCTCATCTTCTGTTCAGTGCTTGAATGTTTGACTCTGTCACCTAGCAGTTGAATGTCCTCCATTGATGGCCTTGGAGCTCTTGAAAAAGCTTATGAAAAAGCAGAATAGACCCACTAGGGCAAAATTGATCTTTTGATGATGTTGACTTAGCATCCATTTCAAAAGAAACCCAAAAAAACCTAGAAAAAGTTATATTTTTAGAAATTTTCTAAAAATAGAATTTTTTTTAAAAATTTAGGGCCGAAAAACTGAGATTTGGGTTTTGTAGAATTGGTCGCTTTGAGCGGACCAAGGTCGTCAGATTTTGAAAATTTCGAGTTTCTTGCCCTCATGCAAGACATACAAATTCCAAATTTTGACCTTTTTGACAAATTTTAACAAGACTTTGACTCATTTCTTCAAAATGCCTAAGTGTAGCAATTTTTTTATTTTGGGGTACAACATTTGGCTCTGTCTAGGGACCATGTCAGATACTTTCGGCATAGGAGAGCCATAGAATCTCTGGATTTTAAGCTTAGACCAGTGCCTTGTCCATTGGGTATTAGAGTCAACAACATTTCCTAATCACCTATTGCAAGACTTCTCCTAAGTCACCTATGACAGGGCTTCCTCGAATCACCTAATGCTTGGAACTTCCCTATACATCACCTAAAACAAGACGCCTAATCACCTAAAACACGACGAAACTTTCATGGAAAGGGGAAACACAACATAATGAACACATCACGGAAAGGGGAAACACATCACGAAAGTAGAAAGAAAAAAATTACTGAAAGGAGATTATTGCACCCCCGAAGGGATGAAGTGTTGTATGTCATTTTTGCTTGAAAGGCTTTACTTCTCTCCTCATGGGTATCGCAGGAGACAAATCTTCCGGGATGACGATTCTCAGATCTTCATATATCCAAGCAGAGGCACCTTGACAAAATTCAGAATATGGCGCAAGGAAGGAAGCAAGTACCATTGAGTCATCAAATTTGTTGTTGTTCATCTTCGAGATGTCTCTGATGTTGAATTTTTCAAACCAATCAATCTCATTCCAAACCCGATTTCTATAATGTCGAAGATGATCCTTTTTGACCTGGAAATATCCTTTGATTGGCTCATCAATCAACTCCACATCCCCTTTAACACATAGGAGTTCAATTCCCATGTCTTCGACATTTTTGAGGCCTAACAAAAACGCCTCTTTTTCAGCTTCAGTGAATTCAAATTGCAGCAATCCTTTAGGGGGAATGATCATTGTCCCTTCTTCTGAACCTACACTTGAACAACCCCCATCTAAATGCATTGTCCATAACTTTGTATCCTTTGTCAGTCTCCTTTCAGAACAAGCAATGTTCTGGTCTTCAATTCCTATTTCTGACAGCGTTACACAATTACCAAGACTTGTTTCTTGATATAGTTGGGCTGGAGGGGTTGGAATTTTCACCACCATGAACTGGGATCTGGGCTCAGGTTCTATCTTGATTCTACCTTCCTTCACAGGAATGGTCGTGAACGACCAATCTAATTGCATTGCACCACCAAGATCTCTACAAAAACTCCGACTCAACAACATCCCATAGCTGGCTGGAACGTCAGCCACTAGGATGGTCATCTTTATCTTTTTCTCTGAGCAAGCTACCAACCTTACTTGAGCCTCCTCCAATTGTCCAACCAATGGCACCGACTTAGTCTCAAGTGAATAACACTCGTCTTGTGTCTCAGTGCATGAAAGTCCCAATGCTTTCATCACTTGTAGAAGCATGATGTTGTTTGAGGCTCCTTAATCAATGATACAATTGCTCAATTTAAATCCTCGTATATATAAAGATATATAGAATGGTTTAGGCTTTTCTTTTGCTGGAATAGATGACTCAAGCAATATAGGCTGGATTGAAGCTTCTTTCTTTACATGTTGTAGTATTCTATCCAGTTGCTCAGGATGATCACAAAGATACTCCAACTGTGAAATATTAACCTTGGTTTTCATCATGGAGTTTACAATGTTAAAGTTTGCTAAGGATAAGTCCTGAGCAACCGCTTCCTTAACTTGTTCTTTAGCTCTCGACCTTTCTTCTTCTTCCTTCTGCACCTTCAAGTGTTGAGCACGTGTAAACACAGGCGTTGAAGGTCTTCTGTGATTTACTTCAAGAGAGTAGTGGCAAAGGTCTTCAAGCGAGTAGATGGGTTTGTGGCTCAATTGTTTTCATTAGAAGCACATTAGTCAAGGGATCCTACACTACCAAATCTGCAAGTAGTTTGTAGATAGGTACGTTGTAGTTTTTGGAGATATTTCAAAATGATTGCCTCCGTAAAGAGATCATGATCATGCCATTCAAATAGTACTAGGGAGCCAACCACCCAACATCAGGTCCTATAGGTATTCATATGTATAGAAAAGTGAGATCGAGAAGATGGTACAAGAGATGCTAGAGGCAAGTATTATTAGGTATAGAGTGTTTACTTTTCTCTTGTGGTAATGGTGTGCAAGAGAGATGACACTTGGCGAATGTGTCTTGATTACAAAGAGCGCAACAAATACACCATAAAAGATAAGTTTCCAATTCTAGTAATTGATGATTTGGTAGATGAGCTTAATGGTGCTATTTATTTTACCAAACTTGATCTTCATTCTGATTATCATCAAATTAGAAAAAGAGGTGAGCATATACATAAGATAGATTTCCAAACCATGAGGGCCACTATGAATTATGATGATGCCTTTCGGCCTCACAATTGCACCTTCTACATTTCAAAGTTTGATAACTCTTATCTTTAGGCCATTTTAGTGGAAATTTGTTTTGGTATCTTTTGATGGTATTTTAATATATAACAAAACTTGGGAGGAGCATATGCAACATGTGAATAAGGGTTTGAGCATTCTTGAACAACACTAAGCCATCCTAGTGGAGTCAAAGAGGTGGAGTACCTAGGCCATATTTTTCACATGAGGGAGTCAAGGAGACCCTCACAAGATCAAGGCCATAGTAGAATGGAAAATGTCTAGAACCATTAAGAACATACAAGGTTTTTTTAGGGATTTCTAGTTACTATCATTGATTTGTAAAATGTTATGGTTGTATAGCAACATCACTCATAGCTTTATTGAAGGACACCTTCCAATGGAGTGAGGAAGCCACCAGGGCATTTGAGAAGCCCAAGGAAGCCATGTACACAACTCTAGTTCTAGCCACCACAGATTGTCAGAAGCCTTCATTGTGGAATGTGATGGTTTTGGGTTAGGCATGAGAGCAACACTCATGCACGAAGGAAAAATCCTAGCTTTTGAGAGTCACCAACTCAAAGGTAAGAACTTGTTGAAGCCTATTTATGAGAAGGAAATGATTGCTATCCTACATTTAGTCAAACAATGGAGACCTTATCTAATTGGAAGAAACTTTAAGGTAAATACAAATCATGATAGCCTCAAATACTTATTGGAATAGAGGTTGTCATCTTAAGAACAAAAATGAGTTAGTAAGATGTTGGGATATAACTTTGAGATCATTTACAAGAAATTAAAGAAGAATGTTGTGGTTATTGATCTATCTAGGAGGGATGAACCCATAGAGTTGCTAATGTATATCATTTCCATACTACAAGTAGATTGGGTGGATAAGGCATGAGAAGAGTGGTAGAAGGATGTGGATACTCACGCTCATTCAAAAAAACCAACAAGATTCAAGTGTGTCCGAAAAATTTGCATGGAAAGGACATGTTCTATGGTACAAGGATAGGTTGTACGTATGTAAGAGCTCAATCCTTAAGCTTAAGGTTTTGGCAGATCTCTAGCTTATCTAGTAGCTACACATTCAAGCCTCTTAATGACATCATAGAATCGAGCAAGATTTCTTTTGGGATGGGCTCAAACTGGGTGTCCAAAAGTTTGTGATATAATGCACAATATGACAACAAAAGAAAGGGGAAAAAATTAAGACTCCAAGTCTTTTACAACCCTTATCTATTCCAATCAAAGGTGGGAGGAGGCATCCATGGATTTCATCACGGGTTTGCCTAGGTTTGATGGAAAAATGTCATGGTTTTTGTGGATTGACTTACCAAATATGCATATTTATTTTGCTTTGTTACACCACATTTGTAGCAAGTACTGTAGAACAATCTTCATGGATACCATTTGGAAGCTACACAAGACTCCAAAACTCATAGTAAGTGATCATGATTCTATATTGATAAGTAATTTTTGGATTGACTTATTTTCATGTTTGGGCACTTAGAATGCTCATAGCTTATCATATCATCCCCAATTAGGCAGACAAATTTAGGTTCTCAACAAGTGCTTGGAGGGCTATCTTCAATGTTTTGCTTTAGATAAACAAGAGAAATGGGTGTAATGGCTACCACTAGTAGAATGGTGGTATAACACTTCTTTCCGCACTTTATCCAAAATGTTTCCATTTTTGGCACTATATGGGTACCATTCACCACCCATCACCTCTTCATTGAGCACACCCAAAGGTTAGAGTAGTTGAAGAACACATTCAATACCAACAACATGTACCCTCTTGTCCTAGGGAGAACTTGGCAATGGCACAAAACATTTTGTGTTATTACAACCATATAAGCAAATGTCATTGAAACAACATAAGGATACCAAACTTGCACCCAAGAATTATGGCCCTTATAAGGTTTTACGAAGATTGATAGTGTAACATACAAATTGGATTTATCTAAGTAAATAAAAATACATCTAGTCTTCCATGTTTCCTTCTTGAAGAAGGTTATTGAACAAAGAATTTCAACCTAGATAGAGTTACCAGAGCTTGATGAGGAGGGAAAATGGTTCTAAGAGGTTGTAGATAGAGTGATTAGAGAGTATTTGATCAAGTGGAAGAATTCTTTCATTGGAGAAGCTACATGGGAAAATGAAGACTTCATGCTAAAGTATCTACAATCGATCCACGTTGAGGATGACACTTCTTTGAATGGGGTCATGCCATCCCCTTAACCCATTGATTGTATTAGGATATGTGTGGCTGATTTGTGGCTAACATAACCCTTAAATTATATGATCATTTATCTTGTCTTATATGGGTAATATTAGGTTGGCTTGGGTGGCATCCATGGCATGAGTATGGTATATATAGGAGGTAGTGTATAGTTTATTATGATCATATTTTGAACTCTATTCTCATTGAAGATTTTTGGAGGTTGCCTCCTTGAAGTGGCCTATTCCTATCAAGTATTCCTATTTTATTTCCAAGATTTTGTTGCTTCATTCTTCTCATGTGCAAGTTATTCAGTGTTCCACGGGGTTTTGGGGATAGGGATTGGGGGACAACAGGGGACGCGTTTCAGGGAAGCGGGGATGGGGGGTCCAAGTTTGGGGGCGGCAGGGGGACGCCAGGGGGACGATAGCGGGAGGGGGACGGCGGCGAGTGGGCGACAGGGTGCTGAAATACATATAGTACTTGAAAAAATAGTTATAAAAAGATGTATAAGAATTATTCATCTTGGAGACAATTAGGAGTCCCCTAGACGTCTTGAGGACACCCCAGCATCCTCAAAGTCATAGCGGCATCTTGGAGACAACGACATTGGTGGTGGGATGGTGACGCTGGTGGTGGGCTGGTGGTGGGCTGGTCCCCCCAAGTCCCCAAGTCTCCGAGACGGCCCCATCTAGGAAACGTGAGGTTTTTTGGGGGGGATGTGTCCCCATGAAAAACTGAAGTTATTTCATTACATATGTCCCTATATAGGTTTTAAATGACACAATTTTGTAGGATGTATACTTTGGTAGCTTGTATAGAGTAGCCCCATACATACAAGAATCCTCAAATTCCAATAACTTATTTACATCAATTGCAGGATTTTGTGCATTCTATGATTAGAAGACTTTCTTTTGTTTTTATTTTTATTTTGAGAGTTTCTACATTTCAAAATAGGAAAGAAAGGAGATATCTCTACTTTATAGTTACAAGTAAACCTAGTTTAGCATGTGGAGAATAGTCAAATAGGGGGGTAATTATTCAAGAAATGAAATATTAGTCCATGATTGAATTCTTTGTGTAACCTGATTTAGGTGAAGGTTGGTTTTTCATAAGCATACTCTTGTGTAAGAGAAGGTAGAGGACACAAAGTGTAATGATTAGAGCAAGGGAACCATTGTTATTGTTTGATTGCATTATATTATGTTGAACAAACTATGTCAAGCAAACCTCTCTCTAAATGAGGAAAAAGTGATTAAATGTCTTTTGAACTCTAACAAATATGTAATGACAATTCAAGCATTACGAGATAATGGTACAACTAGCAATGTAGTTATTGGAGAAGTTCTTATTTAATTACAAATCAATGAAGATTTTTTTTTGGGATTTTGTTTTTCTCATAATACTAATTATTAGTTGGAATATTTTTTGGCTTTTGCAGTTTGTCCATTTTTCAGCTCTTACAACCTGCTCCAGGTGATTTTTAAACCAATAAGCTTATACTCAGTGTAATCTCACCATTGAAGCTTTGAATTGGAAGTGGTTGTTAATATTTCACACCAATTAGCAAACTATTTTCAAAGATGGATTACGCTTACATAGCTGTGCAAGGTTATAATTAACTATATAAAATATTTGGTTGGTTAATCCTTTTATTTTTCTAGTTAGCAAATCATTTTACTATAACTCTTGGTTGAAATATTACTTTGGCAATTTTTCCATTTAGACTTTTTGAATGGATGACAATAACCATATTTAAAAAACTTGGACTCTGCAATAACTCGACAGGCCCAATTTTTTTAAAAACTTGGTACGCAGGGAAAACTCGGCAAATTTATTGAACATTTGAAAATTGTAATGACCAACTCCAAATATATAATATTTTTTGAAAGAGCTTCACCACTGCTGTTATAAATTTCTGAATATGTTTTCCTTTGTTCTTTCCCATGTATTTGTCATAGTTTCATCATGCAATGATAGAGAACATAGAATAGAAAATAACATGAAAATTGCTTGAAAAAGGATTTCTTTCAACAATGAACTTGCAGCCTTAATACCCGGGTAACTAACATAGAAAATTCTTCTTTACAATACTCAGAAATATAGCGACAGTTAGGCCTAGCTTAACAATGAATAATAACAGATTTAAAATGCATTATCAGATCTGGATCAAAGTAGCATATCAGCAAATTTAAAGCTTCCCAAGGGCATCAAACAGCATCAAGCAATCTACCTTTTATCTCCTTGTTTGTCCACGACAGAAAATCTCTGTAATCAGACTTCAATGGTGACCAGAAACAGCCATTACCAGCAAGTGTGAAACTGAGATTCTTCACCAGCAAAGCTGTCCCCCTTGAAAAAGTTCGATCCTCTCCATAAAATCCAAACCTCACTCAAAAAATGCATTCTAGTACTCTTTAGAATCGCCATGATGAAAGTCATTCATTGATACAATACCCATTTTGATTTCTCAAGACAACTCTGAGATATGAGCAAAATGGTGAGTTCAGGTCAAGAATATCAGTGCCCAGAAATCGATTTGAAACACACCAAAAATCACCAACAAACCACACTAAACTGAAAGTAAGCCAATCCACACCAAACCCGAACAAAAAAATCCTGAAAAGAAATGGAAAATCTTCATTTTTTTTCACCTAGATGTGATTTTTAACCACCATTCATCAGTTTGAGCAGGTCTTTCACTGCCAAAACGAGCCTTAGATATTGAGGGTTTTCGTCCTCAATCCCATTCTCAAACCCCCTAGTAACAAAGCAGCAGCATCTTTGAAAGTCGTCAAAGCATCCATATCTTACAAAGAAGCTTCAAAAAGAACTTTTAAAGGCTTCTTAGCAAATTAGGGTGACCTCCAAGCCTTAAACTCTAAACCTTTTTCAAACCCACACCTTAGGAAAGAAACTTTATGAATTAAAATCAATTATCAACTCAACATTAGCTTTTTTTATTTTAGTTTTAACTTCATTCCTTAGCTTGGGCACCTATCCCTTATCCAGCATACAGAAACGTTCTAATTGCTTTAAAAACAACTTAAAGTCATTACACTAGGCGTTATGGTACTTTTTGTCCCCTTTTTGACCCTCAGCATTAAGATATAAAGTTACTTTATATTAATCCAATTTCGAAGGGGAAATCAAATATTTAAATACTTCAACCTTAGAAACTGAAGCCTCAACTGAAAATGCTGTTGAGTGGTAATTTTGACTAGGTCCATCTTACCCCAAAATTGATTTACTATTTTTAGTAAACACTAAAAATAGCCAGTAACCACAAAAGCTCAAACTGGAGATGTACTGAGATGCACAAAGGGCTCATGGAAGATTGAAGCCCAGAACTAGACCCCCTGCTAAACATAGCACTTACTAAAAATAGTAAGTGTATTTGAATCCGACTAATCCGAAAGAGGACATCGAAAATGGGGACATTACAATTTGCCCTTCCCAAAGGTTGCTTGTCCTCAAGCAATGCCATAAAAGTGCTGCAAGCAACAATTAAAATCACACTGAAACCATAAATGATCCCGGGGTCCCAAATAAATCTAGGAGGTTTGTAGCTCCATCTGCTCAATTCCTTGTCCCGCGAAGTACCAACACATGAGGCCTCTTGAAAAACTTCTATAAGAAGAGTAAAATACCGCAAAGTCTCAATCCACTCCTCAAAAGAATGTCCCTCAAGAGAACCAAACTGAAGTGCCACAGGAGTAAGCTCTAGTAAACCAACACTGGCTCTCTCATCCCAAATGGTAGTTGTTCTAAAGCTTAGTGTGAATCCCGGATTCCAAGTGAATCTCAGAAAGGAACCATCATGCTAAAGCTGCGTTACACTGAACATCACTGTCAACCCTATGTGCCCAGACTGCACTCTCCTATTCCAAACTACAGCAATCAATAAACCATCACCCAAAACAATGTATGCCCTTGCCATGAAGTAATTGTAGTAAGCGTCACTAACCAAAATGGAAGCAGATAATGGGGGCATTGTATTCGGAAATGTAGTCACAACCAACCGCCCCAACTCGAAATCAATCTGCTCATCGAGAAATGTCTGTATAACCAACTCAAGAAAGTGAGGGCAGCAGTAATAAATCCGGAATCCTGCTGGATACTTAGGAGAAGTAAACAAGGAATTAGCTGAAGAACCGACCCCTAGTACCAAATCATCACTGTCACCAAGGCTCATCCGGGTATAACTCAACTGCTGAACTGGAGGAACCAACCAACTCATCCGTAGATCCCAAATCAAAGTCTTATGCAAGCTGATCAAAAGGTGGGCTGGGGCATCAAGACTGGAAGTAGACCCACTAGTCCATTCTTGAGACAACTTCATGACTAGAAACTGCCCCTGAATCCCAACCTCACTATTTTCTCCCAATGCAGTGCTGCAACTAGGAGTAATCTCATCATCCAACTCAAAGAGAGGATTGCCATACACCTCATTAGCTCCTAACTCAAACAAGGGATTATCAAAAAGCAATTGATTACCACCCCCAAAAGCTGATTGAAAACCCAAATCAGCAAGGCTGCTAGGGCCTTGCTCATGTTCAGCCACATGCAAAGTAAAATCTAATTTGCTCTCAAGAGTGAGATCAAGACCAACATCAACATCAATGCCATCAATCATGCATAATTGTGGGGTTGAAGTCGGAAAAGCTCTAAAGTCAAAAGTAAATTCATACCAATCAAGTTCCTTATCAAACTGAGGTACCATCTCACCAAGGTTCCATGCATTTAAAGGTTGATTGTTTTGTTCATTGTGCTCCTCCTGTGATGTTGCCTCTCTCAATAAGTCATTCACCAACTCATCACCATACAAGTCAGCATAAGTATCTCCATCCATCAATTGATCTTGGGAATCAATTTTCAAACCTCCTTTATCAACATCACTGCAGACATCATTGTTTGCTGTTTTGAAGACCCCATCCATAGTACCTTCAACAATACAATCTCCCAAAGGTGTGTTATTATTTTCAGCATTAGCAAACCTGATACTAGTGTTCACAGGTACACTGGACAGCTCTAAAGATGCATTAAAGGCTGCTGCCTTGTCTTTTCCCTTTCTTTTGGTAGACTCCACACGTGGCCCACCATGTGACAACCCTCTCAAAACCACACTCTTATTTCAGCTCCAAGGCCTGAAAGTTTAGAGTAAACTCCCCCAAAGAGCGTAGCCACTGAATGCCCATAACTACATCCGTGTCTCCTATGTTCACCACATAAAAGTCCTCCTTAACTTCGTGATTTCCAAAAAGTATGCTCAACTGAGGAACCACCTTAGTGCATTGTATAGTAAACCCATCAGCTACCATCACACAAAATCCGCTCACCACCTGTGTCTGAAGACCTCTATGAGAAACTAAGCCCTCATCTATAAAATTGTGAGTAGCTCTTGTATCAATCAATTCCAACATAGGCTGCCCCTGGAGCACTCCTCTAATACGCAGTGACTCGTTCTCATGAAAACTATGAAGTTGGGCTAGTGTCCCATCATGGTCCCACACCTTACCACTTTCTTCTGATGTCTTTTCACCTTCACTTTCTACAGAATCAGCTTGCTGGTCTGATTTTTCTGATTCGCCTTTTTCATTAGATTGGTACTCTATTAGCAGTACTTTAGCCTTGGTTGAATATTTGTGATCCTTGGTGTAAGGTTCCTTGCATGTAAAACACAATCCCTTCTTCCTAAGCTCATTCAAGGTCTCACTGTCTATCCTTGTGTAATTTTTCTTAGGCTGCTCTTGCTTCTTGGTGTTAATTTTCTTGTCTTTTTCCTTCTTGGGCAGCGAGTCCTTGGACTGAAATTTGTTTTTGAAAGCTGATGTCTCCATGTCTCTAGCCTTTTTGATGGCTTCCTGAAGGCTAGGAGGGTTAAAAGCTTTGATCCAACCCCTTAGAGGATCGGATAGTCCATCTATGAATAGCACTATTAGCCTTCTCTCAGAAATGTCTGTCACAAGCACAAATAACTTTTGGAAATCTGCAATATAAGAATCCATCGTAACCCATTGTTTTAGTTGAGCTAATTCCTTAAAGTGCAGCTCTGGGTCCTTCTTGTCAAATATTTTAGTGAACACCCTGTATGAA
The DNA here is from genome assembly GCA_007115665.2 of Sequoiadendron giganteum. NCBI lineage: Eukaryota > Viridiplantae > Streptophyta > Pinopsida > Cupressales > Cupressaceae > Sequoiadendron > Sequoiadendron giganteum. The sequence continues at coordinate 337,286,344 of CM021105.1, read as the reverse complement.
GTTATTTGTGCATGCCCCAAAGTCAACATACCATTATACCACCACTCATGAGCAATATTGTCAAGGTGTATAGATGCATATTGAATGGACTCCAACTCAGGCATAGGGTTTAAAGTGAAGTAAGTATCAAGTTTTTGTACTCGTGCTCTCGCTGCCATCTTCCTGGAACCATCAAAATATGGAAGTATAAGCTTCCCCATTTTCCTTCATAGCTCATTGTGTTGGTCACTATTCCCCCTTGTGTTCGAATGTCACATTCTCAAATCAATGTAGTCTCTGAGAGGTATGTCCATCTGAAAGCCTAGCCCCGCATCAAGTCAGTCTTGTCTCAACTGATCTTGTTGTTCCAACAAAGTGAGCTCTGGATTAACCGGTGCTTCTACCTGTTGGTGTGTGTTTTGAATACGCCACCGAACACAGAATAAAATGCCTAAGGACACTTTATCCTCTCTTGAAAAGTAATTGTAAATACCTAGAAGATAATACAATAACTCCAATGTTTCTTTTGGCCAGGTTATGACATATGGACAAGGTCAGTGGGCGTTGTGATTTGCTGGTAATCACAAGGGGACTTACATAAAATTCATTCCTTGAGTTGAGGACTTAGACAGTTTTATCATTGAAGCTCTTTTTGATGGGTGTTTCAGATATTCCAAAAAAAGGCAAAAGGATAAGGGTTTAGAAATCTAAACTACGCCTAGGAACTCAAGAGACGACAGTGATGAGATAAAATAGGGTAACCACACTTTGTTTTGCCTCCTTTGGACAACTACGCAAAGTGGGTGCAATCTTCAAAGGAAGTGATAATAATTTTCATGTTTGAATTGAAAACAAACAGAAGTTAAGCATCCACAATTTAATGGCTCAGACTAACTTTGCACATCGAATACAAATCATCCATTCGACAAAAGTATGAGTTAAATCTTATCTACCACTGCTATCAAATCTATCATCCACTTAACAAACATATAAATGAAATGCTAATCTAATTCTACTCTAAGTGTTGAAGGAGAAATATTAAACCTTGCACACTATTTGAAAACAAAAGTGATTCTAAGCAAATCATGCACTAGAGCTTTTATTGACGGAAATAGTCTTGTCGCAACAATGTTATACTACTCACTTCACAAATTGTAAATGAGAGCAATCAAGTTTATATAGAGTTCATGAATTTGAATAAACGGCTCAGATTAAAAATGAGCCAATGGCCAAGATCAAAACAAATAAACCCTAATTAGGGTTTCCCAAAATGACTTCAGTAAACAGAGAGTTGACAGGGTGATGTGGCGCTTTGGAGCTATTTTCAAGGAATTACATCCCGATCCTCCCGCGTTGCCGTGTGTTCAATGAATCTGGACACGATCAAGGCAACTTCATCCATGGTGACTTGAGGAAGCATTCCGATCTTGAATTCCAGTCCGTCCACACTCTCGGCGCATCTGGCAAAGGTATCCTCCCACTCTGGCTTGGTCTTCTCAAAAGACTCTCGGATGCTTAAGAAGTTCGCCAATTTGGCCCAATCCTGCTTCAAAATAGGTCCTGTGATGGCAAAGATGCCTTCTTGGACCTTCCCTTTCAAAACCTCTAACTGCAGGTCATTCTCTCGTAGAGCCTCCTTATCCAGGATATCGGCAATCATGTTGAGAAGTTTGGCCTGAACTTCTTTGACCTGTTCTTCCAATCTGATACCATCAACCTTCACCCTCTCCAAGACTTCGCCTCGTGCTGTCAAGGCCCAATACTAGGTGTGGAAGTCATAGGCTGCTCTTGTTGCGATAACACCTCCGTCTATCAACTTCTGCTTAGGAACTCCTTTCAGAATCCTAAGGCAAGGGATTATCCTATCTTGCACATCCGGAAGGTTATCCCACACTTCTGCCAAAGTGGCTAGCCTAGAAAGTAGGGCAGTGGCCTGACCATAAACCAGAGTCAACCTCTCTACGAATGCCTCAGCGTCAGTCCCCTTTGCTGCTATCCATTCTCTGGCTTCCCGAACGGTGACCATATTTTCTTCTATCTCTTTAATGGCCCCCTGTGAAGAGTTCGGAAGTAGAGGAGTTGCCGTGTTGTCTTGATCAAGTGGCTTGATCAAGTGCTGGATATACTCCTTTAGGCGCTCAATTTCTAACTGGCACTCTTTCCTCTTGGCTACCTCCTTTGCCAACCTTGACTTGATAGTGGACACAGAATTGTCCAAGTCTTCAATTTCTTGGCCCTTCGTGGTTGGGCCCAAGTCAATGGTTGTGATGGCATAATCTTGTGGAGCCATGTCCTCCTGTGGCCTGCCCATTGTAGGTACTACGATCTGCACTGTCCTGTTGCCGGCTCCATCTCTTTGTATGCTCGAGAATTTCTTTGTTGGCTTCTTAACTGCAGTCTGCGTAAGTCTGGCCAAGAAGTCAGCAGTATCATCCTCTTCTGGCTCCTCCATTGGCGCCTGTACTTTCAGCCTCTCCCTTAGCCAATCCGGGATCGTCGGCTGCTCTATGCCTTCATCCTCAGGCCTGTCTTCTCTGTCAGGAACGTCCAGAATTCCCCTAAGGGCTGAAATCATTCCTTCCTGGAAACCCTCATTTTGGGTGTCCACATTTTCATCATCGGACTCCAATATTTCTGTGCCCGTGGGAGATGGTGGCGCATCTTCATCCGGCTGAGGCTCCATATTGTTTTCCGGAATCGGGGAAGGATCCCTAATATCAGCCAGTGAAGCATCTACAGTAGCCAGCATCTCCTCAATATTCCTAGATGCGGCCGAGTGGGAAGGCTTTACCTTAGCCTGCTTCTGAACTGGCTCCTTGCCTGCAGCTATCTCCTTCCTTTTCTTGGAAGTGGTGGCCTCTATCATCTCTACGCCCTGGGATGCGTTCGCATTGGAAGAATAGGATTCCGCCTCACTCAACATATCATAAGTTAAGGTTATCCTTTTTCGCCGGAGTTCCTGAATCTATTGATCAACCCACCACTGTGTATACTTGACGACTGGTCTCATCAAAGTATTCAAATCGGCGTGCTCGGGTTCTGACCATTTGACCACCGGCAAAGGCAAGCTCTCATCAAGGTGCGGCTGTACCTGTTGTCCATCTTCCTCTAACTGATCCAGCACTCGACAAAGTTCTGTCGCTCTGATCAAACTGACTGGTAGTCTGGACCACATCTTTCGCCTAACTTCAAACTCGTCCGCAGCATTTGCCTAGAAATCTTCCAGTTCGACCCTATGCTTGTACCTCCTTCCATCCACCGTCTTGATATGGTGATGCAGGTTGAAGTGGCTCCTAGATGGGTAGGTAGCAAAAGGATAATGCTGAATCTCGAGCCTGGCACTATCCGCTGCCTGTGATGATGGGCAAGACTCCAACATGTTCCCTATAAAGAAGGGAAAGGTTATTGCTACCTTTTGCTTTGTCCGTTGGAGACCTTGAAATTCTTCTAGCTGCCTTAGTACTTCCAACAGGACCATCTTGTTAGTTGGGAAAATGGGCAAACGATATGGGCTCCCAGCGAATCCCTGGATTCTGATGTACGTATATCGGGGATACTGGGTAAACCATGACCCATATTTGCCAACCAGCTTCTTGGCCTCAGGAGTCAACCGTTGATGCATCCCTCCCTGGAGTATTCTTGTGATATACATGAGGAAGGCGTCATGAGCTCGCCGGAAGTGCGCCTTTTCTTTCAACTGCAATTGTGGATAGCAGTCGTATGCCTTCAGCTCATTTGATCCACCGCCGACCGTGCCCTTGCATATCAAGCCTACATACTTGTAAGTCCTAGCCAACATGTAGATGACATAAGAACTCATATAAAACGTTTTAGTTTTCTCTAAGTTGACAAGCTGCTCGTGGAGGTTGTTGCTAATCATTCGTGACCAGTTAAACATCTTTACGCCCTCTGTGATGTCCTCAATAAAATAGTACATCCATGGCTCAAATGGCGCCCCTAAAGGACTGCCTGCTATTTTGTTCAGCAAGATAATGATGTCTCCGTAGTCCTCCTTGAAGTCCGTACGCATCAACTTCTTGGGCATTTTCTTGACCGACGGCCTAGGCTTGTCCAGCCATGACTTGTTGATGTTGGCGGCACAAAGGTCAGGCTGCTCATCATACAATCTCTGGGCGTCTTCCTTAGTCTTGTAGGTAGTCTTATTATACTTAGGAATGCCGAAGGCTTCTTGTATGGCCACCTCTCCCAGATGCGCCAATATTCTCCCGTCAGGTGCCACAATTTGTCTTAACTCAGCATTATAATGCAGCACACACTCCACCATTAATTCAACACACTCCAGTGCAGGCAGAAATCCGGCAGCTTGGAAGATACCATTTCTCACCATCCTCCTAGCGGCAGGCGTTGGCAAAGGTCCATTATGCCCATATATTCTCTTCTTAAATTCTTCGAGGTCAATGTGGCCAAGGTTGGTGTTCGAGATGTCTTTCCATTTGGATTTAATTCTAGTCTCTGGTTGCGATCCTTTGCTTGCAAACTTCATCTGTGCTTTCCTGGATGTTTCTCCTTGATCGACTATCAACCTGCAAGTACAAAATGCTTAACATTAATATAAAAACTTTTAAAATCAAATTACTCCGGGTGTAGTTTGGACAAAATCGCACTTTTCAGCTTATTGAATTGAAATTTCTGTCAAAAAGCAAGCTGAAAGTAATAAATTCGCCTATCTATGAATGAAATTCGTGCCAGAAATGAAGTAGAAGATAGGAATGAGGTGTAAACATATTGCCGATTAACTTCCAAACCTCAAAGATCGTGTTCTGGCTGCAAATGAATTTAAAAATTCAGAAAATCTGCCAGAAGAAGTGCGCCAAAGCTAGGAAGTGGGATTTTCAGCCAAGAAATGACTTATTTCTTCCTAAAAATCACGCCTGTCAACAAGAAATTGCTACCTCGATTCTCACAACAACGTTACTTGCACTAAATTTTCCTTCGCAAACGATTCCCAGAAGATTCGAGAAAGATAGCCTCTTCTCAGCCGAAATTGTGAAGAAATGAGTTGCTGAAACTCATTTTATGGCTGAGAAGTGCAATTTTCCTCAAGGAATTGCTTTCTTTTCTCTGATTTTCTTCCAATTTTTGGAAACCTTTTTCTTCTCAGATCGGCAAGTTTCTAATTTCACTTTCAGTTGTCGAGGCAAGCTTCTAATTTTCATCTCTGTGCCACCTCTGTTTGAGATTTTCGAATTTCTCGAAAAATTGCCCAAGTGTTGGAGAAAATATCAAAAGATATTAAATTAATTGTTTAAAATTAACTTTCCAACGTATTTTAAATCTTCAAATCATGGCAAAGTTAAATTCATCTAAGGTAGAATAATTTAATCTTCCGAATAATCTCCAGACTTCGAACTTTTTAATTAAAATTCCCTAAGTGTCAGGAAATAATTAAAATATTAAAATATTAAATTCCAACTCGTTTAAAATTGATACATGGCTAAATTTGTTTGTCTGTGGCTAAATATTCATTTTTCAATTGTTTACCTAGCCAAAATGTGCTCAACGATTTGTCTACCAATTTCCAACTCTTCGGGTGGACTTCTGACCTTTCCGGACGTTTTACTTAGCCAAATAATCAAACATTTTCTCTCTCCTTCTGGGTTGGGCAAACTTGGAGATTTCTCTGCCATTTTGCCATTTTTTATTCATGCCTTAGGAATTTTTCCAAGCTGAGAGGGGCGGACTTCATGGTTTGCCTTGCCTTGCATTCTTCATTTCTTGCCAAAGAATTTCATTTCGTCTTGCCGAGGAGTAATTTTCATGCCGTCCTAACCTCTTCTCTCTAGACATTTCTTCATTTTCATGCCTTAGAAAAATTTATCTTCTAAAGTTGGGCAAATTTCTCATAATTCCTTGCCAATGGCGTGTTTTATCTTGTATTTGTCTAGGGCGGACTTCACCCTTCTCTTGCCATGGCGAGTTTTGGTCTTGCCTTGTCCAATGGCCAACGTTACTTGTAATTTCACCATTTAATTCAATTAATAGCGAATTTTCTATGTAATTTCACCCCTTCCAAACACCTTGGAGCGGACCCCTTCATAATTTTACCCTTCTCCACACTTCTTGGGGCGGACTTCTCATATCTCATGCCATTTTCCATATGGTGGACTTCATAAGTTGTTTGCCATTTTCCTCTAGGCTGGGCGGACTTCACATTTTCTATGCCACTTTCCATATGGTGGACTTTATCATGCCTTAGCCACTTCCTATCTTGCTGGGCGGACTTGGAGATCTTCATGCCATTTGACTTTCTTGGGCGGACTTTGACCTTCTTGTGCCAAGGGCGGACTTGGCTTCTCCTTTGCCATGGGTGGACTTTAGCTTCCTTGTGCCATTCGTCTCTTCCAAACATCTTGGGCGGACTTCATGCTCTTCATGCCAAGGGCGGACTTGGCATTCTTCTTGCCTATGGGCGGACTTTGCTCTCTTTGTGCCATGGCGGACTTTGGGCCTAGCTTGCCAGTGCCTACCTGCCAAAGGTAGGGCAGACTTCCTATACTTCATGCCACTCCTTCCTTGAGGGCGCCATCTTCATACTTAGCCATTTTTCAAAATCTCTTGCCATTTTCTCTTGATCTTCATGTTTTTTTGGAGGCGTGTCGTTTTCATGCTTTGTGGGATCCAAAAATAGAAACTTTTTCCCAAAATAGAAACTTTCCAAAAATAGAAAAAAGCAAAAAAGCATCCCTAAAAAATAGGAACCCCAGAATGGCCTAAAAATGCCAAAAATAAAAAAAAACAAAAAGCAAAAAGCAAAAAGCAAAAAGCAGAATCCCTAAAAAAATAGGAAGTGTCAGAATTGGCCGAAAGCAATGGCGTTCCTCGTCTATTGGGTCTTCTGAGCGTTTCCATGACGTTTAAGCATTCAAATGGGTTCAAAATCACAACTTAGCCAGACTGACTCTCAAGAAGCTATTCAAATTCAGGTCTCTCAAAGACGTTGCGAAGAGGACATAACCAAACTTGGGGGTCCCCATTTGCAATGGGGTGATGTGTGAAATAGGTCACAACACTACCCTCGGTGGAAAGTTGGGCATAAGGGGCCTTTCCAAAGCTCCCTGGTTACCCACTCCTTGCTGTCCCATCCAGTTTCCTTGTCCCATTTGGTCCATTCTCTGTATTAAATCTACTAACCGATCATTAGTTTCTTGTGCTTGTTGGGCTGCCCTACCTTGTCCCCTAACTAAAGCATCAAAAAGAAGCATCAATCTGTCGGGAGGTGCCTCATTCCTCTCATTCCTTTCACCTTCACCATCCCTATCTCCCATGTTTTCAGTACTAGATGACCCCATAGATGATTGTTCTGAATGCTGCCCTTCCTTTGATGGTGTCCACTGTTCCCAAAAACCCGCTTCTTTTTTCCTACTTCTTTCTTGTTAATGTTTGTGATCAGACATGAAAGCAATCAGAAAATGCAACACATAAGACAATAAACACCACAAGATACCCTGGGAAAACCCTCCAACTCGAGGGAGAAAAACCCAACAAGAAGGGCACGAACCAAGGCACGAACTAGGGCGGGGTCAACGGGCAACGCGCGTATCTCCAGGGCTGCGTATTCTTTGAATACACGAGGGTTTTTCCGGGGCTGAGGTCGGTTCTCCAAGGCTAAGTTTTGTAGCAGTCTCTAGGCTCGGTGGCAACGTTTTCCAGTTTCGGAGAAGGTGGCTTTTGTCGGGAAAAGAGGGCACAACAAGACAAAATAGAAGTCAGACCACGCAAAAGACGGCAGGGAAGAGGGTGCGTTCAAACAGGTCTTCCTGTCACTTTCTTTGTCTTTTCTACTTTTGGTTATTTTATTTTTAAAAGTTTGTTCGGGGGGACAAAAACTAGCATTTCCACATAAATACAAAAGCTCACAACAAACAAACACAGTTATTCACCTCATTAGAATTAAGCAGGAGGTTATGGGGGGAAACCTAGATCTGGCAGGTCAAGGTGTCACGACAGGTGGTCTTCCAACCTCGGTTACAAAATCACTTTCAGAGCAAATGGGGGCAGTAGAATGCATATTGGGTAACAACAAAATATCAAACAAACAACATGTGCAACTAAATGGCTTCTTGAATCTCCTAGGTCAAGAAGGCTTAAACTTTACAGGGTTTCACACTCCTCAAGGGTCAAAGGGGTGGGCCACTTTCCAAGACGGGGGTTTAGTGAACTTTCTAGCCCCGTTGCTAGCTAGGTCGTCTTTGTCAAGTATTTTGAACCTTGTGAATGCAGAAGAAAGGTTGATCTTCGTAAATGCAAAACAATACAATGGGATTTTAAGGCGCAGGGTGGCTCAAAAACGGAAATTGAAACAAAATCAAAAACAAAAATTCACTTTGATTTTGCCAAAGGTATGTAGCAGCAAGGCAGCTATACCGAGGGAGGTAGTCCAGAAAGAAGAACAAGCAATTCAAGTTGAGCACACAAATAATGGAGAAGTAATAGGTGGCACAAGGAACCATGAGTCAAACATGGATAGGGTGGGTAGGACCATGGGCAAAGTGGAAGAGCTCATTGCATATAAGAATGCCACCGAAAAGGTATCTCAGGAACTATACAGCCCTACATCTTCACCACTTTTATGGTCATCAGAATTATATGTAGAAGAGCTCATGAGAATGAAAAGTAGACTCGATGTTCTAGAAACAAAGGTGATATCCGAAGACTGCAGGTATAAAATAGTTACCGAGGCAAATTGTAGGCTGAAAGAAGATAATAAAATGTTGCAAGATCAAATTTTAAATCTGCAAGTTAGCATGGAAAGGGGACAGCAGGAATTGGTCACTCTAAAACACGAGTTAGACCAATTAAAAACAACAAAAAATGAGAAATCAGAAGTAGGAGGAGAAAACATAATGGAGTTAAAGGAGATCCAATCAGCATTGGCAGACATGGAGATAAAAGAGAATCAGCTAAGGGAACAAATAGAAGAGGCCAAATCTTGGTCACAAGTGGTGAGTAAATCGTCAAACGAGCAGAAAGGAATCATTGAAAAACAAGTTAAAAGACAACTAAGAGAAGAAAAAGATAAACAAAGCAAGGTCACAAACATTATTATTAAAGGCTTGAGAGACTTTGGGGAGAAGGAAAGAACTGACATTCTAACAAGGGACTTTTTTAAAGATAAGTTGAAGTGGACAGGGAATATTCAACAAGCTAACAGAATTGGAAAAAGGTTAGATGGAGGAAGAGATAGACATGTAAGAGTCGCATTGAGAAATTTAGAAGATAAAAATAGGATTCTAAAAAATAGGGAGTTACTTAAAGGCACACATATTTATCTAGATGAAGATTTGACCTTTGAGCAGCAAGAAGAACAAAGGAAAGAATGGGAGAAGGTGAAAACAACAAGAAATGAAGGTAAGTGGGCTTGGTTGAAGAGCGGGAAAGCCCAAATCAGTGATAGATTCTCAAGCAAGAAATAGGAAATAGGGGCCCCACAGGAACACCTACATGTTGTAAGCTGGAATTGTAGATGTTATCCGTGGAGAAGAGGACTTGGATTGGGGCCCATAGCAAAAGGTAAGGATATTGTCATTCTTACAGAAACACATGAGCATGATGGCTGCAAAGTTCCAGTTTTCGAAGGGTATAAGAAAATTTCAGTATGGAATGAAGGGAATGAAATAGGCAAAGGTCACGGAGGGGTTATAGTGCTAGTAGATGAGAAGTGGCAGGGAACTATTGAATTTGTAAAAGAAGACACAGATAAACAATTCATATGGCTGCAAATAACAGATAACGGGGTTACTTTCAGCTTAGCGGCTTGTTACTTTGCCCCAAAAAATTCAAAGTTTTATAAGAAGCGAAACTTAGACAATGAAGACCCATATGCATCACTAAAAAAATATATCTCTATTTTCAACACACTCGGTGATGTGGTTTTAATGGGTGACTTTAATGCAAGGACAGCTAATAATCAATCTCTTCAGTTAAGCAGTGAAGCAAAAGGGGAAAACAACCCTTTATGGTTGGAGGAAGGTGATGGTCTTCATTGGGAAAGATCATCTCAAGATGGTAGTGGCGCTATGAATTCGTTTGGGACAGAATTATTAGGGCTTTGCAGTTTGTTTGGCATGGTTATTTGCAATGGTGTGAGAGACTGGCCGAAGTCTGGGGGTATCACTTGCAAAACTCATAATGGTCAAAGTGTGGTGGACTACGTTGTTTGCTCTAAAAGTTTTAGTTCTGACTGCTGGAGTTTGACATTGAGGACTGCCCTATTGAGATGAAATCTGATCACCTACCTCTCCGGGTTAAACTACGCATTTCTCCAATCAACCAACACAATAAGCAAGTTCAACACATGCAAAAAAATGCCCTTCCCAAGGGTAAAATCCTCATAAATCAAGAAAATAAAGAGATATTTAGTGCTGTTCTTAAGCAGCATTTCCATGATTTGGAAAATAATGGAGTGACTAAAGCTGCGTTAGGGGTAGATTTCCACATTCACAGCAATTCGGTGATTCCATTAATCCACAAGGCTTTAAATGCTTGCAAAAGGTCTCACCCCAAGGTGGGGATTGCAAACACCTTTCCGGCAAATCCGTGGTATGATGAGGAATGTAAGGCAGCCAAGAGATCGCTAAAGGAGAGTGGAGTGGACAAAGATCACAAGAAAAAATATGAAAAATTAGTGCAGTCCAAAAAAACAAAGTATGTAAATGAAAAAAGGAAGGAGCTAATCTCTTTGGGAAAACAAAATCCTAAAGGCTTTTGGAGGGAACTGCAGCAAAAGAAAAAGAAGTTGGAAAACAATATCACGGATGCCCAATGGTTAGGGTATGCTAGGCTCCTTTACGAGCGGGTCCACGAGAAAGATTACCCTCCAGTTGTTAACATGACAATGGAACTTTTCACGCTGGATGATATTAAACAAGGAATAAAGAACTTAGCAAGTGGCAAAGCTCAGGACATAGATGGGATACAAGCTGAATTCTTAAAATGGGGGATGGAAACTCTTGCCCCTCACATAAAAAGAATCTTCAACAATGTCACTTAGGAAGGCTTCCCTGTGGAGTGGACTACTAGTGTGGTCATCCCTCTGTTTAAAAGTGGTGATGTCAACAACCCATCTAATTACCGCACAATTATGGTCAATCCTATCTTTGGCAAGCTCTTTGGGAGCATGATTGAATGGAGGATCAACAACTGGGCAGAAAATGAGGGCAAAAGGGCAAAGGGGCAGGCAAGTTTTAGGTCCAGGCATTCTACCATTGATCACTGCATCACCCTTAGGCACTTGATTGAGAAAATTTGGGACAACCAGGGTGAGGAAGCTTATTGTTGTTTTGTAGACTTTAAGAAAGCTTTTGACACGGTGCCTAGGGACAAACTTTGGAGTAGGATGGAAGAGTTAGGCATTCCAAATGGGTATAGAGCTGCTGTTCACAGGTTGTATGAGAAGGTTAGTGCGAAAATTAGAACAAGTGAAGGTATGTCAGAATGTTTTGGCAGCGACATTGGTGTTAAGCAGGGCTGCCCTCTATCTCCCACGCTTTTTGGGCTATACATTGATAAGTTGGAAGCTTGGTTAAGCAAGGCAGATGGGGGTGGTGTTCAATTGGCAGGCTACGTAGTGAAATTACTTCTATATGCTGACGACCTTATTTTAGTTTCGAAAACTGGGTATGGGTTAAGAGAACACTTGAAAGCTCTTGAACACTTTTGTCAGGAAGTTGGGATGCAAGTGAACACCACCAAGACCAAATTCATGGTTTTATCATTGAATAGAAAAGTTAAACAACATACCTTTCTTTTTGAAGGCAGCCCGCTTGATATAGTGACAGAATACAGGTACCTTGGGATTGACTTTCACTATAAGCTCAGTTGGGAGACTTGTAGGTCGAAAAGGATACAAGGTGGTTGGAAAGCTTCTTATCTGCTTCAAAATAGATGTAGAAAAGCCGAACTTTGGGATTGGAAAACCATGAAAACTCTCTTTGATTTACTTGTCACTCCGGTTGTACTTTATGGGTGTGAAGTGTGGGGGTGCAATATGTCAAAGTGCAGTTGGAGGCAAATAGAAAGAATCCAGAAACACCTAATAACAAGTAATCTGAAAGTTAAAGCCACAGTTCCGTATGAAATTCTTTTAGCTGAAGCGGGGGCTTTTCCCTTGGAAGCATCGGCGATAACCCGGCTGATAAGTTATTTAAAGAAGGTTGAAAACATGGATAACCACTGGTGGCCCAAAGCGGTTACGGAGGAGATGCTAGATCGCAGAAAGAAAACATGGGTGAAGCAGAACAACAAGTGGTTGAACAAGTGGGACATCAAATTAAAGGAGTGTCCAAGCACCAATAAGGAAATAAAAAAGTACGTGAGAAAAATTCAGGACTGTCATGTGGTCACAGCAGATCGGGCGAAAAAAAGCTTACTACATCAAAGAATTTAACCCAACAAAAGATCATGGTGAAAAAATCTATTTAGGGGCTGCTATTAAAGGGAAAGCGAGGTTGTTAGTTGCACAGCTGAGGACGGGATCGCATCATCTTAGGTGTGAGACTGGTAGGTGGAAGTTACCTAAGGAAGCTTGGGAAGAAAGAACTTGCATGTTTTGTAATAAAGGTGTGGTGGAGACGGAATGGCACTTCGCATGGAATGCACAGCTTATGAAGATATTCGTAATTAGTACGCAAATAGTTTGGGTGTGGAAAACATGCATCAGTTATTTGAGGAGGACAAGATCAGGCAGACGGCCAACCTTCTAGTCAAAATTAACAGCAGGAGATCCGACTTGGAAAAGAGCATGAAAACAAATTAGGTTGTTTTGTCTTGGTCCCATAGACTGTTTAGTCTCGTGGATGTCATTAAAAATCATTCATTCATTCAATAAATAAGAGCAGAGATTTGCTTTACAGGTCAAGCTCCACACTAGGCCGAATTTGATACAAAGAATAATAGCACCTCTTCTAGATGCGAAGATACAACATGGTTAAGTTTCTCCTTGAATTCGACCTGCTGCACCAAAATAATGATCTGCTGCTCCAGATGATGATTCTTGCTCAAGATAATGACTTGCTGCTCAAATGCGAGCTTCTTCAAGGAGTGCGAATATGATGAATGAACTTGTTAATGGATGATAGCTTCGGTCAGATATGAATGACAGTGATGCAAGTATCATTGTCATTCATAAGTGATCGAAATTATCATACATACTATGATATTTTTAAAGGAAACATTTAAATCGAAATTATGAGCATTCATATAAATTCGATCATTCCCGTTTTTATATTCTGCATTTGTTTGAAATCGGAATCCTCTTAAAGACACTCGCTAGCATGTAGAAGGGTGTGTATGTGTTAATACATACATAACAAATAGCATTAGACTGTAGACAGCCCGCGTGCAAAGGGACACGTCCCTTGAGTGGACGTGTCTCCACACGCATCCCTTGGAGGCGAGCCTCTCCTCTTACAAATAGGAGTTCCTTCATTGATATGCAAACATAGAAATCAGATAATGTTTTGCAATCAGCACATTCACATTTAATCTAAAATCTGGAAATCGCAGTTAGAAGAAATTCTGGAAATCGCAGTTAGAAGAAATTTTGGAAATTTCATTTTAACTTATAATTGTATTACTCAGAAATTCAAACTTAGTTCTACTCTTAGATATTAGGATCCTAGTTGAGAAAAGATTTGATTACATTTACATGGTATCAGAGCCATGTTGTGTGAATCCAAATCAAATCTAAAATCAGATTGCTCTAAGAATTCATATTTTCTAAAATCGAATTCACATTCTTCATAATGTCAACTATGATCAGATTTGAAGATCGTCTTGCAGGAGCAAATAACTTTACATCATGGAAATTTAGAATCATGATGATCCTAAAAGAAAATAAACTAGACTCACTTGTGAGAGAAAATAAAAAGGAACCTGAGGCTGAACTTGAGAAAAGTCAATGGATTGAAAACAATGAAAGAGCCATGAAAATCCTTGTAGATGCAGTGAGGGATCATATGGTGCCTATCTTAGCAAAACATGAAACAACATACGATATGTACAAATCTCTTGAGAGTACTTATGAGATCAACAACACCTGTAGGACTCTAGCATTAAAACGACAAATCAACAATGCCCAAATGAACAAAGGGGAGTCCATTAATGCATACTTCATGAGGATTATTGAACTTAGGGATCAATTATCCACAATTGGATATCAGATTGACAACAAAGAATTAACCCTAATTGCACTAGGAGGCCTACCAAACTCATGGGAGTCATTTGTTCAAGGAGTAAGTGCAAGATCTAAACTCCCTAAATTTGATAGGCTAAGAACTGACTGCCTTCAAGAAGAAACAAGACTCTCCTCTAAGGAAAATAAACAAAAAAACATAGATGAAGACATTCATGTACTCAACACAACGTCTAATAAAAGGAACAAGAAAAACTCCTACAAGAAAGGATATCTTAAAACAAAGAGAAATTCCAATGGAAAGGAATCTTTTAAAAGGAAAGACATCTCTCAAATACAATGCTTTAGATGTGATCAATATGGTCACTATGCAATGAAGTGCCCTGACAGATCTAAACAACATGCATCCTTTGCCAAAGTAGGAAAGACAAATTCAGATCATGAATCTGAAGACCTTGTGTTCTAAAAGGACAAACGGACTTAGAGTTACCCTTACGGATGGGAAAATTCTAGCATGGTCTAAATCTCAACTATTAAGAAAAACCATTGGTGTAAAATTAGGGTACCTTTTATACACCTAAGTCTAAAATAAATAAATATAAAAACCATCCCATGGAGGAACTTGTAAAGGTTGTGTCTTAGAAAAGAAAATAAAACCTTAAAAGCGTATAATAGAAACCTATATCTTAAGGAACTCTGCTGAGTGCTGGAATTAAGAGGGAGTTCACAAGTTGCTTGACCTAAAACCATTCAAGAGGGCCAGAAGTTCTATTGAGATATAAACCTACTCCCCCTAGAGTACCTGAAGAGGAACCTGCTCCTGAGATTCAGAGGGAGCATCCTGAGGAGATACCACATGAACTACCTTCTAATTCACAGGAGGATACAAATGATATCAGCAGAAAGAGACCACTTTGGGCCAGGAAGATGATCAAAGAAGCAGAGGATTATGCAACACCTAAAGGAACGTTCAGGGAGAGTAAAAGACCCAAACGGTTCTCTAGCTATGTTGCTTTAATGAACAACATCATAAACTCTGAACCCACCAGTGTTACAGAAGCCTTCAAACATCAAGCTTGGAAGGATGCAATGACGGAGTAATATCAATCCATCCTCAAGAATGATGTATGGGACATAGTGCCTAGACCAAAAGAGAAATCTGTTGTCTCTTCTAAATGGCTCTTCAAAATCAAGCATGCTGCTGATGGCAGTATAGAAAAACATAAAGCACGTTTCGTGGCTAGGGGATTTTCTCAAAAGGAATGCATTGATTACGAAGAAACATTTGCACCTGTTGCCTGTTATACATCAGTAAGAACAGTTTTAGCCATTGCAGCAACTAAAGGTTGGAAGGTCCACCAAATGGATGTGAAAACTACCTTCCTGAATGGAACCATTGAAGAGGAAGTCTACCTGGAACAGCCTGAAGGTTTTGTGATACATAAATCTAACTCACATGTGTGCAGGCTCAAGAAAGCTTCCTATGGACTTAAACAGGCTTCCAGGGTCTGGTATGAAAGAATTGACAGCTATCTCTTAGGATTAGGATTTTCCAAGAATGATGCTGACTCCAATCTATACTTCAAGGTAATCAAAGGTGATATGCTTATAATTATTTTATGTGTTGATGATCTGCTAATAACAGGAGAAGATCACCTCATTGCTCAAGGGAAACAAGATCTAATCCCTGACTTTGACATGAAAGACTTGGGGTATTCTTCACTACTTCCTCGGTTTGGAAGTATGGCAGAAATCATAATGTATTATACTAAATCAAGGGAAGTATACTATTGACATTCTGAAAAGATTTGGAATGTTGGACTGTAGATCGATGTCCACACCCATGGAAACCAACCTTCACAAATTGAAAGAAGCAGCAGTAGAATCCAAATGTGCAGATCCGACCCTTTACAGACAGATGATTGGATCCTTGATGTATCTGGTTAACACCAGACTTGATATTTGCTATGCTGTAAATGCCCTCAGCCAGATCATGTGTGAACCCAAGGAAATTCACTTGATGGCTGTAAAACATATCTTTAGATATCTTCAAGGCACCATTGGATATGGGCTTCATTACAAGAATGATCCATTAGATCTACATGGGTACTCAGATTCAGATTGGGCTGGAAGTGTAATTGATCAAAAAAGCACATCAAGATGCTGTTTTAGTTTGGGATCGGCTATGATCTCCTGGATTTGTAGAAAAGATCGTCAGTTGCACAGAGCTCAACAAAAGCTGAATATATTGCAGCCTCAATGGGTGCAAAAGAAGCAGTGTGGCTTCGAAAATTGGTTGTGGGACTCTTTGGTGAGCCCTTGAATCATACGATTATTCATTGTGATAATCAAAGTTGTATAAAGCTCTCTGTGAATCCTGTCTTTCATGACAGATCTAAACACATTGAGATCCCCTATCATTATGTGAGAGATATGGTGGAAAGGAAAGTGATTCAGTTGGAGTATATTAGTACAAATGACCAAACTGCAGACATTCTCACCAAGCCTCTCTCCCGGATCAAGGTAGATCACTTCAGGAAGAAACTTGGTATGGTTGAAATGTAATTTGTTATTTATGTTTGAAATACAAATTGTTTAGAAATTGTACTAATACATAAAGATGTTTAATGTGTAAACTCTTTTGTCATGTGTGTGACTCCATGACTTTATGAGCCTACTCCCCCTGTGTACATTATCGAAAGGTGACGATCTTTCTGATAATGAACACTTGTATTTGACATTGTAAAGTGACGACTCTACAATGATGAACTATTATGATAGATATCATATGACTTGATATCTATGGACATGTCATGATAGTATCTCTTAGATACCTTGATGGATATCATGAGACTTGATATCTGAAGATCATTGTGATCTATAAATAGATAATCATGGTGGATGATTATATCCGTGGATATGCCATGAATTATGGTAGACATCATGAGACTTGATGTCAGTGCACATACCATAATGAAGATGTGTATGAAGAATGTCATGTGACTTGACACTTTCAGAAGCATATCATATCTTCTGATATCACGAGTTAGGTGATATCACTTTTGGAAGTTATTCTTCCTAGTTAAAAGAGGGAGTGTTGAAATGATGAAAATGTGTTATGAAGAATGTCATGTGACTTGACAACTTTGAGAAAACATATCATATCACATGTGAAGGTGATATATTGACTTATGTGACTTGGAATATCTTCCCTAGCTAAGAGGGAGTGTTAATGGATGATAGCTTTGGTCAGATATGAATGATAGTGATGCAAGTATCATTGTCTTTCATAAGTGATCGAAATTATCATACATACTATGATATTTTTAAAGGAAACATTTAAATTGAAATTATGAGCATTCATATAAATTCAATCATTCTCGTGATTTTATATTCTGCATTTGTTTGAAATCAGAATCCTCTTAAAGACACCCGCCAGCATGTAGAAGGGTGTGTATGTGTTAATACATACATAACAAATAGCATTAGACTGTAGACAGCCCGCGTGCAAAGGGACACGTCCCTTGAGCGGACGTGTCTCCACGCGTGGAGACACGTCCTCTCAAGGGACGCATCCCTTGGAGGCGGGCCTCTCCTCTTACAAATAGGAGTTCCTTCATTGATATGCAAACATAGAAATCAGATAATGTTCTGCATTCAGCACATTCACATTTAATCTAAAATTTGGAAATCGCAGTTAGAAGAAATTCTGGAAATCGCATTTAGAAGAAATTCTGGAAATTTCATTTTAACTTATAATTGTATTACTCAGAAATTCGAACTTAGTTCTGCTCTTAGATATTAGGATCCTAGTTGAGAAAAGATTTGATTACATTTACAGAACTTGATGATTAAATGGTGGATGATCACCTTGTATTTATACAAAAATAAGGCGACTCTTCAAGAAGGTCGGGCTCATATTAATATTAAAGAAATATTATTTCTTTAATGAAGTCAACCCACAATAATTAAATATTATAAGTCGGCCCATTTAATTATTCTCAATAATTAAATATTGTAAGTGAAGCGCCTCTTTACTGCAATAAATGAATAGCCGTTAGGCTACATGAATCTATTCATTTATTGTCTAACATTCAAGGCAAAAGTATGTAGCTCGAAGCTACAACATCAACACTCCCTCTTAGCTAGGGAGGAATACTTCCAGCTGTGCAAGACATATCACCTCATCGTGATGTCAACCACCATGGCTACACCCATGTGTGGAAAGAGCATATCACCTCATCGTGATATCAACCATCATGGCTACTCCCATGAATGGTATATATATGTACAAGTGCCCATCACTCAACGTGATGTCGTCACCTCATCATGACGTTCACCATGGATACTCCGAGAGGGTGAAAAACACAAGTACAAGAAAAATCATCACAGACTCTCTCACGTGATGTTGTCATGGAGTCACACACATGATCCACTTTGGCTACTCCCAGAGGGTGGAAACAAAGGCTTTCACCTCAAATTTCTCCATCACAGAGAAAGATGCATTAACAAGGGCTTGCACTTCAAATCTCTCTCATAGAGAGAAATGTATTAAAGCAAATCATAGAAGATCACTGAAGTTGAGTCTCCCTCTCAGCTAGGGCTTCATTCTCCACAATACCAAGCTTGTCTCAGAAGTACACAAACTTTACTCTGGAGAGAGGCTTGGTGAGAATATCCGTTGGTTGCTCATCAGTGCTAATATATCTCAACTGAATAGTTTTCCTCAATACCATATCTCTGATATAGTGGTATTTGATCTCAACATGTTTTGTTCTGTCATGAAACACTAGGTTGATAGAAAGCTTCACACAGCTTTGATTATCACAAAGAATGATAGTCGGCTCCAATGATTGTCCAAACAATCCTGCAAGGAGCTTCCGAAGCCACACTGCTTCTCGAGCTGCCACACAAGCTGCAATATACTCGGCCTCTGCGGTGCTCAGTGCCACTGAAGACTGCTTCTTACTACACTAGGATATCATTGCATACCCCAAATTGAAGCAACATCCAGAGGTGTTCTTGCGATCAGCAACACACCCCGCCCAATCAAAATCAGTGTATCCATGCAGCTCCAAGTCCACACCAGAAGAATATCTCAAGCCATACCCAACTGTGCCACACAAGTATCTCAGCTTCGCTGTAACTAAATGTATTTGCCTTGGTTCACACATGAACTAACTGAATGCAGTCATTGCATAGCAAATATCTGGTCTAGTATTGACTAGATACATCAACGATCCAATCAACTGCCTATACATAGTAGGATCCTCACAGATCTGAATTAGCTGCAGCCTCTTTTGACTTTTGAAAAATGGTTTCCATAGGTGTTGACATGGATTTGCAATCCATCATATTAAGTCTCTTCAAGATGTCAATAGTATACTTCCCTTGGCTCAGAAAGATTTCATTAGGTCTTTGCCAAACTTCTAAACCAAGGAAGTAATGCATGTATCCAAGATCCTTCATTTGAAATTCAAAAGCTAACTCCTTGCATTTGATAATGAGGTGATCTTCTCCAGTAAGAAATAAATCATCAACATAAAGAACCAAAATCAACTAGATCACCATCTTCTTTAGGTTCAGTAGGCTCCCTCTGAATCTTTAAGTACTTGCGTCAACCTTCTGACCTCTTCGTCCAAGATTGCCTGCAACACTTGCCTTAGAGAAATGGTTTCCAGCGCACACCTCTGTAGAGATTCAGGGTTGTCCTCTTCGACCTCATCCCAGATCACTCTATTCAGAATAGGTTTGTGGAGCTACCAATGTTAAATCCAGGTTGATTGTCTTGAGCAATTCTGATCTCAATTGCTGAAGAGGATCTTCAAGGATTTAGCATCAGGCCTTGCAACACTGCAACCTTCACTTCTTCTTCGTGAGTCACAAAACTCCCTTTGAAGGTTAATTTCTCCTCTTCGAAAAGATTGATCACAATGACAAACCTGAATAGGTTCTTCATCTTCGAGAGATGTCTCCAACCATCAACTCAGTCCTATGGCTGCAAGCTAAGACTCCATTCTTCAGCCTACAGGATGCATCAAGCTCTTCTTCTCTTGAAAAGCAATCTCTTTCGCTTCTTGGTCCATCCTGAAGGCATTAAGGAGAGAGATTACTAATAGTTCATAGAACTATCTCGAAGAGAAATACCAATGCAAGATTCACTATTTGCATGAATTAATAACTATATAAGAATTCATGAACATTAAGCATGGAATACTTATCTCTTCATGTAGAGCCAAAATTCCTGGTAATCAACTCGGCCATCGCTAGCATACATGTGCACATCGGGAGGTGGCGATTACTTCCGCCGTCTAGGAAAAGCCATAGGCTCTTGCCGGCGCCAACAAGTAGACGACATTATAATTCCAGCGATCACAGATCCGCATCAACCATCATTCAGCGCTGCCAATCAATCAAGATAGAACTTGTCACACTAGTTCATTCACGAACATCTTCGACAATCTTTCCGAATGAAGAATCCCGTTTCCTTAGATAGAAGCGGCTCCACTGTATCTTTTCAGTAACTCATGACTTCCCTTGTCGCCGCCTTCGATGCATAAAGACACCACGATATATCTGGATGAACGACTATGGATTCCACGTATCACTCAAGCCCGCTTAATATTGCTATCACTGTTTCATGCCTAGCTCATGCCTTCTTTCCTTTAGTTGTCGATTTACATAGAGCTTCAAGCAATACCCAATTGACTCCTCATGAAGTTGGTGTTTCAGGGAACCGTTTCTTGAATGACTCCACAGACTCTAACCGTCGGCTCCCACCATAGCACCGATTTCTTGAATCAACAGCATATAAGGACATGACTTCCTGGTACTTCCCCGTGAATGTTCTCCAGAATAAGAATACATCCACCAATTATTTAATTGAGAGTGTGTCTGAAGATGCTGCCAGTATTAAATTCACAATGTTCCTGACATGGTAATGAACTTCCGGCATCCAACAATGATTTCTTATATTTCTGGGCGGAGGTTTCAAGAGACCCGACAATATGAATTATATCTCCTTCAGAATGATTTGTTGGCAATTAAGTCTTGACTTTATCGACTGGTAAACAACCAATTCGATCCTTTGATACAAAATCTGGATCCACATTACACTCCTCTTTCTCCTCCTGCGGCGGCTCTTGGTCCCTTTGTGATTGGTGTCTGGCAATGATCATATATTTATTGCTTTCAAGGATTCTTCCCTTAATTCACTTTAATTCAGGCAAGCTGCTCCCGAGATAAATGACGCCAATTATATGGGCTGCAATTTTTTATCTACCTTCAATAAATAAAAATCGAACCTATAAAATGCTCTGCCAAATAAATCACCAATCATGACCTACTGATGATGTGGCGAACTAATTTGACTTTCCTCCTGTTTTGTCTTGCTTGATCCTGACTCCAACAACTACATGAAAAACATTCAATATCTTGATTGAATTGCCTATGTCTTGTGCTTGACAAATCTCTGATTGGATTTCCCTTGAATCCGCTCTGATACCATGTTAATGTTTGTGATCAGACATGAAAGCAATCAGAAAATGCAACACATAAGAAAATAAACACCACAAGATACCCTGGGAAAACCCTCCAACTCGAGGGAGAAAAACCCAACAAGAATATAATTGATATATATTCAATAAATAAGACCAGAGATCTGCTTTACAAGTCAGGCCCCACACTAGGCTGAATTTGATACAAAGAATAATAGCACCTCTCCTAGATGCGAAGATACATCATGGTTAAGTTTCTCCTTGAATTCAACCTGCTGCACCGAAATAATGATCTGCTGCTCCAGATGATGATCTACTGCTCAAGATAATGACTTGCTGCTCAAGTGCGAACTTCTTCAAGGAGTGCGAATATGATGAATGAACTTGATGATCAAATGGTGGATCATCACCTTGTATTTATACAAAAATAAGGCGACTCTTCAAGAAGGTCGACCTCATTTCAATATTAAAGAAATATTATTTCTTTAATGAAATAGATTCTATTCGTGGGGATTCTAGTTCCCCGGGAGGCCCTTTATTCCCATTTAATTATTCACAATAATTAAATATTATAAGTCGGCCCATTTAATTATTCACAATAATTAAATATTATAAGTCGGCCCATTTAATTATTCTCAATAATTAAATATTGTAAGTAAAGCGCCTCTTTACTGCAATAAATAAATAGCCGTTTGGCTACATGAATTTATTGTCTAAAATTCAAGGCGGAAGTATGTAGCCTGAAGCTACAACATCAACATTTCTAAGTATCTTCTTTCCCTATCACTCAAGCTCATAGAAAATCACACCCACTTGTTGGCAGGACTGATTTGGCTACGATACCACTGTAATGACCAACCCTATATTTGAAAGAGCTTCACCACTGCTTTTATAAATTTCTGAATATGTTTTCCTTTGTTCTTTCCAATGTATTTGTCATAGTTTCATCATGCAATGATAGAGAACATAGAATAGAAAATAACACGAAACTTGCTTGAAAACAAACTTCTTTCAACAATGAACTTGCAGCCTTAATACCTAGGTAACTAACATAGAAAATTCTTCTTTACAATACTCAGAAATAAAGCGACAGTTAGGCCCAGTTTAACAATGAATAATAACAGATTTAAAATGCATTATCAGACCTGGATCAAAGTAGCATATCAACAAATTTAAAGCTTCCCAAGGGCATCAAATAGCATCAAACAATTGACCTTTTATCTCCTTGTTTGTCCACGACAGAAATGTTCTGTAATCAGACTTCAATGGCGACCAAAAACAACCATTACCAGCAAGTGGGAAACTGAGATTCTTCACCAGCAAAGCCGTCCCCCTTGAAGAAGTTCAATCCTTTCCATAAAATCCAAACCTCTCAAAAATGCATTCTAGTACTCTTTAGAATCGCCATGATGAAAGTTATTCATTGATACAATACCCAATTTGATTTCTCAGACAACTCTGAGATATGAGCAAAAAGGTGAGTTCAGGTCCAGAATATTATTGCCTAGAAATTGATTTGAAACACACCAAAAATCACCAACAAATCACACCAAACTGAAAGTAAGCCAATCCACACCAAACCCAAACAAAAAACTCCTCAAAAGAAATGGAAAATCTTCATTTTTTTTCGCCCAGATGCGGTTCTTGATTGAAACTACGATTCATCAGTTTGAGTAGGTCTTTCATTTCCAAAACTAGCCTTAGATATTGAGGGTTTTCGTCCTCAATCCCGTTCTCAGACCCTTTGGTAACAAACCAGCAACATCTTTGTAAGTCGTCAAAGCATCCATATCCGAGAAAGAAGCTACAAAAAAAACTTTTAAAGCTTCTAAGCGAATTAGGGCGACCTCCAAGCCTTAAACCCTAAATCCCTTTCAAACCCACGCCTTATGAAATTTTTTTTATGAAATAAAATAGATTATCAACTCAACATTAGCTTTTTTATTTTAGTTTTAACTTCATTCCTTAGCTTGGGCGCCTATCCCTTATCCAACATACAAAAACGTTTTAGTTGCTTTAAAAACAACTTGAAGTCATTACACTAGGCGCCATGGTACTTTTTGTCCCCTTTTTGATCCTCAACATTAAGATATAAAGTTACTTTATATTAATCCAATTTTGAAGGGGAAATCAAATATTTAAATACTTCAACCTTAGAAACTGAAGCCTCAACTGAAAATGCGTTTGAGTGGTAACCCTGACCAGGTCCAGCTTACCCTAAAATTGATTTACTATTTTTAGTAAGCACTAAAAATAGCCAGTAACCACAAAAGCTCAAATTGGAGAGATCTGAGATGCACGAAAGGCTACAGAAGATTGAAGTCCAGAATTAGACTCCCTACTAAACATAGCACTTACTAAAAATAGTAAGTGCATCTGAATCCGACTTATCCGAAAGAGGACATTACGAAAATACATAATATTTTTAAAATATTCTTCAAAAACACATATATACTAAATTTGTAAAACATATTATTGATTTCCATCGTATATAAATCAAAATTTGAGTTTAACAAATATCATAGATCAAGAAACAAGTTTAGCCTCTGAATACATATGAACTTCAAGTTTCAGTATTAGTGAAGATTATAAATCATTAATTTTGTATATGACTAAAGCTCAAAAATTTTTGTTGTCGTTGTGTGGGTGTTGTTGAATAGATGGTATAGCTGCAATATCCTCAATAGGAGCCTCAACAGGTGCCTCAGCCATAGTGATAGGATCATGTATGTGAGGAACCTACCCTTGATGGCTGACCAACCTTTCCTTCTACCTTCTCATATGCTGCCACATTCTCTCAAATCAACTAATTCATCATTAGTTAACAATGGATCCACATCCACATCATTAGGCTCAACAATCCAATTTGAATATGGATCAATGTCATCAAGGTCAAGTGCTTCATGTTAACCCCGCCCTTGTACCTTCTTTTCATGCAATTGAAGGTTGTACTACACATAGACAAGGTCATTCAAATGCTTTTGAGTCAACTTATTGCGCTTCTTTCTGTGAATGGGCTCAAAAACACTTTAGTTGTGTTCACAACCAAAAACACTACAAGGCTGGGATATAATGTAGATGACAAGCTTTTGAATATTAGGTGTTGTCGCACCATAATCTTTCCACCAAGGATAACAATTTCCATTATAACTTAGTAAGGATTTTAGTAAACATAAAAATTTAGAATAAGTAAATTAAAATTAAACACATTTCTTTAACCTTGTTGTAGAGTGTCTCTCCTACAAATGCAAAAAAATGAAGAAAATAATGTCCCTCGACCTTATAACTCTAAAAGTTATCAAGTATGAGGTCTCAAAGGTCATTATCATCAACTAATATCTCAATACGCATGTTGAGGCCAAGAACAACCTTTGCATCTATTTTGAAAGTAGGGGAGAAATAAAACTTAAGGCTCAAATTGTAGGCAACAACATGAATATGTTGGTGGAGTTGTGGATTCCACCTCCAATCAATTATGCACCATATGGATTCATATTTGGTCTTGTTTGACCCATACAGATGTTGAATCACCTCTTTGGCTCGTATCCATGGCCTTGTATAGATAGCCCATGGGGTTTTGATCCCCATCCACCAATCGTAGAACCCTAACCTATGATTCTGACACTTAAATATCAAAAAATTAACAAATAAGCAAATTGTAACATTAGAAAATAAAAAAATAAATAGAAATTATTTGAAAACTATCATAATATCCATGACTTTGACAAATCTATCATAAAAAAGGGTCTTCACGACTTTCTCTACTTCAGCCTGACTTTAATAAGGACTCTCCAATGATCTTTCACTCACAAACATGCACTTAAGGTTGAGCATTGTAGCTCATATACTCTGCAAGGTGATGAAATTAGTGGCAAAGCATGACCCTTGATTGCATGAGATCCTTCCCACTAGTGTACTCATAAGATTTAGGATCCATGTGGTTGTAAATGTACATTTTGATATTCCTTGCATCTTCAACCACATTCTTCACCCAACTTAGTTTCCTTATGCCCTCAAGGAGTAGGTCAAGACAATGGGAATCCAAAAGGTTCCAAAATAATGTTGGGTTCCTCACCTCTAGAATTCTATCGGCTGCCATATATGTAGCTGCATTGTCAGTCACTATTTGAATGACATTTTCCACTCCCACCTCCTTCACCACTTTATCCAACATGTTGCACAAGGTCTCTACATTTTTTATTTCATTGGAGGCATCAATTGATTTTAAAAATATTAGTTGTCCTCTTGAAGCCACCAAAAGTTGATGAGTGTCCTATTTCTACCATCTATCCACCCATCAGATAAAATGGTGCAGCCTTTTTTTTCTGAAATTCTCTTTTGTTTTACTAGTAGGTGTGTGTTGTGGACTGTAATGATTGCCCCTGTTTTCTTTTGTTTTTTGATGTTCTGATTTGTGTTTGTTTGATGTTGATTTACTTGAGTTTCATATGCCATTCATGTTTTCAAGCTTGCATAAAGTAAATAATGCAAAGTACATAAAATAGAGATAGAATGTTCTAGCAAGAGGATTTTCGGAACTTTCAATATACTGATTTTTATAACAGTAAATTTTCAGACTTAAATGAGTTATCAGAATTCTAGAAAATTCAGTTTTGGAATGATGTGCAAACAGAAAATAAGGTCTTTATGCAATAACATCCACCACAGCTAACAGACCAGCGTAATCCTTACAATCTCAAAGCAATAACCAATGTTTTTAGACCTCACAATGGCACAGATCGGCCTATACAAAAGTAGGCATAAATCTGGAGTAAACACTCAAAATGGTCACTCCTTGGAAATGGGCGACTGACTTCTAAAATTCAGATTCTGCTCTTAAAATTATTCTGAACACATGCCTTGAGTCGCCTAGAGTAGGAGCAAACAAACAACCAATACCTAGATCGCCACCTCGGATCAATAAGGAGTTATGCACAAATTATCAACTTCAGACCTTGTTAAAAGGTGCTCAAAAAATACTGAAAATCTTCTCAAATTCACTCCAAAAACACTCCAAAATGAAGCCACACCTCCACAAGCTTAAACCCAAATACCAAACCTCAAAAATACTCGAATGTCTTCATGTTTCTTGACTGAAAACTGAGAATAATGAAGCTCTGAAGTGATCCTTGAATGAAACCACACGCCAACCAGCTAGGGTAGGTATTACACTACCGAAACCAGGTCCTGATTGTAGAGGGTTTTTGTCCTTAACAATGAATTGCAGGCCCTTGGTGAAAAACCAGCAACATCCTACTATTCATCCACTTCAACCTACTCAAATGAGGCTCCAAATGAGATAATATAGGCTTAATGAAAGATTAGGGCAACACAAATTTGAAACTTAGCTTCTCTTCCAAAAAGCTCGCCCCCTTTTGCCTTTGATTTTAATTAAAAATTCATTTTAAACCTTGCTTTTAGCCTCCTTGGGCGTTCCCCTTATCCAACATTCTATTTTGCTTTTGATGCTTTAAAAACACTTAAGTTCATCAACTAGGCGCCAAGGTACAAGTTGATGTTCCCTTAAACCCTCAACGTAAATTTATAAAATAACTTTATTAAAATATTTTGAGAGGAAAAACACATTAAAATAATCAGACCTTAGCAAACGAACACCCAAACTGAAATGACATTGTTGAAAGTAGCCTGGCTAGGACCAGTTTCCAATATTAGACTTACTATTTTTTGTAACTACTAAAAGTAGTAAATACATTGAAAACTCAAATTGGTGTGAAAACAGATATGCAAAGCGACTTACTATAACAATAAGTGCTAGACTCGCCCCCTTGCTAAAAATATAAAGTCCACCAGAAACTTCAAAAACCTCTACAGAAAGGACTGGAATTGAGTTCCCTTACCAACTCCGTTTAGCCTACAAGAACTTTGGAATAGGCTAAAGGATATAATCACAACTCAGAGGCTAGGAGGGGACATTACAATCCTCCCTCCCAAAAGATTGCTTGCCCTCAAGCAATCACAATGTTGGATGTTGTAAAATCTGCTCACTCTCCCAAATAGCATCCTCAACTGGTAAGTCTCGCCACTTCACCAAGTACTCTATGATCACTCTCTGCCTGACGATTCTCTCCCTGAAATCAATGACTGCCTCTAGAACAAGCTCCAACTTACCCTCCTCATTCAATGGGGCCAACATTGCTGAAGGAGTCACATTATGTCCAAGCGCCTTCTTGAGGCGAGATACATGAAAAACATTGTGCACTCTGCTTCCCTCAGGTAACTCCAACTCATAAGCTAGCTCTCCAACTCTCCTGGTGACTCGGCATGGACCATAAAAACGAGGTTTCAACTTCTCTGCTCCACTCTACTTGAGAGTGGACTGCCTATATGGCTGCAATCTAACAGAAACCATGTCACCCACCTCAATTTCTCGCTCTATATGGTGCTGATCAGTGTACAACTTTTGCTGATTTTGTGCATGCTGAATATTTTCTCTCAAGGATCTCATTATGTCTCGACTCTTCTGCGAGAAATCCTTAGCCCTGGACACTCTACAATCACCAAATAGCAAATCAATGAAGCTAGGTGCTTCGTAACCATACAAGGTCATGAAAGGTGACATCTTAATGGACATGTGGAATGCAGAGTTGTAGCATAACTCCCCCAACTGCAACCATTTAACCCATGCCTTTTGCTTTCCTGAAACATAGTTCCGAAGGTTGCCTTCCACCCATTTGTTGACTATTTCAGTTTGACCATCTGTTTAGGGGTGGTAACTAATGCTAGGAGTCAACTCGATACCGCATAATTTAAACAACTCCTTCCAAAACAAGCTCATAAACTTGCTGTCCCTGTCACTTATGATGTTTTTTGGTGCCCCATGAAGTCTAAACACCTCCTTAAAGAACAAGTCTGCCACTTGTAATGCTGTATATCCTATTGATATGGCATAAAAATGGGCAAATTTGGTCAAACGGTCTACCACAACAGAAGTACAATCATTCCCTTGCACATTGGGAAGCCTTGTAATGAAATCCATTGAAATAGTCTCCCACTTTTGAGTAGGAATGGGCAAAGGTTGTAGCAGACCAATAGGGTATGTGTGCTCATTTTTGTTTTGTTGGCACACTGGACACTCACGTACATACTTGGTAATGTCTTCCTTCATCCCCTTCCATGAGAATCTCTCACAGATTTTCCTATGTCTTATAAAATCCCGGATTACCAGCCAATGGAGTGTCATGAAAAGTTTTGTAAATCTGCTCCTTCAACTTGGATTCAGGCACTAAATAAATCCTCTCTTTGTAGAAGATCAAACCATTCTTCACACTATATTTATCACCATCCAATGTACCATCAAGAATGCTGTTGGCAAGGTTGTTCTTTGCATAATCAGCCTGAATACTCTCCTTCCAATCTGCTGCTATCTCAGAGAAAACCACACAAATGAGGTCTCCTAGATAGTGTATCAGTCACCACATTTCGTTTCCCTTTGACATATTCAATGTCAAAATCATATGCTTGAAGTTTATTAACCCACTTCTGTTGTCTCTCTCGCAAATCCTTTTGATTAAGAAATTATTTCAGACTATTATGATCAATTTTAACAATAAATTTGCCCCAACAAGATATTGTTTGTACTTAGTCAAAGTATGCATTATGGCTAACATCTCCTTATCATAAATTGAATAACTTCTTTCACTTTCTCTCAATTTTCTGCTCTCAAATGCAATTGGATGCTTGTTTTGCATGAGATCAGCCCCTATACCATCACCAAAAGCATCACACTCAAGTTCAAATGGCATGGAAAAATTAGGAATTGCCAAAACAGGGCACGAACTCTTCAATTTTTAAAACTGATCAAATGATTTGTGCATTGATTCTGACCAAGAAAATGCCCCTTTTTTAGTCAAATTAGTAAGTGGCGCAACAACCTGTGAAAATCCTTTTACAAACCTTCTGTAGAACCCACACAAGCCAAAAAATCCCTTAAGTTGTGTCAAATTAATGGGTGGTGGCCAATCAAGTATTGCCTTGATTTTATCAGGATCAACTCAAACACCATCAGCGCTGATTATATGTCTCAAATACAACAACTTAGTCATCCCAAACTCACACTTGGACTCCTTAGCAAAAAGAGACTCACTCTCAAGGATACCCAACACCTCATCCAAGTGTCTCAGACTCTCAAATGCTCTTCCCATGATCTACTAAAAACAAGGATGTCATTAAAGAAGATTAGGACAAACTTATGTAACTGTTTGCTGAACACCCTATTCATGCACCACTGGAAAGTAGCTGGTGCCTTGATTTTATCAAGATCAACTCGAACCCCATCAACGCTGATTATATGTCTCAAATACAACAACTCAGTCATCCCAAACTCACACTTGGACTCCTTAGCAAAAAGAGACTCACTCTCAAGGATACCCAACACCTCATCCAAGTGTCTCAAATGCTCTTCCCATGATCTACTAAAAACAAGGATGTCATCAAAGAAGATTAGGACAGACTTATGTAACTGTTTGCTGAACACCGTATTCATGCATGACTGGAAAGTAGCTGGTGCATTTGTCAAATCGAAAGGTATGACAAAAAACTTGAAATGTCCAAAGTGACATCTAAATGTAGTCTTCTCCACATCCTCCTCCCTGGCTCTAATTTAATGGTAACTCGATCTCAAGTCTATCTTGGAGAAATAAACTACTCCATGCAACTCATCAATTGGCTCATTAATGCGTGGGATGGGATTCCTATTCTTAATTGTCTTCTTGTTAAGTGCTTTGTAATCCACACACATATGCATAGTCCCATCCTTCTTTTTCGCCAAAACAGCCAAAGAAGCAAATGGGCTCTTGCTTGGCCAAATATGTCCCATCTCCAAAAACTCTTTTATGGTTTTCTCAATCTCATCCTTAAGTCTCTTAGGATGCCTGTAAGGAGTAGTAATCACCGGTTTAGTTCCCTCCTCCAACTCTATCACATGCTCAATGCCTCTATCAAGAGGCCTACCTGGAGGAATGCTACCAAAAGCCTTACTCCTCTTTGTAATCAGCTCCTGTATATCAGGTGGATAAGACCTCTTAACCTCTTTAGTAACCGTAGGCATAATCAAACACTCTGCTTCCTACTCAATCTGACCATGTCTAAAAAGTCTCCATTCGTTTGAAAGACACCACTCGTGGTTCTCCATTTGACATACCCCTCAAGGCCGCATTCTTCCCCTCTAATTTGAATTTCAGCTCCATGGTCTGAAATTTAAGAGTGACCTCTCCCAAAGAACGTAGCCACTGGATCCCCATACCTGCATCAATGCCTCCAATACTAACCACACAGAAATCCTCCTTAACTTCATAGTTCCCAAACTATATACTCAACTGAGGGACCATCTTAGTACAATTGATAGTGAACCCACCTGCTACCATTATCCAGAAACCACCCACCTCTTGTGTTTGAAGGCCTCTACGAACAACCAAGCCCTCATCAATGAATTATGAGTAGCTCCTGTATCAATCAATGCCACCATTCGCTGCCCCTTAAGTACTCCTCTAATGTGAAGAGACTCGTTCTTCTGAAAGCCATGGAGTTTTGCTAGCTTCCCATCTTTGTTCTCCTCCTTTTCCCCCTCTTCTAGTGCCTTTTCATCCTCACTTTCTTCAGAATCAGATTGCTGGTCTGATTTTTCCAATGCACTTTTTTCATCAGATTGGTACTCTACTAGGAGTGCTTACCCCTTAGCTGAACATTTATGATCTTTGGTCCAAGGCTCCTTGCATGTGAAACATAATCCCTTCCTCCTAAGATTTTTTAAGGGCTCACTGTCAATATTAGTGAATTGTTTCCTAGGCTGTTCGTGCTCCCTTGTAATATGTTTTTTGTCCTTTTCTTTCTTCGAGAACAACCCTTTAGTCTGAAATTTACTTTTGAAAGCGGATGACTCCATGTCCCTTGCTTTTTTGATAGCTTCTTGAAGAGTAGGTGGGTTGAAAGCCTTAATCCAACCCCTAAGAGGATCAGATAGCCTATCAATAAAGAGTACTACGAGCCTTCTCTCTGATAAATCAGTCACTAACACAAATAATTTCTAAGAACTTGCAACACAAGCATCAATTGTTCCCCATTGTTTTAGCTGTGCCAATTCCTTGAAATGTAGTTTTGGATCCTTTTTATGAAACCTCTACATTAATCTTTCCGTAAACTCAGCATATGAGGTTATCTGTGCATGTCCCAAGGTAGCCATCCCATTGTACAACCACTCATGTGCAATACCATCTAGATGAATAGAGGCATATTGTATGGATTCCAACTTCCACATGGTGTTAAGTGTGAAGTGTCCAATTTTTGCCCCAAGCCCTCGTTGCCATTTTTCCCGAACCATCAAAATATGGAAGATTAAGCTTCCCAATCTTCCTACGTAGATCATTATATTGATCCCTATTACCCCTGGTGGGTGTATGCTTCATCCTAAGATCCATGAACTCTCTAAGTGATATATCCTGCTGAATCCCAAGCCTTGCATCTAACCACTCTTGTCTGAATTGTTCTTGCTTTTCAACCAAAGTAAGCTCCGGATTAGGTGGAGCCTCAACTCTAGGTGGAAAAACGGGCATTTGGGGCCTTGCCATTGCTCCTCCATTCTATTGATTAACTACTCTTTGCTGCTCTACTTCATTACCTTGTCCCAAACGATCCATTCTGTGTATCAACTGGTCAAGTTGTTGGGCTGTTTGACTTTACCCTCTAACCAAGGCATCTAAGAGTAACATCATCCTATCGGGTGGATTCTCTTGACTCTCAGCTTCTTCTCCCATATCACCCATATTTTCTGAACTGGATGACTCAATTGAATGTGATTCTAATCGCTGTCCCTCTTTTGAAGAAGGCGAATGTTCCCAACAACCTTCTTCCTTCATCCTAACTCTTTCCTGATATCTCCTTTCTTTGTCACTAATGCTCATAGAATAAGTTTACCCACTGGTTGGCAGGATGAAATGTGCTCTGATACCATTGTAATGGTTGCCCCTATTTTTTTATTGTTTTCTGATATTCCGATTTGTGTTTGTTTGATGTTGATTTACTTGAGTTTCATATGCCAGTCATGTTTTCAAGCTTGCATAAAGTAAATAATGCAAAGTACAGAAAATAGAGATATAATATTCTAGCAAAAGGATTTTCAGAACTTTCAATATATTGATTTTTATAACAGTAAATTTTCAGACTTAAACAAGTTATCAAAATTCTGGAAAATACAGTTTAGACCTAGAATGATGTGCAAACAGCAAATAAGGTCTTCTTTATGCAATAACAACCACCACAGCTAACAAACCAGCGTACTCCTTACAATCTCAAAGCAATAACCAATGTTTTCAGACCTCACAATGGCACAGATTGGCCTATACAACAGCAGGTAAAAATCTGGAGTAAACACTCAAAATGAGTGCTCCTTGGAAATGGGCGACTTGCTTCTAAAATTCAAATTCTGCTCTAAAAATTATTGTGAACACATGCCTTGTGTCGCCTAGAGCAGGAGCAAACAAACAACCAATACCTAGATCGCCACCTTGGATCAATAAGGAGTTATGCATGAATTATCAACTTCAGACCCTATCAAAAGGTGCTCAGAAAATACTGAAAATCTTCTCAAAATCACTCCAAAACCACTCCAAAATGAAGCCACGCCTCCACAAGCCAAAACCCAAATACCAAACCTTAAAAGTACTCAAATATCTTCATGTTTCTTGACTGAAAACTGAGAATAATGAAGCTTTGATGGATCCTTGAATGGAACCACA
The DNA here is from genome assembly GCA_007115665.2 of Sequoiadendron giganteum. Taxonomy (NCBI): domain Eukaryota; kingdom Viridiplantae; phylum Streptophyta; class Pinopsida; order Cupressales; family Cupressaceae; genus Sequoiadendron; species Sequoiadendron giganteum. The sequence goes on along the minus strand of CM021105.1, from coordinate 337,252,967 downwards.
CCCCAACCAGCTAGGGTAGGTATTACACTATCGAAACCAGTTCCTGATTGTAGAGGGTTTTCGTCTTCAACAACAAACTACAGACCCCTAGTGAAAAACCAGCAGCATCCTATTATGCATCCACTTCAACCTACTCAAATGAGGCTCCAAATGAGATAATATAGGCTCAATGAAAAATTAGGGCAACACAAATTTGAAACTTAGCTTCCCTCCAAAAAGCTTGCCCTTTTTTGCCTTTGATTTTAGTTAAAATTTCATTTTAAACCTTGCTTTTAGCCTCCTTGGGTGCCTCCCTTATGCAACATTCTATTTTGCTTTTGATGCTTTAAAAACACTTAAGTTCATCAACTAGGCACCATGGTACATTATAAAATAACTTTATTAAAATATTTCAAGAGAGGAAAAATACATATTAAAATAATCATACCTTAGCAAACCAACACCCAAACTGAAATGACACTGCTGAAAGTAGCTTGGCCAGGACCAGTTTCCAATAATAGACTTACTATTTTTAGTAACTACTAAAAGTAGTAAATACACTGAAAACTCAAACTGGTGTGAAAACAAATATGCAAAGCGACTTACTATAATAGTAAGTGTTGGACTCGCCGCCCTGCTAAAAATAGAAAGTCCACTAGAAACATTGAAAACTTCCACAGAAAGGACTGGAACTAAGTTCCCTTACCAACTCCGTTTAGCCTATAGGAACTCTGGAATAGGCTAAAGGATATAGCCACATCTCAGAGGCTAGGAGGGGACATTACATGGACTTCATCCTACAATAATGAACCACTCAACTAATGATGACTTTGGGCCTTGAACCCCTTGCCACGATCAATTCATTGACCAACTATTCCCAATAAGAACTTGAAGCAACATTGAATGGAATATTATTATAGTACCAAAATCTTGCACATGCCAATTTGCCTCATATTGCAATTCTCTATTCCATGTAGTACTTTCCAATGAAGGTTGTGCACTAAAAGTGTTACGAGGAGCAAAAAAGGTAGAACTATGGTTGCCCCCACTTCTTGATCCTAGTATGTGTGGCCTAATGTTTGAAGAGTCCCCCATATCCCCCTGTGACCTTAGAAAATTGAAAACTAGGTTTGGAGCTTCCATTACCTCTACTATTCTCTCTTTTTCTACTTTCCTTTGCTCATATGCTACAAGGAGTGCTTTCACCTCCTTCTCAACGTCTTGACCAATTACCATACATGGTGTAACATCTCGGCAATGGATTCATGCAAGGTGATATTTGAATTGATCTATGGCACAAGTCATAGGCTTAGTGCAATGGGTACAAATAACCTCTCCTTTCACTGCACTTGGTGTCCCATGTTTCTAGCAAGGATCTCTTGGTTTGTCTCTAGTTCTTCTATATTTGGAAGCCATATTTTAGTTTTTAGAAAAATGAAAATGAAACCTAGGAAAAGGGAGACAAAATGAAAAAATTTGCCATACTCTAGTTAGTAGAGTTGCAACATAAACTTAAAAAATAAAAAATAAAAAATTACTGCATAAAAGATTTCTTGTAATGTCCCTAATGGGGAATGCCTAAATCTGCTCTAATTTTCTTGCTTAAATAAACAATGAGTTTAGAGAGTACTTTTCTTTTGAAGGTTGAGCCCAGGTAATGTTGATCAATCTGCAGTATTCTCTATTCCTCCAGCCAACGATCATTCATCTTCATTTATCTTGTCTTGAGCCCATCTCTTTCTTCCCGTATATTTCCTCTTCCAATTCTGATTGTATCATATTAATGTATCTGTTACTATTGATTAAGGGACTAATCTTTATATAATTAATTAATTTCTGTATAGTTACACACTTCTCTTTTCTACTGCTTTTCCTATTTATATTTCCTTCATATATATTCCTATGTCTCTTTTAAATCTGTTCACAGATTTTCTTAAGTCTGCTCTTATTTAATTCATCTTTCCTATGTACTTATACTTTTAAATCTGTTTTCCATGTCCTCCTTTAATAGTATCAAATTATCAATTGCTGGTGTATATAAAATAAATCTCTTAATATTTCAGACACTTGTTTCCTTATTTATTCTACCCCTCCCATCCTTTCTTTCTTATTCTTATTCGATGCTGTAGCCTTCCTATTCCCTTAATCTTCTTTCTTCCCGAATCTGAGTGTACCCTGTTGCTATGCTCAAGGATATACTCCAGTTTTCTTATTTATTTCTTCCTTTCAGATTTCCTATGAATGATTCTGTGCTTATAGTATTTATTCTAATCTAATTTATTCTTTCTTTCCAATCTGCCCTACTATATGTAATAATGCGATCCTTCGGTAAAACAAATTTTTCCAATTTACATCAAAAGAGTAAATAAACATGCTAACAAGTCACTGCAATATAATTTTTCTTTCCTTTATTGATACTATATGAACATGATATCATATTAAAATTGCAAAAAAGATTTCATTTCATTACAATAACTTCATAAGTACAAGTAACGATAAAACGTATCTTTACTAACTTAGCTCCAATGAGCTTTAGAACAAATAGTAGTAAGAAGGTCTAGGAATCCGCCTTTCAAATCTCGGTGCCTCAGTAGCCTGGTGAGGAGGAGAAACATCACTCGGGCGCTTTTCCGCCAACCACGGACTTATAATGCGGTCCCCTGCACATCTATCGTTCGATAGATGGCCCTCCCTTCAACAAAGAGATTGGTTGGGTAACCGATACTGTTTACCGACTGAGCATAGTGGTGTGTCCTACAAAACTAGAACTTGCTATTTCACAATCCCGAACTAGCTTGCTTTAAGGATCACGATGAACAAACAGTGTAGTCTCAACTATCTCACATCTAAGTGGATGTCGTACATTTCACTACTTTGGCCAAAGTGTTCTCATTTAGTACTTCGAATGAAGGTCATCTATCATATACACTATTCAGGGTTGATTTGACTTAGGGCTATCTTACACTACACGTAGGTTTTTGCCCTTCATTGGGTAATCCGTACCCCAGACATCCTACATCAATTTAACCTACTGGGATGAATCTGCACCGCAAGTACTACCAATACTTTCTCCTACACAGGAATGAACATTTCCTAGGAGTGTAGCTAGCTTACTGAGTTAACCTAGTAACTTAGTTGAGCTATAAGGTACCTGAATCACACTCTCATCATAGTCCTAATAGTAGTATCTAAGGTAATGAATACTCTCCATTATACAAAGATCATACAAGTAAAACAACCAGTAACTAGATGCATTATATATTTTTGAAAAGGAATACTGCTTTCTAATACAAACATGCACTACTTATACCTTATTTACTTAATGTATCTTTTAGATATTCAAAATGCAAGCTTTATACAACAACATCATATTATATTTGCCTAACATGTCTTCACAGGTTCAAAGTTATAAAAGCAGAATAATACTTCAAAGGTTTAGCATGATTTCTTAAAAAATCAAGAAGAAATGAGAATAAGATAATCATGCCTGTAATTTAAGCTTCCACAAATGATGATGATGGTCCTTTCCTGCAGTAACTCAGATTGCAGAGTTTCTCTGTTCTTTCTCACAATAGAACACTCTTTCCAGAATTGGCTCTCACACAGTTAAATGATGATTCTTCTTAGAATAATGGTTACTCACAACAAATTACTTGTTAGAATATGGCTACTCATAGTAAAATGATTCTTCTCAGAATATGGTTACTTCACAGTAAAATGATTCTTCTCAGAATAATGGTTACTTCACAGTAAAATGATTCTTCTCAGAATAATGGTTACTCACAGCAAATTACTTCTCAGAATATGGCTACTCATAGTAAAATGATTCTTCTCAGAATAAGGACGCATTGGATGACAAAGAGATTACTCAAGAACATAATGAAAGTGTGAATTGGTAATGAATTGGTCGCAGTTGAAAGCCTTTATATAGACTTATGAAAAGTAACGCATTTCCTTACGGGAATGCATGTAAACTGACAACACACTCAGCCAGACTTATTCAAAGGCACTTGGCGGGTTTCCAAGCCCTCACTCAACAATTTTGATAATGATTCGACTTGCATTATTGACAGCAAAACCAGAAAATTTCAACTGTTCAACAGAATCCGCCACTTACAGGTAATTCCTAAAACATGGCGCCAACAAGAAGGCGATTCACCATGCTGGGAAAAAGTCTTGTTTTAGTTTCCAACAACAACACTCTTATGAGCTGCGTTGCCCCTGTTGATTCGTTCTCCTTGTTGAAGCGCTCTTACACAGTCGCGTGGTTCAATTTCTTCCGCCATTTTCATTTCACGGAAAACTCTTAAATATTTTCAAAACTGACTTTATTAAGTCCATAGTTATGCATCGAATATTTCCTTTTAAACTTTAGAGAAGCCTTTACTTATTTTCGAATTTATTCCATGATGAAAATAGGTGAAGTCGATTTCCATTATACTTGGCAACATTCGATTTCCAAATATATGATGAGAAATGAATAAACAATGATCTCCATTAATAAAATAATATATATATAAATTTATTAATATTATATATATTTATATACGTATTAAAGTAATAAATAATTCTATAAATACATATATATGTTATTACTTCAAGTAATATATATATATATATTTATGTTTAACTATTTTTACTTTAATATTTATATATTTATTATATAATATTAATACGTATATATTTATATATTTACATGTAAGTCAATAGGCAATAATAATATAATATTATTAATATCCTATATGTAATAGGTGGTGTATATACATATACATACATATACATATGTCCATATATATTTCAATATACACGTATGTGTATATAATATATATGTATATATATATCCTGCCTAATTACTTGCATTCAAATACGATCCGTTGTAATGAACTTAATACCATGAGACAGTTAGCAGATAAACATCACTTATAAAAGGTACAAAAGAAGACACGACTCCTAATGCTAGCCTATGACTATGGATGACTTATCTAACTCAACTGATTCAGTTACTCACTCTAAGGTGAAGTGTGTGTATGCTCAGATAGTTCACATTACCGGTTAACCGACTGAGCCCCTCTCCCGAGTGATACCTCCCCTCCCCCTGGAGAATGAACCTTTTCCTGCAACCACTAGCACATACCTTTAGTAGCATCATATATAAACATCTATAAAGTTAGAATAACCATCTATTCATATATGTAGTATTTCACCATGAATACCATCATTAAATGAGACAACGTCAAATGATATAACATTCATTGTAAAACAAGGTACAGGCATTATTAATTCATCTCGAGAATTTACATCACATCCACATTTACCACATCCAGTAATAGTAAATAGTAACCTCACAATTTGGGATGTAACACCATCCTTATTTCTTAATTCCTTTGTGTCATATCCTTTTATTCATCTTATTCCCTTCCTGAAATCTGCAGGTCTGATCGATATTTTTGGTAGCAGATAATTTAATCTCTTATAACTGATGCTTACTAGTATTCAATAGATATTGCTGATGGTTCGATATATATTAGTCATAAATTGCTCCCATTTCAATCTATAATCTGTAGATTGCCTTTCAAACTTCTATCCATATCTTTCCTCATTACTGATTATATTCTGTTGCAGATCTATTTCTTAATAATTCCATACTGTTCCTCCACTCATAAATATATTTCCGATTTCCTTTATTTTCCCCCCGATGATGCCTTTCTTCTTCTCATACGTTCTCATCTTATATCTCCCCACTTTGGAGAGGAGATGCAATTCAAATGAATGGCCGTGCCGTTTTGGAATATTATGACTTTCTTAATCGCTGCCTTCCCAACAACAATGACCTTTCATGCAGTTGTTAACACACTTTATTTAAATGTTTCTTTGTCTAATATATTTTCATTATAATATATTTGTATTATTATTATTTTATGTTGGTTTTATCACTTTTTTGTAAATATATTTATATTTATATGCTTATTCAATATTTATATATATTTGTATTTACATTCTATTCAATATATTTATATTTATATTCACAAGTATTATAATGATAATGAATTTGCTAATATATATATTTTACTAATTATAATAAATTCGCTAATTATAATTATAATGGATGTTTGGTTATTTCTATATTTTAGTATCATAATTTAATGAATATAATTATAATAATATTTAATTTGATAATATTTACATTTCTATTTTTGATATTCATATTGTTATGCATTTCATTTATTTGTTTGTATTTCAACGTTTAAGGTTTTTTAGTGTTGCAATTTCAGGGACATGACAGTCCACCCCACCCGAGATTGCTTGCCCTCAAGCATCATAATCTAAGATGTTGCTCCTTATGGTGATGATATTAGCTTTGGTAGGAGTTGGAAGTCCTAACCCAAGTGAAGAGGACGGTGTACTATCCTTAAGTGCTACTATTCCTCCATAGCTCTCGAAACCCAAGAGGAGTTTGTGAATTAGTATAATTTAAAACCACATGAATCAGAAATTAAGGCAGACATCACATGAATCAGAAATTAAGATAGACAACCAAGTAGCTCAACCAAGCAAGCTAGTAGCTCAACCGGGCAAACAAGTAGCTCAAGCAAGCAAGCAACCAGCTCAAGCACACAGGCAAGTGGCTCGAGCAGGCAAACAAGTAGCTCAAGCACACAAGCAAGTAGCTCAAGCACATAGGCAAGTAGCTCCAACATACAAGCAAGTAGCTCAAGCACGCAAGCACCCAACTCAAGCAAGTAGGCAAGTAGCTCAAGCACACAGACAAGTAGCTCAAACACATAGGCAAGTAGCTTAAGCACACAAGCAACCAACTCAAGTAGGCAAGCAGGTAGCTAAAGCACGCAAGCAACCAAGTAGCTCAAGCAAATAACCAAGTAACTCAAACATGCAATCAAGTAGTTCAAGCAAACAACCAACCAGCTTAAGCAACTTAACAAACAACATTTTTAACATTTTCATAGTTTTTTAAGCATAAAGTAATTATAAACACAATGAGGAGTTCCAAATACATAGTGATTAGCTCTAACATTCATCACATACACAATGGCTAACTTGCACATCACAATGGTTGACACACACATGTCCCTAATGCATCTCCTATCCTTGGAGGGTTCAACCATAAGAGAGTATAGGAAGCATGACTTGATGGGGAGCCTAGGATCCATCATGCCACTCTTTCCCTTCCTCTTATGATTTAGCCTCTTGGGTCTACTTAGTCCTCCCCTATTATAGAATGCATTGGTTCTCACTTATAAGACACATTGGTCCCCCATTATAGAACACCATGTTTTCCATTATAGGACACAACGTCCTCCCTTATAGGTCGCAATGATCTCCCTTATAGGCACAATGATTGCCATTATCGATCGCAATGGTCGCCATTATCAGACACAATGTTTGTCATTATTGGCCACAATGGCCACCATTATCGGACGCAATGTCCGCCATTATCAGTCGCAATGTCTGCCATTATTGGTTGCAATGACCGCCATTATCAAACACAATGTCCGCCATTATCAGTCGCAATGACCGTCATTATCAGATGCAATGTCCGCCATTATTTTTCGCAATGACTGCCATTATCAGACACTTGGTGTCTCAACTCCTCTAGACCCACAGGCAGTACACTTGGATACCCTAGAGGCAAGTACCCCCTTGGCCCAAGTGGGCTCATCTTGTCCCCTCCTGGGTGGCGTATCTAGAAAAGGTCTTCATTGTCTTGTTGGCTCAACTCCTCTAGACCCAAAGGTAGTACCCTCAGATACCCTAGAGGCAAGTACCCCCTTGGCCCAAGTGGGCTCATCTTGTCCCCTCTTGGGTGGCGTATCTAGAAGAGGTTTTTGTTGTTATCTCCCTTTGCAATACTCTCGTAAGGTCCTTTGGACTGCATTGGTGCCCTGGTTCCCATACATTTCTTTTTCCCCCTTGTCATAGGTTGCTGCTTTTTCAAATGCTTGCAAATGTTTTGAAATTGAGATTATTATGTATGACTGTGAGGAGTCTCCAAAGTCTTGTATCCTCTTGTTTAACCTTTCTTCCACAGGATGGCAAGATTATGCTCTGATACCACTTGTAATGTCCCCAATTGGAAATGCCTAAATCTGCCCTAATTTTCTTACTTAAATAAACAATGAGTTTAGAGAGTACCTTTCTTTTGAATGTTGAGCGTAGGTAATGTCAGTCGATCTGCAGTATTCTCTATTCCTCCAGCCAACGATCATTCATCTTCATTTATCTCGTCTTGAGCCCATCTCTTTCTTCCCATATATTTCCTCTTCCAATTCTGATTGTATCATATTAATGTATCTGTTACTATTGATTAAGGGACTAATCTTTATTTATTTAATTAATTAATTTCTGTATAGTTACACACTTCTCTTTTCTACTGCTTTTCCTATTTATATTTCCTTAATGTATATTCCTATGTCTCTTTTAAATCTGTTCACAGATCTTCTCAAGTCTGCTCTTATTTACTTCATCTTTCCTATGTACTTATACTTTTAAATCTGTTTTCCATGTCCTCTTTTAATAGTATCAATTGCTGGTGTATATAAAATAAATCTCTTAATATTTCACACTTGTTTCCTTATTTATTCTGCCCCTCCCATCCTTTCTTATTCTTATTCGATGCTGTAGGCTTCCTATTCCCTTACTCTTCTTTCTTCCCAAATCTGAGTGTATCTTCTTAATATATCTGTTGCTATGCTCAGGGATATACTCCAGTTTCCTTATTTATTTCTTCCTTTCATATTTCCTATGAATGATTCTGTGCTTATAGTATTTAATCTAATATATTTATTCTTTCTTTCCAATCTGCCCTACTGTCCTTCTTTCTTAATTCCTTTGTGTCATATCCTTTCATTCATCTTATTCCCTTCCTGAAATCTGCAGGTCTGATCGATATTTTTGGTAGCAGATAATTTAATCTCTTATAACTGATGCTGACTAGTATTCAACAGATATTCTTATTGCTGATGGTTCGATATATATATTAGTCATAAATTGCTCCCATTTTAATCTATAATCTGTAGATTGCCTTTCAAACTTCTATCCATATTTTTCCTCATTACTGATTATATTCTGTTGCAGATCTATTTCTTAATAATTCCATACTGTATTTCCGATTTCCTTTATTTTCCCCCTGATGATGCCTTTCTTCTTCTCATACGTTCTCATCTTATATCTCCCCACTTTGGAGAGGAGATGCAATTCAAATGAAGGGCCGTGCCTTTTTGGAATATTATGACTTTCTTAATTGCTGGCTTCCCAACAGCGATGACCTTTCATGCAGCTGTTAATACACTCTATTTTAAATGTTTCTTTTGTCTAATATATTCTCATTATTATTATTTTATGTTGGTTTTATCACTTTTTTGTAAATATGTTTATAGTTATATGCTTATTCAATATTTATATATATTTGTATTTACATTCTATTCAATATATTTATATTTATATTCATAAGTATTATAATGATAATGAATTTGTTAATATATATATATTTTACTAATTATAATAAACTCGCTAATTATAATTATAATGGCTGTTTGATTATTTCTATATTTTAGTATCATAATTTAATGAATATAATTATAATAACATTTAATTTGCTAATATTTACATTTATATTTTTGATATTCATATTGTTATGCTTTTCATTTATTCGTTTGTATTTCAACGTTAAAGTTTTTTAGTGTTGCAATTTCGGGGGCATGGCATTTCTTTATTCTTTCATTGTCATGTTTGATTGCTTTTTGTGTTTCAACTTTTATTTTCATGTAACATGTCTGAGTCTTGTGCAGGGTTCCTTCCCTCCAATGGAGTTTGGTTCTAGTGGTAAATAAAAAATTTGGTGATTAGCTTCTCAGTTCTATCTACATTTTTCCATCAAAATGTAATGAAATTATATTTCTTCAGATGTTGTAATCAAGAATATTTTTTCCATGCTATTGCTTGGTGTTGATGAGTTTTATCGTGGTGGATTCCTATTATCTTTTTCAATTGGCAGGTTGCATGGAACAAGAATCCACTAGAGTAAAACTTTCCCATGCAACTTGCCAATTGAAAAAAATAATACTCTAATTGAATGGAATAGGAATATACCATAGTAAAACTTTCCTAGGTTCAAGCAAATACAATCTTGTTGGAAGGATGAACAACACTGTTTCTTAGAGTGAATAGGGGATATGTATTTTGTAGATTTTATGTTCATGATTCATCATTGGTCTATTACTTGGTTAGACTTATAGTTTGATGGGGGTTTGGGGGTAATGCCCCCAATGAGGTTGTGGGGCAGTGACCCTTCCAAGGGTCTATGGGCAACATCCCTAGTGGGTTGAGGGGTAGAGCCTTGCATGGGGTCCAGGGCAGCGCCACTGGCACGTTCGTTGTCGTGATACAGGGCGGGGTCAAGAGATGGAGACCCCACCACCAAGCCCAAATGAAGACCTTCAAAACCACACGGACCTTCATGGCACACACCATTTTCTTTATTTTTTGTAAATCCTAGATGGGCATGCCATAAACCAAACAAGCATTGAAAGTTTGTAAGTTTTAAAAAAAAAAGTAATTAAAAGTAATTTTTTTATTATCTTTTTTTTTTTAATAATTGTTTTACTTTTTTTCCTCAACCATGGCCGAGTCTACCTTGCAAGAGTCATCGGGTACTCGGGTCCCAAGTCCCCAGGACCTATTTTGACCCACTTGCCTCAAGTCTCATCGAGTCTTGGTGAGTCTTGTAACTATGATTGAAACAACAGTGGGTTAACACTCAACTACCTTATTAGAAACCCACCATAGTGCTAGCTTGTTTAAGGGCATACAAGATTCTTAGTTTGGGGGGATGTTGACTTGAGATAGTGGCAATGGGACTAAGTGATGAACCTTGTTGGAAGTGATGTCCTTATATAGGGATAATCCTTTCAATTGGGATAATTAGAGGTTAATTTTAAGGTCGAGGTCTACTTTTTCAAAAATTGAGAGCTTAGTGACATTTAGAAATTGGTTTGTGACATCAAATATGGTTCATATATGGTTTTATAGTTGTTGGATTTCATGAAATTCATTGATTCCATTTCTCAATGTATAAGGCATTGGAATGAAAGTTGGCTTCACTAGAGGGTCTTCAAAAATTGTCAAGTGACCTAGGGGGTCAATTTATCACTTCTAGTTGGTCATGTTAGTTTTAGGATCAGATTTAACATAAAACATAAAATGCAACACATGAACAATAAACACAACACTTTTACCCTGGGAAAACCCTCCTACTCGAGGGAGAAAAACCCAGCAAAATATATCTCCAATATATTGAATGAATAAGAGCAGAAATCTACTTACAAGTCTAGCCTTACTCAAGGCTGAATTATTACAATGAATAATAGCATCACTCCTTGATGCAAAGTACAAATAAATATGCTTCCCCTTGAAGTCTGATCTGCTGCAAATGGAATGGTAAGCTTCTGCTGGAGGTGAGAATGAAGCGAATTGAATTGATGATGAATGAATGAACACCACCTTGTATATATACCAAACTAGGCAACCTTTCATCTAGGTCGGCCTCTTTGATTTAAATAACAAATATACAATATCATTTGTTAACAAGGCCGACTTGCCTTGATAATTATTTATTATCTTAATTTTTACTTAGGAGAAAAATATCTCTCAAAGCTACAAACACTAACACTCCCTCTTAGCTAGGGAGATACTTTTCCTGTAATCCTTGTCATGGAGTCTCTCGACATGACGTCCACAATGGCTACACCCAATTGTGAAAAATCACATCTCAGTCTCAGAGATGTACAAGAATCCATCACGAAGTTTCTTAACGTGATGTCGTCATGGAGTCTCTCAACATGATGTCCACCATGGCTACTCTCATGTGTGGAAAGAAACACATATACAAGTGTCCATCATAGAGTCTCTCAACGTGATGTCGTCATGGAGTCATTCAACATGACGTCCACCATGGCTACTCCCATGTGTGGAAAAACACAAGTACAAAGAGTTCATCACAGAGTCTCTCAACGTGATGTCGTCATGGAGTCTCTCAACATGACGTCTCATCTTAGTCTCAGAGATGAACAAGGGCTCGCACCTCATATTTCTCCGTCTCAGAGAAATATACACTACAAGGGCTTTCACCTCATACTTCTCTGTCATAGAGAAATATACACTACAAGTGCTTTCACCTCATACTTCTCCGTCATAGAGAAATATACATTGCATCAGATCTTCTTGATGATGTGACTCCCTTTGAAGCTCCAAGTACTTGCATCAACCTCTTGACCTCCTCGTCCAAGGTTGCTTGTTTGTTTGTTTGTTAGACTCCCTTTGAATATTAATTCCTCCTCTTCAAAGAAACTAATTGCAATGACAATCTGAATAGGTTCTTCCTCTTCGAGAGATGTCTCTAGATATGTGCCACCAACTCAGTCCCATGGCAGCAACCTGTGTCTCCATTCTTCAGCCTGCGTGACTTCCTCATAGGATGCATCAAGCTCTTCCTCCCTTGAATGCAATCTCTCATCATCTTTTTGCTCCTCGATCCGTCCTGGAAGCATTTTTAGAGAGATTGCTAATGGTTCATAGAATCAAACTATCCCGAAAAGAAATACCAATGCTAGAAGCATACATGATTCACTATTCCAATGCATGAATTAATAACTGCATAAAAGATTCATGAACATTATTGAAGGGTATGAAATACTTATCTCTTTATTGTCTAATCTTCCTCACAATCCACCAATTGTTCTTTCCCGATCTTTGCACCTAACGATTTAGATCTGCTGCAATGGAATGATCTGAAACCGACTGCAACTTCAAAAAAGCGTCTTCATGCAACATATAAGACCTCTAGATACACCCAGATTTGTTCTTCACTGTTGTACTGTAGATACCGGTGACTTTTATCCATTCCATAGATGGCACGACTTTGTATAATGCTGCAGCAGTATGGAAATGGCAACTCACAAAGATCACGTCCAACCTACAGGACACACGTACAACTCTAGAATATGATAGAAAGTTCCTAGGATAGGTTGCTTAACTCACAGTTCTTGATATGTCCCTCATAGAAGGGTGTTTTTGCTTTAGACATCTCATGTCTAGCACCTAAGTAACATGTCGACCCTTCTAAGTGCAGCGGCTTACTCTAGAAACTTCATGCCATGCTCCAGAATTGGGTTGCTGATATAAAATGAGGCCCACGACTTCCCAGGAGCTCCCTACAATCTTCCACGTTTCACTTCAACATCGATTAAACTCATGAATATGCCATGTTTTGACTTCTTTAGGAGCTCCTTGCTTGTCTATCGGCCCTCCTTTAAATAATTCCTATAGCTGCGAATGAACCAAATCTAGTCTTTAGTGACAGTCTCAAATCTTTGACTTATTTCTGTTTGTCTGCATCCACCAAACAGGAGATACGGTTGTATCGCCGACCTGGTAGAGCCATTGGCTTTGGTCGGCACCACTCGAGCTCATCTCTGCCCGCGAAGTTCATAATAATCAGTCACTAGATGCATTAAAGCAATCGCGTGTTCTCCTTCCGTCCGCGTGCTTCTCACAACCAATCGCATTGAAGGGAACTATCGACATCTAGTGGAAGCCACAACTGAGCGACACCATTGGAAGGGTGGAGCTCAGGAGAAATAACGGGTTGTGCGGCAAAGCTCAGGAAAATCACGAACTGCATAGGACTCTTGCCGTCTACAACATCGGGAGATTGCATGCCTAATGGTCATGTATGTGCATCGAATCGTCATAAAATGTATTGCTGAAGACTTCTTAAGCTTCCAACTGTTCTTATCAGACACGACCCTGTTCCTTATGTCTTTGACACCACCTCAGAATAATCTCGCTATTCCAAATTTTGACTCCACACATTGATCACGACTCTTCACAAAGAACTATTAATATTGCAAGCTTGAAAGTATTGACATCTACAGAAATGAGTCGATAGGGTTCAATATTATATTTCAATTTCCAGTGTAACTCCAAATGTCACATGCCAATGTTAATTCTGTGTCCATCGTCATTCCTTGATCCCGAGAGGCAAATATCTCCAAGGATGCAGACTTCTTCTACTTACACAAATCTGATCATGACATGTCCTAAACCTGCTCTGATACCATGTTAGTTTTAGGATCAGATTTAACATAAAACAGAAAATGCAACATATGAACAATAAACACGACACTTTTACCTTGGGAAAATCCTCCTACTTGAGGGAGAAAAACCCAGCAAAATATATCTCCAATATATTGAATGAATAAGAGCAGAAATCTACTTACAAGTCAGGCCTTACTCAAGGCTGAATTATTACAATGAATAATAGCATCACTCCTTGATGCAAAGTACAAATAAATATGCTTCCCCTTGAAGTCTGATCTGCTGCAAATGGAATAGTGAGCTTCTGCTAGAGGTGAGAATGAAGTGAATTGAATTGATGATGAATGAATGAACACCACCTTGTATATATACCAAACTAGGCAACCTTTCATCTAGGTTGGCCTCTTTGATTTAAATAACACAATAAAATATCATTTGTTAACAAGGCCGACCTGCCTTGATAATTATTTATTATCTTAATTTTTACTTACGAGAAAAATATCTCCCTAAGCTACAAACACTAACAGGTCAAAGTTGCATATGAGAGCCTAATTTGCATTTAAGGACATAAAAGGGTCCCTTTCTATTATTATTAGCCTCTGCATATCATCAAATTTATTTATCTTGTTTTATAATTAATAATTTATAAACAAGTGCAAACTTCAGCAATTATTAACCTTTGCACATAATTATATTTATTCAATTCTAAGAATTAATAATTATAAAAGTCTACAAAGTTTAGCTATTATTAGTCTTTGCACATGATCATATTTATTCAATCACTTTTAGAAAATAAATTATAAAAGTGTGCAAACTTCAGCTATTGCTAGTCTTTGCACATGATTATATTCATTAAACTCTTTTTAGAATTAATAAATTACAAAGGTCTGCAAAGATACATTATATGTGGATCATGCACATTGTAATTTAGTTAGAAAAGGTGGAATAATCATGCAAATATCCTCCATAATAGAAAAAGGAGAATTGAGAGTAGGATTAAAATTAGGAAGGTTGATTTATTTTTAAGACTTGGAATGCTGTGCAAGTTTCCAAGTTGCTCTTGGAAATTTTTATTAATAACTGCTATGCACATTGTAAGAGGATTTCTTTGGAGATCTACATTTTTAAAGAAATTTCCTAAAAGAAGAAATTTATTGTATGTGTTTTTGCTGCAATACAATTCCTATCAATTGTTCAAAGTGTGCAAACCAATGCGAGTAAACCTATGTAAGAAGAGATATAGAATAAACTAAGAGAGATAGATAGATAAGAAATGTATAAGCAGGTCACAACTATTAAGAGATAGACGTACATGTTAACTTTGAATACTCTTGTGCATCTTGCATAGAGCACTGTAATACTGAGTAACGTCAACACTGTTTTAAATATCATGAAACATTTTTTGTGCCAATTTTTTTGTGTTTTAAGTGTGTTTGATAATGAGCATTGTGATGACAGCTGCTATTAACCAAGATATGCTATGTATAGTTAAACTCGTGCAAATGATGACTTCCAATACTTGATCAACCCTTTCATGTGGTAACATTACAATTCCATTTCCCTATGGGTGAGTTTTAATAAGGGTCCCTGGGTAGTGTTGCACTTCGTGTAAACTCTCGAGTTCTTATTGGATTTGAGTGGTAGGCTAGTGTGGCATTTCCTACCTATTTGGAATGGCCATCAATCTGCTTAGGACAAAAGGATGGTTGTGCATACACTTGCATCACAAAAGACCCCAACACATAACTTGTTCAACTTCTGGAGTATTCCACGCTAAAGATGACAGTCCTCGTTATGCTCAAAACCTACAATTTTTGGCTTCTTAACTTTCTGAAATGCATCTTAAAAATCTAAATCTTGGTCATACGCCTCCATATATATCCCATGCACAAAAATTCTGAAGTTGAGTTAGTGTACCCAAAGTTGAAAACAACAGAAATGCAGACAACATATCAGCCAACTTGTTAGTAGCAACTCTTTTACACTCAACAACGAAATGAAATGAAATGACATGCTTGCTGCAATTTAGATTGGGCTTGCAAATGTTGGAGAAGTTGATCATGTGTGACAAATGATTTCTTTCTCCATTAGGTGATGCTTTCAATTCTTAACCACTTGAAAAAGACTATGCAATTCTTTATTGTAGGTGCAATAATTCAAAATTGAACCATGAGACAACTCAAAATGATATCAAATGGGTGTCCATACAATAGGATAAAGTATAAACCCATAACATACTCACATTCTCTCCATTTCAAGAGGTGAAGCTGATTAAATGAAATGTCGGCAGTCAAAATAGTTTCCAAATTCTAGCTCAGTCTTGACTAGGAACCCCCATTAACTGTGAAGTATCTCACTTCTAAAGACCAGACTAAATTTAAATGCCCAACCAAGACCCCACTGCTTCGTCTTCAGTATTGGTTCCTTTTAGTATGAGAGCGACAAAGCCCTCAAATGCCCCCTTATCAAATAAAGCTAACTGATTTTATGGCTTTTGTTAGTGAGGCAAACATGGTGATCACTTCATTTCCTTTTTTATTTTTAACAGTTGTCATATTAACTTTAGCTTGGTCTTGATCCTCTCCTCATTACATTGATAATAATCTGGGAGCCATCATCAACTGTGAAGTATCTCACTTCTGAAGACCAGATTAAATTTAAATCTCCAACCACGACCACTGCTCCGTCTCCAATATCGGTTCCTTTTGGTGTGAGAACGATGGAGCCCTCAAAGGCTCCCTCATCAAATAGAGCTAACTTACTTTATGGCTTTTGTTAGCGAGGTAGACATGGGGATCACTTTCACTGCCTTTTTTATTTTTAACAGTTGTCATATCAATGGGTATCTCCTTTTTTAGTTATATTTGTTATGGAAGAAGAAAAATTTATGAATCTGCGCTGTTACTGAAAGTTTCCTGGCATATATTAATGTTTTCTGGGAATAACTGTTTTATCTAACATTTCTATGCTCATAATTTGCATTAATCTTGTTTCCTTGAGTATCATGTTCTTTCCTTGGTTTAGCCTGTTTATTTGTATCCTACTTGATTATTTTGCAAAAATATGTCGTGGGTAAAAGCGGGACCCCTCATTTACACATAATGGCATCTTCCTCTAAATTTTTTACTGCGAATTGGTGAGTGCCATGTTAAATGTTAGGTAAGCAGAATTCAGCCTTGTTTGTCTTTTCTGATATTGCATCAGTTCTTATTCTTCTATTGGAGACAAAATCGAGATGTGTATAATGACTTTAAGATCTCTGGATGAAATGATTACAGAACATGCTTCTTTTTTTTCATATTAATTTTGATAGTATGGAGACAATGTGATAATTTTATCAAGCTATATAGTTTCTAAGTGTGTCTTGTTTAAGAAAACTATGGTTATTCTAAACCAGTCTCAAGGCTTATTTTAAAGACAAATTATTGATACATTATATTAGATGTCGAAATTGGATGTTTTTGAGAAGGTGACCTGTGATCTTGTTTATGACAGAGATACTAGTGATTGGATCCGGAAAACGCACAGAGTTGGTAGATCCAGGCATCAGAAATTTTCTTCGTACCAATGGCATCAAAGTGGAATCTGTTGATTCGGTAATAAGTAATTCTCTTCCTTTCTTTTGACATCTGCACTTGCAATTAGGTACTTCCTTGCGTTTAAAATGACATGTTTCGTTGATATTTGATGTTTCTGAGTTTCTCACAGTGGAATGCATCGGCTACTTACAATTTTCTTAACGAAGAGGGCAGAGTAGTTGCGGGTGCATTTTTGCCATTAGGAATTTCCAGCTAATAGTACAAGGCAGTTTTATTTGAAGATTATACGAGGGCTATTGTTGAAATGCTTTGAAGCTCTACAGTGGGGATGTGATGTCGAGCCTTTCTGAAGGTCATTTTTTCGTATTTACCTGATTGCTACTATAATATGGCTCAAATCTATGTGATGCATAAAGATGAACCAGAGGGCATCATTCATGACTCATTCACGCTAACATTGTTGGAAGTAATTGTAATATATAATCATTCACCGGGTTTGAGTTCCAATTTGACGTGGATAAAATGAGAAAAAACATCGGCCATAAAAACATACAAACATAAAATAAAAACCAATGTAAATTATAATGCAGAAAAGATTCTATATGTATGACCTTGAAAAAAAAAACAAAACTAAAGGTTATAGCTTAGCTGGACATGAGTACAAATTTGGTGTATGAGACCTGCTTTCGGCTTAAAAATGATATTTCTGTAGTTTGTTATTTATCACCAGCTGCTGAGTTTAGACTGAGCCAAGGATATGCTGCCCTTACCACTCTTGAAAAAGAGTGCTTCCAGCTTGAATTTCAGGATATCCAAATTAAAATTTACCTTTTTCACTCACTTGTTACCTTCTCATATATGGGGACCGAAACTTGGAGCCTTGCCTTAAGAAAGCTAACTAAAACTGAATTAAAGGAGTGTTCAGTTCCATGTTATGGAAACATCTTTATGCTAAAAGATAAGTTCCTTGAGATATCATTTTTGCTGAATTTGGTCCTGCCCGACTAGTTGCTGTTGTGATCTTTCATATATGGGGGGCGAAACTTGGAGCCTTGCCTTAAGAAAGCTAACTAAAACTGAATTAAAGGAGTGTTCAGTTCCATGTTATGCAAATATCTTTATGCTAAAAGACAAGTTCCTTGAGATATCATTTTTGCTGAATTTGGTCCTGCCCCACTCGTTGCTGTTGTGATCTTTCAAGTGGTAACTATGGTCCATAGTTTTAGACTAATGGTCAATACTTCAATTGATTTCTTGAAATAGGCATATCAAGCAATCAAATCCTCTATGCAATTGGCTCAATGCAGGATCTACTCTAGATGTTGCACCAAGGCTTTTGCTTTAATAGACCTTGCAAGGCATTGACATAGGACATAACTTTTTTCATATTAATTTTCAATTGATGCATGTAATCTTTCTACATGAGAGACAAATAGAGGTTTCAAATATGAGATCTATAGAGCTTGCTACAATCCAAATGGTTAGAGCCTCAAGAATATCTTTTCTCAATGTAGCACTATTATAATACATATCTTCACTTTGAGGGTGGTATCATCTAACCTCTATGTTCACTAAGTTCCCCTACAATTTGAGGGTCCATTTGACATAGTTTAGAGTTTGTTTACATCCCCTCTGATAGAAATTGGTCTATTCCTCAAGTGCATCATATTTGTTAGATTTGTTTGACAAAACTTGAAATTAATGATCATTTTGTTTTTAGATGTTTTTCTTATTATGAGATTAGGGAGCAACTATTTTGCTTCTTCAGAGACCTATATAACTCTTTCTAGATCTTCATGACTTATGAGGATCAAAGGTGCTTAGATCTTTTATTTTAAAAGATGTTTGATCTTTGCGAATGTTTAGCAAAGACTTTGGTTCCTTCATGTTATGCCCCTAATATTCTATCTTCCTAAATGAAATAAGGTTAAGCAATTGTGGCATGCTTAACCTTAATATTTTCATTTATTAGTTTTAATCATTTCCCTAGACCAACATAATTTGGATGAAGGGGTAATGTCCCTCAATAGTTATATCCATAAATAAGGAAGAGAAAGTGTTGGCATATGGCTTCTGGTGTTGTCATTGATGGCAACCTAAGTTAGTGATCTGATTCACACTTCAGTATTTGTCCATATTGAGAGTCAATGAATAATAGGGTATTCGACTGAAGTTGAGTTTGTCAATCCATTTGCATTATCAGTTTATCAATTCAGGTTGTGGATCTCAGGGAAGGTCGTTGGGTATCTGGAATATCTTATTCTCAAGTTTTGTGCCGTCACATCAATTGGTGTACGAGTTAGGAGATTCAGTTGATTGATTTTCTATTTAACAATGCTAAAGGCCGACTAAGTGAATGTGGCGTGTTGCGGATGTTCAAGGCGAAATTGTTTGAAGTATTTTCGGGTTTGAGGATTTTGTTTTGGGTCCTCACTATGCTATGGCCAACTTTGGATGGTGCGTAGTGAAAATCATTCATGGATTGAGCCGACAGTTGGAAAATATTTTATGTTTTATTGAAACCGATATATGGTTGATTAAATCTTTTGTTGCAGATATATATAAGTGATCATTTATATCATTTTGGTATGCGAATTAAGTGTGTGAAGTATGATGTGAAATTTAGGACAGTAGAGTGATTATGCATAGTTTCACTTGTGCATAAATGGATTTGTGATGCAAATTGAAGCAGAGCAAAGCAGAAGAGCAAAATCAGGCAGAAGGTCAAGAAATCGACTTATTTGCTTAACGGGAACTATTCTTAGGCATTTGTAGATACTAATTCATAGTTCACCACTCCAGTTGTCGTTTGACATTGATTGTAAGATAGTGAGCCTTTTTGTTTTTGAGCAGTGAGCTCTAGGCAGTGTGCTTGAATGCAAGCGCATTCCCATTTGTAAAACAATTATATTTGAGTACTCAAATTGTGGATTGACCTCCACCGTGGTTTTCCTTTTAACATGGTTTTCACGTAAAAATATTTGTGTTATGGTGTTGTGGATGATTGCTTTATGTGTTTGCATCTTTCTTTTGGTTCAATGCTGTAAGTGGTTTAAAGATCAGATTAATAAAGTCAAATTTTGCAGAACATTGATTCACCCCCCCCTCTCAGTGTTCCCCGATTCCAACAATTGGTATCAGAGCCTAGTTCCTCAGAAGAAGTTTAACAACTTGAGGTGGATCTTGGAATGTAATGGACTCTGGTAGTCTTCAACAACAACTTTTGGTGGCACTTGATGATCTTGATCAGTCCAAAGCAGAA
Organism: Sequoiadendron giganteum; assembly: GCA_007115665.2. Lineage (NCBI taxonomy): Eukaryota > Viridiplantae > Streptophyta > Pinopsida > Cupressales > Cupressaceae > Sequoiadendron > Sequoiadendron giganteum. Next base: position 337,232,075 of record CM021105.1, on the reverse strand, counting down.
GCCCGAGAATTGAAAGCAAGTTTGAAGGATGTTGAGAAATTCTTTCAGACATTGAGGGATCAAATTATTAAGTCCAGGGAAAAGAGAAAGGATCTTTGTGATCAGATTAAACAAAAAGAGAGCAAAAGCATGGATGATGTTCACCTGAATCAAACCTTGAAGGAAATAACTGAAGAATGTGAAAAGCTTGCTAGAGACAATGCTACCCTAAAGCATGAGATGGAATCTATGGTGATGAAGCTGACTAAGGAGATTGAAGAGAGAAAGAAGAATGAGAAGAATCTTGCTTAGTCCTTAAAAGAAAGATATGATGAATGCAGTAGAATTAATGGAGGATTCATTCAGTTGGAGATTGAACTGCAACAATCCAAAAACAATGAAGAAGAGCTTGAAAGACAAATTGTTATTCTCAGGGATGAACTTGCTACTACAAATGAATACAAGGAGAAGTTCAAGATTAACTCAGTTAAGCTTGATGAGCTGATTCAAGGTTAGAAGAATGGAAATGACAAGCGAGGTCTTGGATATGAGAAAGGAAAAAGTTTCGGATCTGGACAAAGGAATTTCAGGCAAAAAAATCAGATGAACAAAACAAAAGGGCATCCTGTAAGACAACCTAATGCTTAAAAGTTTAATGGATATTGTTTTGCTTGTAATAAATTTGGTCATATGGTTGCTCAATGTAGAAGTAAAATGAAATCGAGTGATCCATCATTCTTTGGTCAATGTTTCAATTGCAATAAGTTTGGTCATAAGTCAATTGAATGTATAAATATGTCAAACAACTCTGTCAGTAGAAGGAATGTTAAATGTTATACTTGTGGAAGATTTGGGCATATTGCTAACCAGTGCTGATCAAGAAGAAGTCAATGGAATGATTGGTTTGGACAAGGAAATGTTGTGTTACAATTGCAACAAATACGGTCACATTGCAAGATTTTGCAGAAACAAAAATATGGATAGAAGAGGTTCGGCATACAAAGGCAAAAATACGTAGAAAGATGATAAGGGAAAAGGGAAAGTGACTGTGGATGAAATAAGAGATCAAATGAAGAAGACATGGGCAAGAAAGAACAAGTTTGTTGCAGGAAATGATTCTACACCAGCACCAGGTTTTGGTAATTCCTCCGGGAATTGATTTCAGGCCATTGGCCTAGGGGGAGTTTTTCAAGAAAATCCTTTTTCCCCCTATCTGTAGTTGGTGTCAGAATGCGGAAGATTGTCAACAGTTGTATTAATGATTTACAGATGCATTGGAAAACACCCATAAAGAAATTCAAGCAATTGAAGGTCCGTCGAAGAATTTTTCTCTTGCTGACTGAGAGAACAGGGTATCTAGAACACCTAGGGCAAAAACATTTAACACGACAAAAGGTTAGGTGTGCAAGTTATAAAAAGCAAGTTGGAACCCTCATTTGCCACTTTATATTGAAGAAAAGGAGGGCACTCTGCAACAAAATTTCGAAAGCGTGAAGATAATTCGACGACGAAACCCTAATCCATTAGGTACTTTAGTTGTATTGAAAAAATTCCATTTAAGTTGGTGTGCAGTTGAAGAACTTCTTTGATAGAAACAAGACATGAGTATGGAAGGTAAAATGGAACAAATCAAAGGAATGATAAACCTAGATGAGTATAGTTGTGAGAAGATTAGAGTTGTAAGAAACATGTTGCTCGATGAATTGAAATGGCTGAAATAAGCAAAACACAAAAGCTTGGATATTTGGAACGAATTCCCCTATTTCAAGAACACATAAATTGTTAAGTTTATTCTGGACAAATTGAATGATGATATTCTAACTCTGGATAAACCCTACCATATCTTGAAAGAAGTGATTGGAACTGTAACTAGGTTATGCAAAGTTGGGGATGTACTAAGAAAGAAGTCAATCTGAAATAAAGAAGTCGAAACCCTAACTGGAGTAATTGGAGATCAAAGGGCATTAATAATCTCAACAATTAGAGATTCAGTGACAAGGTACATTGCGCATACAGTATCTTACAAAATCTTTTTCAAAAACATAGAAGGTGCAACTTCGACAGGTGTCGTTTACATTTCACATAAGATGATAATGGAAGATCAGGATTTTGACCTTTGTGGATTACTAAAAGATCAATTGATGGAGAACGTACAATTGACAAAGATGACAAATTACCTTTTCAAGTTTGGTACTTTGGTTATATGTCTTGTGATGTATTTTTTGAATTGCTTACCACTGAACAACAACGTAATACGGGAAGATAGTGAACCAGTTTGTTTGCAAGCAAATTTACATACACTCTAACAATTTGGAAAACTGTGATCAAGTATATGAAAGTTTCTTTAAAGGATTGCTAGGAAAGTTTGGCTCAATCGGTATTCCCCTTCCGGCAAGGGCACTTGAAGTTGGTTCCTCCTCCGGTGAGATGGAGAGAAAGAAGAAAAGAGCAAAAGAAATTGCTGTCAGTACTCCTCCAGCATGCAAGACTCCAAGAGTTGAAGGGAAAGGAAAAGGACAGGTGATTGTAGATATACCAGATGAGGAATTGGATAAGGAAATTGAGGACACCCAAAAAAAAAACTGGAAACAGCTGAATCAAAACAAGAAAAGGCAATGACATAAGAAAGTGAAGAAGAAGGTGATTTAACCAAAAAAGAGCTATTGTAGCTTATTCATGAGGAAGATGGAATGCAAAAAATCGCAAAAATATGGTCTATTAGACCTTCATATGAGCAGGACATGATTTTAAACACACTAAGTGCTCATCTTGTGCACAACCATATTAAATTAGAATTTACAAAATACGTTGCCAAAAGAGATGATTGAATGCATCAAGGAAATCATGGACTCTGAGTCTCAGAACAAGGAAGAAGAAGAAGTAATTTTATACCTAAAGAAGCAGTATAGATTATCACTCACCAAGCTAAAAAGGCAGATGAATCAGCTAAGGCAATGCATAAACACAACAAACAACATCTACAACTATTGTCTTCGATGGCCTCATGCAATCGACAAATACAAAGAAAAGTTGGAACAAATTGAAACAAAGTTGAATAGTATTGGACAAGACTTTAACATGTTTTAGGATCAAGATGGTGCAATTAAGAAAATGATTCAAGAATTATAGACAAAGCATACAAATGTTCAAAACACCAGAAATAGGACTATTGACACCTTTTGGAAAGTGAAGGACATAACATAATGCAGACTGGAACAATTGATTGAGATACTGAGGAAATGAGAGATATTAGAAGAAGCCACCACCATTCTAGAATCCCTCATCAAGATTATCAACCAGAAATCTAAAAACAATAGTGTGATCATAATCACCGTTGGGATTGCAGTAGAAGCATGGAAGAAATTTCTTTTGGAGATGAAGGAAAAATACAAAATAATCTTCTAACACAAGTAGCAGTTGTATTTCTTCAAAATTTTGAACCAAATTTTGAATGTTTTTGGTTACACTCCAAAAGGGATTACTATAGGAAAACTTTTTTTTGGTTTGTCATTGATGTCAAAAGGGGAGAGAGAGTAATGAAAAATGCCTTATCAAATTTAGGGGGAGTTGTGTCAGCTATGATTTTTTGAAGTCTTGAAGGATTGCAGCATGTTGGTTCCGACACAGTCATTTTTCACTAAGTGTTGCCATCAATGCCAAAGGGGGAGATTGTTGACATATGGCTTCTGGTGTTGTCATTGATGGCAACCTAAGTCATTGATATGGTTCACACTTCAATATTTGTCCATACCAGAAGACAAAGTGAAGAACAAGGTATAAGACTGAAGTTGAGTCTGTCATCCATTTGCATTACCAGTTTATCAGTTTGGGTTGTGGATCTCAGGGAAGGAGGTTGGGTATCTGAAATATCTTATTTTCAAGTTTTGTGTCATCGCATCAATTGGTGTACGAGTTAGGAGATCTGGTTGATTGATTTTCTGTTTAACAGTGCTAGAAGGCCAACTAAGTGAATGTGGTGTGTTGCGGATATTCGAGGCAAAATTATTTGAAGTATTTTCAGGTTTGAGGATTTTGTTTTGGGTCCTCACTATGTTGTGGCCAACTTTGGATGGTGCGCAGTGAAAATCATTTGTGGATTGAGTTGACGATTGGAAAATATTTTATGTTTTATTGAAGCTGACATATGGTTGATTAAATCTTTTGTTGCGGATATATAAGTGATCATTTATATCATTTTGGTATGCGAATTAAGCGTGCGAAGTATGATGCAAAATTCAGAAGGACAATAGAGCGATTATGCACAGTTTCACTTGTGCATAAATGGATTTGTGATGCAAATTGAAGCAAAGCAGAGAAAAAGAGCAAAATCAGACAGAAGTTTAAGAAATTGACTTGTGTGCTTAACCAATACTATTCTCAGGCATTTGTAGATGCTAATTCATAGTTCACCACTCCAGTTGTCTTTTGACATTGATTGTAAGGCAGTGAGCCTTTCTGTTTTTGGGCAGTGAGCTCTAGGTAGTGTGCCTGAATGCAAGTGCATTCTCATTTGTAAAACACTTATATTTGAGTACTCAAATTGTGGATTGACCTCCACCGTGGTTTTTCCCCTAACAAGGTTTCCATGTAAAAATCCTTGTGTTATGGTGTTGTGGATGATTGTTTTATGTGCTTGCATCTTTCTTTCGGTTCAATGCTATAAGTGGTTTAAAGATCAAATTAATAAAGTTAAATTTTGCAGAACACTGATTCACTCCCCCCTCTCAATGTTTCTTGATTCCAACAAAAAGCTCTTCCAAACCATCATAAGTTTTTATATTGAATTCATTATCATTTTTTGATTAATGGTTTTCATTCTTTTAAGGTGGTTTGCTAATTTGCTATTTTTTCTATTCATTTCCAAGAAATATTATAATAAGTGGTATCAAAACTATGACTTGGATCAAATTTTTTGTTTTCACCATAACTTACAAACCATTGTGAATTTGGACCTTTTATTTTTTAGTTTTGAGGTATGCAATGAAGGAAGCTTCGGTAAAAAAATAGTTTTTTGTGATAATTTTCCTTCAAATTATTACAATTTTATTATTTTTCATTAAATTGTTCTATAAGCTTTAATGTTTAAATATTTTACATCTTTTTTACATTTTCAGAAAGCTCTTGCAAAATTTGTTGGTGTAAATAAAGTCTTGTACCTAGTTAATGCATTACTAGGGGACTTATTTACATGTTAAGTTTACTTAGGTCTTAGGAAGGAATCTTTCTAGAAGGTGTTAGTTGCCATTAGTTGTTATCTTATCTTTTGACTTGTAACACATGTGAACCTAGGTAAGTGATAAGTTGTCTCATGTCATATGATGAAGACACTTGTCATAATCTTATGAAATCTTGTATCTCACCTTGGCTATATAACCAAGGGGTCTCTACTACATTTGATAATCACTTTGAATCATAATTGATAAGAATACAGTTTATTCTTGTCATATTCAGATATTCTCTCTCTTGTGCTTTTCATTTGGCCTTAAAATCTTATCAACCATAACCAATTTTAACATGGTATCAAAGCGGGTTGGGTGCTATTGGATAGTTTTTTTTGAAGAGATGGTAAATATTGAAAAGTTGAGTATGCTCTTCTCTTGCATCGTATGATGATTTTGAGAATAAAAAAAACTTGATAGAAATACCAGATCTGGGGGTGTTCCTCTTTGTGGGTCTTTATTGCAGGTTCAAATCAGAGCTTGCTAGTGAAAAATTGAGCTCACCATTGCATTTGAAGTGTTCGAGAAAGTCGATTTTGCCTTTTGTTTTGTCCAAATCGAACATTTGAGGCCAAATCTATGAGGATTTGAAGTTGAAGAGTAGTTGCCAGATCTATAAAGTACCTACGATTTTGGAGCATTTTGGATCAAATCTGACCCTGCCATTGTGTCTAGAAGGCCTCAAAACCCTAAGATTGACTGTCAAACTATCCAAATCGGAGTAGTTGTTTGTTGAGGCAAAATTATTTTTTCCCAAGGAGCCATACAATGCCCCAAGTCGCCATCATTACCCCAGGGTACAATTTTTCAAAAATATAAATAAAAATTTTAGTTGAATTTTTTTTTTTTAGAAAATTTACTTTTGGCGGATTGAAAATTCTTTGAAAGTTTTTTATTTTAAAATTAAAATAAATAAAAACAAAAAAAAGGGTCTGTGGAGTTTTTGCAGTATTAAGTACTGCTGCAAAGTAGAGCAATATAGATCGTAGAGTAATGCGTTGGTCACACTTCGCCACGTGACACTTGTTAATTTGCCCAGGTGGGCCCATTCCATGTAGTTCCGTCCTCCATTTAACATTAACTGGTATTCAAAAATCACACCAACAGTCTTTTCAAACAACCAACCAAAGAAATTTGGCAACTTATATATAAACAATGACAAAATTCAAGAAATCGATGAAGAATATACTGAAGGCATCTGGCAAGATTCCATCAAGATTCCTTCAAGGTTCAAAGAATATTTCACCATCGGCCGGACCTGTGACGTCCACACGAACGTCATTTTAAAGCTAGTTTAGAGAATATTCAATCCAGAGGAGCATATTCTTTTTTGATGGGTGCCAAGACGTCAAATTTAATCGATTTTATTGCTGAAATCATAAACACGTCAACGTGACATCAACAACGTGTCAGTGTGACTTCAACACCGCTTAAAATGTTTTGGCCCCCTTACCATTGGAGTTTTGATTTTGTAGTTGAATTTTGGATGGCCACAACTTACTCATTTTGATTCCTTTTTATGAGCAATTTTTTTTTTATTTGGACTAATTTTTTCGTGTTCTTTGCATTGGTGTAATCATATTCTGGTTTTGGTGTTTGGATTTTTTTAAAATTACAGATTCTCATAGGTGTTGTTGCTTCATGCTCATTTTGGGAACTTCAAGAGCTCATATCTTGCTCTTACGGTAACATTTTTGGGTGATTTTTTTTTGAAAGTGTATTTTTTTGTGTACTTTTCAGTGGTGTAATTAGTTTGATCTCATATGCTGTAAGGGTTTTACTTTTATCTTGTGGCCTTTTTTAGCAATTTGCATGTACCAAGATCAAGACCACTTTGTTGTTTTTGGCAAGTGGCAACTGTAATTGCACTAAGTATAAAGTGCCCAAATCAGATATTGCTTGGGGGTTTTCATGATTGAGTAATTTGGGGGGGTAATCTTGCAGTGGTTGGTTGCACTTTTTTTGCTTGGTTTGTGTTTTGCAATGGGGAAATTTCAAATTGAACTCCTAACTCCACATAATTATGCTACATGGAGAAAATTAGTATGAAACTATCTCATGGGAAAAGGTCTAATTGGTCATCTAAAAGAAATCATTTCTCAACCTATTGATGCTAAAGAATTGGCAAGATGGGAGATTAATTGTGAGAAAACACTTGGATGTATATGTTCATTAGTCTCATTTAATTTACAATTTCATATCGAATCATGCAAAACACCTAAAGAGGCTTGGGAGGATTTTAAAAAATTGTATGGTAAAATAGATAAGATTAGGGGATATCAGATTGATAATGATTTGATAAATCTTGATCCTAAATGTTTTGACCACATCCAAGACTACATCTCCAAAGTTAAGCAACTAAGAACACAATTGAAATAATGCAACATTGATAAAGAGGATTTACAATTGATTCTGAATGTGTTATCCAAGCTTGGTCTTAAGTATTCAGTGTTTGTTTCTGACTTTCATACCCATTGACTTTCTATGGGAGCATCATATGTTGATCGTAAGTTTGATGAATTTGCAAATATCCTAATCCAAGAGGAAGCTAAGTTAATGAACATGGGTCTAATTAAGTCTTCCAAGTCACGAGCATTGTTAGCAAGCGAGTCAAAGGTACATAAAGAATCAGTGAATCTTGATAAGAAGCCAAAGAAGAAAAAGAACAAGCCACATAAAGAATCATAATTCACGCACTCAAAAGGAGAATCATCCAAGAAGGAGAGGCCTACTTGTGCATATTGCAAGAAGGATGGACATGAAGAACACTATTGTTATAAGAAGGATATTGATGAGTTGAAACATCTTCTAAAAAAGAATTAGATTGATTTTCCTTCTAGAATGTCTGAATCACCTCCTTCTTCAAAACAGTCTAAAAAGGACAAAGGTCAAGCATCAACATCAGGATATAAAGGACATGCTCTTTGTGCTCTTTCAAGTCATGGATCAAGGAGATGGTTTCTAGATTTAGGAGCATCTCATCATATGACATCTTTGTAGTCTATAGTCTCTTCTTTTCAGCCTTGTACTATGTCTCCTATATTGATGGGAAAAAATACATACATGAGTGTAATTTAGAAGGGATCTATTAGTTTTGGGGAGAAAATTTTCTAGGATATCTTGTGTGTTCCCCATTTGACGAACAATCTTCTTTCCATATACCAGATTACACATGGTGGAGATGGGAGAATTGTGGAGTTCACACCTGATTTAGTCATCATTCGAGACTTGGAAAGTAGAGAGATCATTGTTATTGGGATAGTTGATTATTCATCTCGGTTGTATACCTTTGCATATTTTTCTTTTGATGGTTACATTGTTCCTTCAGTTGTTGATCACACTTCAAGTATGAACCATGATTTAGAGGAGGCATTTGGCTTCTTGAACTTTGGAGTTCTCACATTAGATCCAGTTCTTGAGTCATGCATTTCATCTCCTACATCTACTGTTGCAGCTGATGATGCTTGTGATTCCACAGTTTTGGTTCCTTGTGATTCAATGTAGCAGGACATACATCATCTTCTAGAGATTGCTAGTTGGGATGAGTACTTGACAAACATTGTTGACTTGTTTGTGGAGTCTCATATTATAGATTTGGGAGACATCATCGATGACATTCATCTTCTCTTTGATGGAGAAGATCCTTCTTCAATTGTTGTGAGGGAACACCTTGACCCTCTTGTTGAACTCTACATGATCATTCTTTGTAGTTTTATGTGACTGTGGATACTGTAGAGTCTAAGCTAATGTGTTGTAAACTTGGTAAACATACTCAATTCAGAGGGTTAACTGATTGAACAGTCCACTCCACATTGCTCAAGACTTCATTAAATTGTCAACCAAGGCTTGTAAGCTAATAATGGTGCAAAACTATATATGCCTTCATGGACTTAAAGCTACCTAAACTATCTTCTTTAAGTTATTCTACTTGTTGGAAATTCACAAAACTACAAAATAGTAAAAGCATGAACTAAAACTAGTTGCTACATGTACCTATAGCAAAAACTATAACTAAATTGTTAGTAATAAAGTAATGTTGTATCAACTGAAAACTTAATAAAAACTAATGACTCAACTGAACTATCCTCCAGAGTGCTACTAATAATCATTACATGCATATTCACAAGCATTCATTCATAATAAGCAATAAATGAAATTCAATTAACCTGCATATGATTCATGAACAATGATAAACTAATAACAACTATTAACATAAATAAATAATTGGAAGGTGATGAGAAGAACAATACCTTGAGTGACTTGCTCAAGTAAATGTTCCCACTTTAACTGAACTCAATCTAACTAATACATTTGATGCATCTCATAAGATTAACTCCTTTCATTGTATATTGTAAAATATTACATAAGATCTTTTCATAGATTGGACTCAATCATTTGGAATAATTTTTATGTCTTGGAACTAAACGTAACTGGTAACATAAAATTGATAAAAACCAACTATCCTATGGATTCAACCAACACCTATATACATGCTGAGAGAATTATTATTGAAAGCAACAACTATCTAAAATAGTTTAACTCAACTCTGAGATAATAGAGCGTGGAATTAAGATTTGAATTATTCAACCTACAACTGAAAAGGAAGAGAAATCCTATCAAAATTAGAACTCTGTCAAAATAGAACTGTATATAAACACATAACCACTTGTCAAAATTCTATTGGTGAAGGAAACCTCCTCTTCAAAATTTATTAAATTGGTCATAATAATGCATGGCCAATCTTCATTAAGAGCCTTTGATCTAAGACCACGATATTCAGCTTGGAGCTTCCTCTGCATTGCTGTCTAGTCATCCCTTTTGCTACGGGTTCACTCTATAATTGCTACGTTATGGTTCATTTTGAGTTACAAACAAGTTAATTCCGCAAAACATGTACACAAGGATAACTATCACATTTAATTCATAGTATCATATCAACATTCCATACATTCATTAATATAAACCACATAATACTAATATATTATAACCATAATTAATGGGACAAAACTTATTGCCTCCCACCCAAGACTAAATAAAATGGTGGGGTGAGAGGACCAACCATTCTTTCATTCTTGACAACAAGGCACTGGGGGGGAACACTAAGGATGAATATACTTTGGGGTTGGTTGTTAAAACGCCCCTCGGGGAAACGATGTTACAATTCTAACAACAAACCCCAAGGAGGGGATGGAAAGACAAAGATACGGTTAGGACAAAAAGGCGAAGAAGGTCGAAAGGAAGGCTCATTGGATGGATGGATGGCCCCACCGCCCTATTCGTCTTAGGTTGGAAGGAAGGTAATTAAGGTTCAAGTTTGCATAATGGATATAAAAGGATAGCATAATGTAGGAACATTGCCTGGAGAATATGTTTAAAAGTATCTTAAAAAAGGTATAAAGCAATAAAAACTAGACCATTATCTAGACCTATCACTCTCCCCAACTTTCTTTTTGCTTATCCCCAAGCAAAAAATTAGGGATCTTGATTGTACTGCTGAGAAATTTGTCTTAGGTCCATAACTGTGCTAACACCTTGAATCAGATTCACCAAAAAACCTTGGTATGCTGAAAGCTACCTCATCCTAATAGCTCCTCCCCTCTCACATTCATCACTTTTATCCCCAGTCTAATGTGGAATTGGATAAAGGAGAATAGGTGGTTGAAATGTGAGAGGTATCCAATGAACTCCCTTATTAACACAAATTTCCATATAATTGTGTGCCCTCTAAAGCATTGCAGTGAAGTTATACATGGAATGTGGCTCTTTCTTCTACAATTCATGTGTCAGACTATTCCATCTATTATGCACATATTTATAACACTATTGTCCGATGCCCACAACTAGCACCTTCATTCGTTCATAATCGACTTCCTTGAGTTTCATTATTTTCTTCCCCACTCCTTTATGCCTAAAAAGTCTCAACCATTCATTAGTGACTACATCTGAATCCCTAGCCTCTCTTCTGATAGGAAGTGTAATAGATTTTTCTTTTCTATCATATTCTTCCATAATTTCACCTCTAATTCGTTTATTCCTCTAATAAGAGGCAAGTGCCCTGATCTGAAGATCCCCAACAAACATTAAGGGGTTCCATTCTGTTTCATTAGATATTACATAGCTGTGTAGATAAAATTCACACAACTGGTCTTGTTCTTAAAATGTTGAAGTAGCAAATATTTTAAGAAACTCAGAAGGTTGAATCATAGAAACAGGTTGCTCACTAACTAACCTGCTAAACTAAAAGCATAAAAACCTTTCTTGCAAAAACAATGCATAAGTTCTTGATGGAGGCCTACACCTGACTATTTGTGCAGCCTTATCTACTATCTCCTCCAACTGAATTGCTCTTTTATTCAGTTCCATATATATTTTCTCCAATTCTTGTTCAATTTTTTCCTTTTCCTTTTTCCATTTCTCTTTTTCTTTTGCAAACTCATTAGTTACACTCCACAATTGGTAGCCTAGCGAGCAGGTTGTATGATAATCAAGAGTTTTAAGAGGGGATTTATCATTTAGCACTCCTAGTTCTTTGTCCCCTGTCTTTGTTGCAGCCAACTGTGCCAACACATCTACTTTAGTGCCATGACCATATAGCTGTAGTTTTTCCTCCATCTCTTGCATTTTTATTTCTGTTTCTTTATTGCTCATAATTTTGTACCAATTCTTCTAGATGTTTAATTCTGTTTAGTGCCTCCTAGAGTTCTTTTCTCACAACTCTCTCTTCAAGATAAAACTCCTCTACATTTTCAAACTACTCATTACTTTCTTCATAATCTCTAGGAATAGGAAAGGTTTCTGATAAGAATTTCTTGGCATCAAATATATCTTTTGATTCAAAATAAGAAGTTGTTATCACATATCGTCTCTTTTTCATAGGTACATTCATATTACTAGGGGCATCCCCTACTAATTCAGAATCAGTTTCTGCAACCATAACATTTTCCTGGGGTTGCTCTTTCTGATGATGTTCTCCTTGAGGCTATTCTTCCCAAGGGTTTTCTTCACCCATTTCTTCCCTTTCAGGTTCCCTTTCATTTTCCATAATGACACTTTGTTTCTTGCACCTACCAAAACATCTAGGTGTCAACATTTCTACCTCAATTTTCCTTTTCCCCTTTTTAATAGTCTTCTTCTTTTTTAGGGAATCCTCCTTCTTTTTCCTAGGGCATCCTTCTTTCTCTTCAAAATATTTTCCTCTAGTTTAGAGGGCGTAGAGAAGGTGGAGGCACTGCTTCTCCAACCTTTAGGTTTCTGTGTCTTAGAAGAAAAATGAAATTCCTTGTTTATGGGCAGCCCAGACTCTGTCTCTATAGGTTCTTCATGTTCTCCTTGGCTGCAGGTAGGTGAGACCACATGCGAAACATGAGGGGTTTCCTCATCAAGCTCATTTTGGTTTTCTATATCCTCAAGAACCACATGTGCTTCTAGAAAACTATTAATGTCTCTGCATTCTTCTACCTTGAAATCCTCCCACCTCACTTGTGGATATTGGATTCTTAAACTCCCTTTTATCAACAAGGTAAATAAGCAATGATGAGAGAGGGAAGTATCATGTTGTTTGTTCTGATATTCTGAGGCCATTCGTTTAAGCAAGTTATAGAGAAAATTCAATACATTTACTACCATATTGTGCCTGAGATGACTTAATAATTTGAAATGGGTTGCATATAAAAGATTCTATCTACCATTATAGGTAATGTATCTAATAATATAAGAGGCACATCTTGCCCACAACCAATGGAGAGAAAGCCTTTTTGTACCTTGTGACGAGGAATCTAATTCCTCTCCCCTTATGCAAAATTCCTCCCGAGTTGTAACTGTATCAGAACGAGATGGGAATTTTGTTGCTGTCCTTGATAGTCCTATAACTTGTGCAATAGTAGCTTCAGATGCATCTACAAATAGTCCTTTTACCATGGCTTCATCGTATTAAAGAGTTTCTGCATATCTTTTTGTTAAGTCATCCCTGAATTTTGTTAGTTTTAGGAAGTAATCGAGCCATCCAACCCTTGTAAAGATAGGCAGTGCAACTACATCCTCCAAAATATGTTGGTGATCTGATGGCTCTCTTCTTATAACATCTCCTCCCTTCCTTGTTTTCTTCTCTACTTAGTATACCAAATTCAGATTTGGAAATTCAATTCAACCTTTTTCTACCACCTTCAAAATTTTCTACCACCTCAAAACCTCTGTTTCCACATATATCCTTACTACTATAAATGTAGAGTCTAAGCTAATGTGTTGTAAACTTGGTAAACATACTCAATGCAAAGGGTTATCTGACTGAACAATCCACTCCACATTGCTCAAGACTAAATAAAATTGTCAACCAAGGCTTGTAAGTTTATGATGGTGCATCACTATATATGCCTTCATAGATTTAAAGCGACCTAAACTATCTTCCTTAAGTTATTCCACTTGTTGAAAATTCACAAAACTACAAAACAGTAAAAGCATGAACTGAAACTAGTTGCTACAGGTACCTACAGTAAAGATTGTAATTGAACTATTACTAATAAAGTAATACTGTATCAACGAAAAAACTTAATAAAAACTAATAACTCAACTAAACTATCCTATGGAGTGATACTAATAATCATTATATTCATAATCATAAACATTCATTCATAATAAGCAAGAAATGAAATTCCAATTGACTTCTATAGGATTCATGAACAATGATAAACTAATAACAATTATTAATAGAAATAAATAATTGAATGGCGAAGTGAAGAACAATACCTTGAGTGGCCTACTCAAGTAACTATTCCCACTTTAACTGAACTCAATCTAACTAATAGATTTTATGCATCTCATAAGATTAACTATATTCATTGCATATTATAAAAGATTACAAAAGATCTTTTCACAGATTGGACTCAATCATTTGGAATAATTTTTAAGTCTTGGAATTGAAACTAATTGGTAACATAAAATTGATAAAAAACAACTATCTTACGGATTCAACCAATAGCTATATACATGTTGAGAGAATCATTATTCAAAGAAATAACTAACTGAAATCGTTAACTGCACTCCCAGATAATAGAGCATGGAATTAAGATTTGAATTATTCAACCTACAACTAAAAAGGAAGAGAAATCCTATTAGAACTAGAAATTTGTCAAAATAGAACTATATGTAAATAGACAACTACTTGTCAAAATTCCATCGGTGAAGGAAATCTCCTCTTCAATATTGATTTAACTGGTCATACTAACGCATGCCCAGTCTTCATTAAGAGCCTTTGATCAACAACCATCATATTCAGCTTAACCTAGAGCTTCCCCTGCTTCGATGTCCAATAATGCCTTTTGCTATGGGTTCACTCTGCAACTGCTATGCTATGATTCCTTTTGAGCTGAAAACAAGTTAATTTCACAAAACATGTACACGAGGATAACTATCACAATTAATTCATAGAATCCTATCAACATTCCATACATTCATTCATATAAACCACATAATACTAGTATATTATAACCATAATTACATCATCATAATTAAGGTTCAAGTCCACATAATGGATATAAAAGGATAACATAATGTAGGAACATTTTTTGGAGAATATGTTTACAAGTATCTTAAAATAGGTATAAAATAAAAAAAACTAGACCATTATTTAGACATATCACTCCCCCTAGCTAGCTTTTTTCTTGTCCCCAAGCAAAACATTAGGGATCTTGATTGTACTGTTGAGCAATTTTTCTTAGGTCCATAACTGTGCTAACACCCTGAGTCAGATTCGCATAAAAACTTTGGTATGCTAAGAGCCACCTCATCCTAATAGTTCCTTCCCTCTCACATTCATCACTTTTCTCCCTAGTCCAATGTGGAATTGGATAAAGGAGAATAGGTGGTTGAAATGTGAGAGGTATCCAATGAACTCCCTTATTAACACCAATTGACATATAATTGCTTGCCCTTTGAAGCACAACAATGAAGTTATACATGGAATGCAACTCTTTCTTTTGCAATTCAGGTGTTAGATTGTTCCATCTATTTTGCACATATTTATAACACTGTTGTCCAATTCCTACAACTAGCACCTTCATCCTTTCATAATCGACTTCTCTGAGTTTTATTATTTTCTTCCCCACTCCTTTATGCCTAAGAAGTCTCATCCATTCATTAGTGACTACATCTGAATCCCTAGCCTCTCTTCTAATAGGAAGTGCAATAGATTTTTCTTTTTCATCATATTCTTCCATAATTTCACCTCTAAGTCATTCATTCCTATAATAAGAGGCAAGTACCCTGATCTGAAGACCCCCAAAAAACATTAAGGGGTTGCATTTTGTTTCATCAGATATTATATAGTTGTGCAGATAAAATTCATACAACTCGCCTTGTTCTTCAAATGTTGAAGTAGCAAATATTTTAAGAAACTCAGAAGGTTGACTCATAGCAACATATTGCTTGCTAACTAACCTACTAAACTGAAAGCATATAAACCTTTCTTGCAAAAACAGTACATAAGTTCTCGGTGGAGGCCTACACTTGACTATTTGTGCAGCCTTATTTTCTATCTCCTACAACCGAACTGCTGTTTTATTCAATTCCATATCTCTTTCCTCCAATTCTTGTTCAAAAATTTTCTTTTCCTTTTTCCATTTATTTTTCTTTTGCAAACTCATTAGTTACACTCCATAATTGGTAGCCTAGCGAGTAGGTTGTATGATAATCAATAGTTTTAAGAGCAGGGGGTTTCTCATTTAGCACTGCCAGTTCTTTGTCCTCCATCTTTGTAACAACCAACTGTGCTTTTACATCTAGTTTAGTGCCATGACCATATAGCTGCAGTTTTTCCTCCATCTCTTACATTTTTATTTCCCTTTTTCTATCCTTCTGCTCATAATTTCATACCAATTCTTCCAGATGTTTAATTATATCTAGTGCATCCTAGAGTTCTTTTCTCACATCTCTCTCTTCAAGATAAACTTCCTTTGCATTTTCAAATTGCTCATTACTTTCTTCATAATATCTAGGAATAGGAAAGGTTTTTGACCGAAATTTCTTGGCATCAAATATATCTTCTGATTTAGAATAAGTTGTTACCACATACCTTCTCTTTTTCATAGGTAAATTCATATTACTAGGGGTATTCCCTACTAATTCAGAATCAGTTTCTACAACAATAAAATTTTCCTAGGGTTTCTCTTTCTGATGTTGTTCTCCTTGAGGCTATTCTTCCTAAGGTTTTTCTTCATCCATTTCTTCCCTTTCAGGTTCCTCTACATTTTCCATTTTGTCACTTTGTTTCTTGAGCCTACCAAAATGCCTGGCAACATTTCTGCCTCAATTTTCCTTTTCCCCTTTAAAATACTCTTCTTCTTTTTCAGGGCATCCTCCTTTTTCCCTTGGGCATCCTTCTTTCTCTTCAAAATATTTTCTTCTAGTTTAGCGGGTGGAGAGGAGGTGGAGGTGATGAGTCCAATTAATGGATCAATTTTGATAGGGTTTATTTTCTATTTGTTGTTGTTAGCATAGACTTTAACACTTGGTTGTTGGCATTTTCCATATTACTTCCTCAAAACCATTGACATTGGGCATAGTTTTATCCTTGTGACTTTTAATGACATTAACATGCTATGTGAATTATCTATATTAAATTTACATGTGGATTAATGAATGTTACTTTAAGGTAGTTATAGATATGCAATTGTTTGTGCGTGATAATATTGTTATGCAGATATAATTAGAACCTACAAAGTTGAGGAAGCTTCTGCTTGTAGTTGGTCGGTTGCCAAAGAAGTCAATGAGATGATCATTAAAAGGTCAATGGAGGGAAAATCCTAGTTCGAATTAAAGAATGTAATTTCCTTGTAAATGATCATATTTGTTGGTTGAGCGAATATAGGAGGTGTTTTTATGCTAGATCTACATTAAGACAAGGTTGGCTTGACCAGATTCTACACATGCATAATCTCCTTTCCTTTTATTATGCTTTCCATAAGTGGCATCCTCCTAAACTATTGGAGTTAACCGCCTTGTTAGGTAGTTAGTAGTTTTTCCTTCTATAAATAAGACTTGGATACTCCTTCTTAGAAGGTTGATTGATCTGATTTTATATTCACATTTCTAGTTTTCAAGTAATACAATTATGTTGCTGCTCTATTGTAATCATTCTTTCAATAAATAAATGAAGTTATAAGTTTGCTGCATATGAGTTAGTTTAAGGGATACTCATCCAAGGGGGCCCACTTGGCGAGAATTCCATATTTTAGCTCAGTCATTATTTTTCTATTCAGTAATAGTTACAATTATGGCAACTGTCTATTCCTGTAGCCACTATAATTCCATTGTCTCTAATTATGCAGCCAAAGGAGACATAGTAGTTTCTTGTCTGTTTGCTAAGATTTCTATTTTTTTCATGCATTTCAGTTTAGTATAGTTGCTGGTTGATGTTCAGTACTTATGTCACTTCCTTTCAAGAAATTTACTTTCAACATCATGTCTTTTCTAGTTGTATAATTAATATGGCTACTATGGATTCCTAGTGCACATACTGTGCTGACCCATTTCAAGTCTACATGCCTAGGTTGACAATTAAATGAACCTTCATGATGATTAAGATAGCTATTTAGTACATATTTCCAATCTCTGAATCACAACTTTAAGGGCTTAATTGTTGAATCATTAGAGGAGGCCACCATTTTTAGTGTTGTTGCCAGGGGTGGTGTCAAACTAGGAAGTATTTCAGAGCTATTTTCAGCTTCTTTCCTATTTTTGGTAGCTCTGAAGTTTGTTTTTACCATAGCCTTCATTAGAATAAGTAATGAACCACTATTCTTTCACCAATTCTTTGTGTGAGTTGGCTGATATTGAGTAATACTGCATGCATGGGGGTAGTAGAAGAGATGCTTTAGAGAGATTCCTTCCTAATTACCCTAACCCTGATAACCAACTAGTTGAGTTTCAAAAAATTTCAAAAGAAGAGGAAGTAAACCCTTTTGCTGATGCATTTCCAGATTTGGCCAGTTCTAAAACTTCTTTTGAAGAATAAGCTGCCCAAAGTTTGATAGAGAACCCATTTTCTTTGATTGTCCATCAAGCAAATATGGCTACCCCAGCTTGGCCTAACCAGCGAACCTTTCATTTTCCCATCCCTCCACAAAATGATGTTGACAACCTCAAGAACATTCTTGCTTCAGTTCTTCCTAAATTCTATGGGATTGTAACAAAGGACCCAAACACTTTCCTGTTTGAATTTGATATCCTCTGTAGAAGCTATGATTACATTACTGATGCTCATAGGCTTAAGTTATTTCCTACTAATTTGAAAGAAGCTGCATTAAGATGGTTTATGAGCTTAGGAAGGAATAATATAAATAGTTGGGATGAGATGAAGAAAAAGTTTATTGAGAAGTATAAAGAATATTGTGGAGGTAGTGATATGAGAGGAGGTGATATCTTCAAGATGCAACAAAAGGAGGATGCAATTTTGGAGGACTATTTGTCAAGGTTCCAGTTTAGTCTGAAGAAGTCTCCACACCATGCACTCAATAAAGAGTCTCAAAAGTTGCTCTTCCTTATAGGAATTAGTGAGGCTTGTGCTAATACTCTAAATTTGATAGGAGAAGGAGATATCACTGAAGTGACTTGGGATTCTATTAAGAAGATATGTCAGAATTACTCCAGAGTAGCTATAAAGAAAGGGAGAGGTTACCAGTCTTCTATGGGTAAATATTCAGTTAATGGAGTTTCAAGGATGGAAATTACTCACCTACTGTTAAACTTCAAGTAGGATATCATAAATAATATGGCAACTAAGCTAGATACACTTCAAGCAAAGAAAGAAACATGAGGAGGTAGAGGAAATGTTGGCAAAATATTGTCCTCATTGTAGACAAAGAAAGGACTGTAAATATAAAATGGTGGCCAATATTGACAGTAAACATAGTCCACTTGAATTCAAGCTAATTGAGGGAGATGAAGATCAAGTTCTCTATGTTGCAAAAAGAAGGACATGGGCTCCAAGACAAGGTA
Organism: Sequoiadendron giganteum; assembly: GCA_007115665.2. Lineage (NCBI taxonomy): Eukaryota > Viridiplantae > Streptophyta > Pinopsida > Cupressales > Cupressaceae > Sequoiadendron > Sequoiadendron giganteum. The sequence continues at coordinate 337,212,888 of CM021105.1, read as the reverse complement.
TGTCACCAAACCCATTATCTTTTAATGGACCTTACATGAATTCTTATGCATATGGTAATCAATGGCAACCCCAATATCCATCAAACTTTGGAGGTTATCCACATCAACCTTGAAACAACCCTCAAAATACCTAGCCTAGTTACCAAAATACTCCACCCCCGTGGCAAAAAAACCAAGGGAATTGATAAAAACCTCTAGGAAACTAGCAACAGACATCCCAATGGAGGGGAGGGAAACAATGGCAAAACCAGACAATTGGTTATATGCAGCCACCTCTATAGCCTCAAAAACCTGCCATAGTGCCTCCTCCTAACTCAAATACTAGCACACCTAGACCTACTCAATTACAAGCTAAACCCACACCCAACCCAAATAACAAGCCACAATTGCAGACAATCTATTTTGCAGATCCAAACCAATATCCTACCTATGCTATGAGTTTGAGTAATATCCACCTGCGTTCAGGAACCACTTTGCCATCATCTTCCACCTCTATTATCATAGAGATTCCTATGGAAGAGAAGGAACATCAAAATATATCTCATGCACCTGCTCAGTCAATTGTGCCTACCAATCTTGAACCAATTCTACAGTCTGATCCTGAACCACTGTTTCCTCGAAGGTTAGAAGTTGTTAAGAAAAAGGAGGAAGCAACCTTTCATATTTTGGATTAGCTGAAACACATATTTGTTAAGATACCTTTGTTCCAAGCCATAAAAGATGTTCCCATATATGGTAAGGAAATAAAGGAAGCATGCCTTAAAAAGCTAGGAGGAAAAAGAAAGACCCCGCTACTGTCCATGTGGTAGGACAATCGATAGATATTATGCTTGGGAAAGTGACTGTTCCTAAATACACTGACTCAGGTAGTCCTATAGTTAAAATCATCATAAATGAGATCCGAGTGAAGAATTCTCTAATAAATTTGGGGGAAACTATTAATGTGATGACTCGTGATATCCTACAACAATTGAATGTTACAAATCTACGGTCTACTCTTACTGTCCCGCAACTTGTTGACAGTTCCACTGTCAAACTTGATGGTGTAGTAGAAGACCTTGTTGTTATACTAGATTCTTGGAAATATCCAACAGATTTCATGATCCTTTCTCCTAAAGGTTCATTAGGAGGGTATCCCATTATTTTGGGAAGGCCATGGTTGGCTACAACAGATGCCTACATTGGATGCTAGATAGGGGACATGACTATTTCTGATGGAAAAAGTACTAAAAAGCTTGCCCTTTATCCTTCTACTCAACCATCTCATGAGATGGATAACCTTGTCTGGCCACATGTTGGTGAAGAAGCCGAGGAGATCAATTTAGTGGTACAACTCATGATGATAAGTATAAGTCCTTTTCTACAAATACAGGAAGAGGATGACATATTATCCAATATAATTCAAAATAACTATGGAACACATGAAGAATTACCTACTTCTGAGTCCAGTTCTGCTGGTCCACCGCAGATACTTATGGCAACTCTTCTTGCATATGCACTTCCTGCAACAACATATATGTCTCATACATTGCTGCCACATAAACTAAAAATGCCATGCATTAGTGAAACAACTATGATAGAGTTGATAACACAAGTCCAAGTTTTAGAAGGTAAACATTTGAACATCAATAACAAGCTTACTCAGAAGCAGCAACTGTCCCTGACAAACTTGTTAGAAAAGCATCAGCTTGCATTTGCATGGGATTAACATGACATGAAAGGATTAGATCCTAAGCTCTGTACTCATAGGATCTACATCCTAGATGATTGCACACCAATAAGACAACCAAAAAGGAGAATCAATCCTGCATTAAGGGAGATTGTGAAAAGAGAACTACAAAATTTATTGGATGCAGGATTCATCTACCCTATCACAAACAACCAATGGGTGTCTGCTTTGGTGATTGTGCCCAAAAAGGGAGGTAAATGGAGAGTTTGTATTGACTATAGAGAATTAAATTTCACTAGAAGAGAACCAAGAGAAGATAAATTTTACCTATCCTTGGGGAACTTATGCCTATTCAATGCTTCCATTTGGTCTCTGTAATGCACCTACAACTTTCTAGAGAGCAGTCATTAGTATCTTCTCAGATATTTCACATGAGTGCATGGAAATCTACATGGATGATTTCACAACTTATGGTGTTGATTTTGATGAAGCATTGGAAAACCTAAGGAAGGTTCTACAAAGATGTGAAGACCATAATCTATCCTTAAACAGTGAGAAATGCTTCATGATGATGCAGGAAGGAGTAGTCCTTGGCTATTATATCTCTCACAAAGGAATTCAGGTGGATCCAACCAAGATTGAGGTAATTACCAATCTCTTTATTCCTGCAAAGCAAAAAGATGTTAGGAGCTTCCTAGGTCATGCAGGCTATTATATGAATTTCATAGGATTTCAATAAAATGGTCATACCACTCTATAGTCTTTTGATTAAAGATGCTGAGTTCTAGTGGACACAAGATTGTGACAAAGCATTCTCTACTTTGAAAGAAGCCTTAAACCATGCTCCTATGCTCAAAGGTCCTAATTGGGAACTCCCTTTCCATATTCATACAGATGTGTCTAATTCTGCCATAGGAGTTGTCTTGGGACAAAAAGAGGGAACGATTGAGAATGCAATCTAATTTTTCAATAAAAACCTACAAGGAGTAGATTTTAACTACACTTTGATAGAAAAGGAGATGTTGGCAGCCATTTATGCCCTCAATAAGTTCATACATTATATCACTGGGTATTAGATCTTTGTCCATACACACCATGCAACCATAAAATATCTAATGAATAAGCCCTTAATTACAGGAATATTAGCAAGATGGTTGTTGCTAATGCAGGAGTTTGATATCACCATCATAGACAAGCTAGGGAAAATAAATGTTGTAGTAGATTTTCTCTCAAGTTTGACTACATATAAGGACACTCAAGTCATTGATGAATCCATCCTTGATGAACACTTATTTTCCATCAGTATCCACACACCTTGGTATGCGGACATAGCAAATTATCTGGTCACATACATAGTTCCCCCTCATTTCTCTCCAAAAGAGAGAAGGGTTCTCATTGAGAAAACTTTTCCTTTCTCATGGATTGTAGGATACCTATTCTATATTGGACCAGATAATGTGATGAGGAGATGTGTAAGAGAATATGAGACATATGATATACTACATGCATTTCACAATGAACCCTGTGGAGGACGCTTTGAAGCCAAGAGGACAACAATGAAGATTCTTAATATAGGATATTATTGGATCACACTTCATAAAAATGCATATAAGTATACTAGGAAGTGTGATAGATGTCAAAGAATGGGCCAACCAACTAAATTTGATGAGATGCATCTATACCCCAAGTAGTTGTCACACCATTTAATAAATGGGGACTTGATTTTGTAGGTCCCATTGACCCACCATCAAATGGTAAATCCTACATATTGGTTTGCACTAATTATATGACCAAGCGAGTTGAGGATAAAGCTATGAAGCATTCTAGAGATAATAAGGTTGCATAATTCCTCTATGAGGAAATCTTCATATGTTATGGGGTTCTAAAAGAGAGTGAAAAATCAAGGGGCTCAATTTACATCAACCCTTGTTACAACATTGGTCAATGAATATAACATTAGGCATAATAATTCTATCCCCTATCACCCTCAATCCAATGGCCAGTCTGAGGTAACCAATAGGTAAATTGAGGCTAATTTTACCAAAACAATGGTTATTCATAGAAAAGATTGGGTAAATAGGCTTCCAGAAGCTGTCTAGATCTATAGAACCAGTTGGAAGACAACCACTAGTTTCACTCCTTTTGAATTTTTGTATGGAAAGAAAGCCATGATGCCCATAGATTTTGAGCATAAAACCCTTAGGTCTGCATTAGATCTTGAGATAGACATATCTGAGACACAAAAGGATAGAACCATATAGTTGAATGCTTTGGATGAAATGAGAAAGTCAACCCTTCATCACATAGAGATAGTGCAAAATCAGAGAATCAAGTGACATGACAAACTCATAAAGGACAAGAAATTCTAGCTAGGTGACTGGGAACTCGTTTATGACTCCAGGTATCAAGATAATGTAGGTAAGTTGCAAACAAGGTTGCTAGGACCATATGAAGTTGTTGAAGTCTTCTCCAATGGTGTTGCTCAACTCACAACCATTGACCCTATTAGATTTAAGCTTCTTGTCAGCGGTTGTCACCTCAGGTTGTATCATAAGCCAACTTCCAAGTAGGAATTCATGCAACAATTTACTCAACACCAAACCCTTGAACTTCTTGCAGTCGAAGGAAGCAGAACTAGTGTCCCTCCTTCTGGTTAATCAAGGTACATATTCTATCATAATAAAGACTTCCACTTTTGTGGGAGTCAACTTCTTCATCAATTCATCTGCCCATCCATCTCCACCTTTCTCTCCCTTCCATAACTCCACTATCACTTCACTTTTCACCACCTCTTCATTCCATGACCACTTCAATTAATTGCTCAACTATACTTTTAAAAAGGTAATCGATACTTCCTCCACATTCTTTGCAATAGGCACTCCAAGTTTTCAGGTACGTGCACACCAATCTGTTATATCTTAATTATCTTTAGTATATTTATTTAATTACTATAAATTAATGTTGATATTCTACATAGCATATAATTATACCCTGCCTTGTCAAATCATCATTGCCACCCAACCTATGCGGACACATGCTCAAATTTAGGTTGGGGGGGAAATGTGAATAACATGTCCACGTGTCAATCCATGTCAGAAAAATTTGAATTGAGCCAATTTGAATGATCTAGAAGGCAAATGTCTAACAAGTTAAGTGCAGATTTGAACAATAAAATAGAGTAAAAAAACACACATAGAAGACAACACAGAGAATTTAACATGGTTCACCCAATCTGGGCTACATCCACAAAACCACAACCATCCAATGATTTTATTATCTAGTGCAAAACATATTACAATATCGTGAAAAATGCCATACTACAACTCTCCATCCCAGTTGCTTATAAAAAGCTTTTAGAAGCTTTCAAAAATTAGGGTTTACAAAGTCGGCCTTTTTCTTTTTCGGTGACAAAGCGAAAAAAGGAGAGGATACATGAAGAGTGTACAATACTAAAAAGTGTACAGTATAGCATGATTAGTCACCACATACCAACAATCCCCCACTTGGAAACTGATCCTGGACGACACCGCTGCACTTACAACTCCAACTGGAAATAAGCACCTTGGACCTTGTTGCTCTATTATACTTTTAACCATGAAGAACAACCAAAGCTGAAGAGGACCTTAGCTTCTCCCTTGTCACTATATTTGTAAACATATCCACTGGATTGTCAAATGTATGTATCTTTTCTAGCTTTACTTGTCCATCCTCCAATACTGACTGAATGAAATGATATCTCAGTTGTATGTGTTTGGTTTTAGAGTGCAAGGCAAAATTCTTTGCAAGATGTATAGCACTCTGGCTGTCTGTAAACAAGTGATTTTCAACCTATTTTTTTCCTAGCTCTTCCATGAAGACTTGTAGCCATATCATCTCCTTTGCTACCTCTGTTGTAGCCACATACTCTGCCTCTATGGTGGATAAAGCAACCACCTTTTTCAACCGAGAAATCCAACTCATTGCTGTCCCACCAACTGTAAATACATAACCTGTGGTACTCTGCCTGGTATCTATATCTCCTGCCAAATCTGAGTCAACATAGCCTTTTAAATCTGTATTAGAGCCCCCAAAACATAAACATATATTGGATGTACCTCTCAAGTACCTGAGAATCCATTTTATCGCATTGCAATGCTCAACTCCAGGATGACTCATATACCTGCTAACAACTCCTATGACATGTGCAATATCCGGTCTTGTGCATACCATGGCGTACATTAAATTGTCTACAACTGAAGCATATGGTACCTTGGACATTTTTTCTTCTTCCTCTTGTGTCTTTGGACACATATCCTTAGTCAATTTTACATGACTGGGAAAAGGTGTATTGATAGCTTTTGCATTCTCCACATGAAATCTCTGCAACACCTTTTCAACATAATCAGCTTGAGATAGAAACAATTTTCTATTTTTCCTATCTCTTGTAATCTTCATACCAAAGATTTGTTTTGCTGCCCCCAAATCCTTCATAGAAAATGAATTTGCTAATTGTTGTTTTAACTCCTTTATGTGATCCATGTTAGACCTCGCTACAAGAATATCATCAACATATAAACATAAAATAATGTAGCTATCTACACCTAAAATCTTAAAAGAGACACAATGGTCTGAATTACACCTGTTGTAGCCTTGCTCAACCATAAAACTATCAAATTTAAGATAACATTGTCGAGGTGCTTGCTTCAAGCCATATAAACTTTTCTTCAATCTGCACACTAGTTTCTCCTTACCTTTGACCTCAAATACTTGTGGCTGTTCCATATATATTTCCTCTTCCAAATCACCATGGAGAAAGGCTGTTTTAACATCAAGCTGTTCTAAATACAAATCTTCAGTAGCCACAATACTTAAAATAGTACGAATAGAAGTCATTTTAACAACTGGAGAAAATATTTCATCAAAATCAATACCCTTTTTCTGTGCAAATCCCTTTACAACTAATCTGGCTTTAAATATTTGCTTACCTCCATCCTCCTCTTTCAGCCTATAAACCCATTTTTTTGGTAAAACCTTTTTACCTATAGGAAAATTGCATAATTCCCAAGTCTGATTTTTTAGCAAGGATTCCATTTCTTCTTCCATTCCATGCTCCCACTGAACCTTGGTATCCACCTGCATAGCTTCATGATAACATTCTGGTTCACCAACATCAGTTAATAAAATAGAATACAAAGAGGGAGAAAATATTTCTGGAGGTCTACTTATCCTTGAAGATCGCCTAACATTCACTAGAGTTTGTGGTATTTCTTGTTGTTGTTGTTGCAGAGCATGAGGAACCACTGGAGCATTATTGTATGTAATATCATCCAGCACTGCATAATCCCTTTTTGTCTTCTCATGCTGCTGCAATAGATCTTTGTACAACACTTTCTCATTGAATATGACATCTCTGCTTCTCACAATTTTCTTATTTTTAAAATCCCAAAGCCTATAACCAAATTCATCAATGCCATATCCAAAAAATATACATTTCTTTGATTTCGCATCAAGCTTGGTTCTATTTTCAGAATATACATGTGCAAATGATTCACAACCGAAGGTTTTGAGAAAAGAAAAACTCACCTTCTTACCTATCCATGCTTCCTCTGGAATACCACAACCCAAAGGATTAGAGGGACCTCTATTAATTAAATAAACATAATTGTTTATAGCCTCTTCCTACATGTACAACCTTTGCCCACATGTTTAAAGACAGCCCAACATGCAATCTCATAGTTCATGCATGCTCCATTATTGTTCTATTCATGCGCTCAACCACTCCATTTTCCTGTGGAGTCCTTGGAACCATTTTCTACCTACAAATACCATTAGAGGAACAATAATCTTCAAACTCTTTGGGGAAATACTCACCACCATTATCAGATTTGAGGCATTTTAGCTTTTTACCTGTCTCATTCTCAACCAAGCTTCTCCATTTTTTAAAAGTTTCAAATACATCAGATTTCTGGCTAAGGAAATAAACCCATACCTTCCTAGTTGCATCATCAATGAATGTAACATAATACTGAGAGCCACCAAGAGAAGATACCTGAGCCGGTCCCTATACATCCATATGCACAAGCTCCAATTTCTCATTTTTCTTTTGTTTCCCATCTTTAAGAAAACTAACTCTCTTTTGTTTCCCATAAACACAACTTTCACATAAATCCATATTAAGACATTTTAGACCTGGTAAAACTTTCTTTGAATGAAGTAATTTCATACTTTTTGCACTCATATGCCCAAGTCTATTATGCCATAGTGCTGATTGAGAATCTAGAACAACCATCTGATTTTTTGCCTGGTGAACTGCAGCAACTGTTCCTAAACATTGATTTTTATCTGCAATGGCTAAAGTAGAAGGAATAGTATGACCTGTACAAGATATAAGGTGCCTACTTTCACATCTTTTTCTACCACTAAGGCACCTTTTGGAACCTTCCAATTTTGATCACTAAATGTAACAACACAACCTTCATCATCTAGTTGCCCTGCAAAAATTAAATTTCTTTTTAACTTTGGAACGTGCCTTACCTCATGTAGTAGCCAATGATTCCCATTTTGCAACTTAATCTTGATTCTTCCTTTTCCAAAAATCTGACAGGGTTCGTTATCTCCCAAATAAATCAGCCCAAAATCCCCTTGGACATAATCAAGAAAAATGATTTCTATGGGGTGTAGCATGAAATGAAGCCCTTGAATCTAACACCCAAGAATCATCAATATTGTCAAGGGAAAGAATCAAAGCATCCTCATTAGATTTATTACTTACCACATTTGCCTCTTTATTTCCTTCTTTTTTGTCTCCTTTATTTTTCTGAGACCAACAATCTTTCTTTAAATGACCTGGCTTACCATAGTACCAACAATCCCTCTTATCTCTAGCTTGGGACCTTCTGCCCTTTGATTTTCCTCATGTCTTCCCATGACTTCCAGAATTGTTTCCTCTCTCCTTTGTTTTGCCCCTGCTTTCTACATTCAAAACACTACCTAATGTGGATGTTCCACCTAAGCTTTTTCTATGAATTTCCTTGCTTAAAATAACACCAACAACATCATCAAACTTCAATGTATTTGAACCAAAAACTGAATTGCTAACAACCATTACCAAGCTATTCCAGCTTTTAGGAAAATAACACATAATCAAAAGAGCCCTAACTTCTTCATCAAAGTTTACTTTTACAGAAGTTAATTGACTGGTAATCGTATTAAACTCATTTAAATGATCAACAATTGACCCACCTTCTACCATTTTCATATTAAATAAACGCTTCATAAGAAATACCTTATTCAAAGCGGAAGGCTTTTCATATAACTTCGCTAGGGTTTCCATCAACTCTTGAGTTGTATTTTCTGTTGTAATATTGAATGCCACCGATTGTGTCAAGCATAAATGAATACTACCAAGTGCCTTTCTATCCAAAATATCCTAGTCCTCATCCGACATTGTTGCGGGTTGCTTGGTTTTCCCTTCCAATGGCCGCCATAAATCCTTTTGATAGAGGTAGTCCTCCATCTGCATCTTCCATAACTGATAGTTTTGCCCATTTAACTTCTCAACCTTCAACTTACCCTCATTAGCCATTGCTCCCACTTAACTGTGAAACTCCCACTCAACCGTGAGACTTTCCTGCAGACAATAATCGAAAACAACCCGCTCTGATACCACTTGTTAAGGCTAGAAGGCATATATCTAACAAGTTAAATGTGGATTTGAACAATAAAATAGAGTAAAAAAACACACATAGAAGACAACATAGAGAATTTAACGTGGTTTACCCAATATGGGCTACATCCACAAAACTGCAACCATCCAATGATTTTATTATCCAGTGCAAAACATATTACAATATCGTGAATATTGCCATACTACAACTTTGCATCCCAACCGCTTCTAACAATCTTTTAGAAGCTTCCAAAAATTAGGGTTTACAAAGTCAACCATTTTCTTTTTTGGTAACGAAGCGAAAAAAAGGTGAGGATACATGAAGAGTGTACAATACTAAAAAGTGTACAGTATAGCATGATCAGGCGCCACATACCAACATGGTAGAGTTAAATGATGGCTTGCATGTGTGAAATGACACCAAACCACCACCATTTTTCTTGGTAGTACCCTTAATTTATGATTCCTTATTGCCTTTATTTCCTTAGTCATAATATTAAGTCACCAAAAAGGTAAAATTCATATAACATTGGCATTAGGACTTCATAAGAGTTGCAGGAAGAAGAAATTGGGTCTCCAAAAAAAGATTGCAATAAAGGAAACCTTGGAGAAGTGCTTGTTTTATTGCAAGAAACTGAAACAATGGGAGGTCAGCTAATTAGGAATGAACCCATGGTTCATGATGTGATCCTACAGGATGCACCTTCTCGGGCTGAGTTTAGGAATTGCGGGTGGCTAGATTATTTTTTGAAGCTTGACAACTATAATGAGGACATGCTATAATTTGCATAAAAATTCTCTGAAGGGAAGACAATGGTAAAAGGGTTAGAGGTAATAGCTACTAAAGAGAGAATTGCAGAGGTAACAAGTTTGCCTATCGGTGGAGAGCTATACCTTGTTACCAGAGATGCAAGGATAGTTAGGAATGAATTTATTGAACACGATGACTCTCCATTGGATGTGGATAAGCAAGGTACGGAGAGAACCTCTCTACCAGAGCCGTGGAAACAAGTAGCTATCCACATTATGAAGTACATTACTTGTGAGGGCTGCTAGTCAAACCTCCATTTTGTACACTTCAAGCTACTGAATCATATGAGGCATAAGAGAAGAATGAACATAACTAATGTGTTGTATCATCTCCTTGCAATCATGACGGCTAAAACTCAAAAAGGTAGGGATAATTCTATCTCTCACCATTGTTTGATAAAATTATTAGTAGATAAATTTTTGCAAGAGGTGTCTGATATAACATGGGAGGAATTTGTAAACATTGATCAGTTTAGACCATAAAATGTGCAACCTAGAGCTTTGCCTCAACCTCGTAGGGTTAGTGGGAGAAAGAGTGTTGTTGAAACCATTCCTAGAGCCTCAAATTATGGTGCAAACCCTAGTATAAACCTTCCTGCAGCCGAACAAGCTATAGAAATTAGTTCTTCCGAGTCAAAAAATTCAGACAAAGATAGTTCCTCTTCAAAATATGATGATGTTCTTCCTGAAACTCCAATTTGAACTAGGGCCACCATTAGGAAGGAGGAGACACAAAAGAGAGGAAAAAATGAGGAAAGGGAAAGCCAAAAAGAAAATGACAAAAAAAGTAACACCAAACCCTAAGAAACAGAAGGCTGACACTGTCCTTCTTGCAACTGAAGAAAAAAATGAAAGCCCTCCTAAGAAATCAAAGCCAACTGGGTTAGCCATTAGTATGCATCCAAAGAGAAGCCCTAGGATTTGAAGAGCATCTTGGGATGACATAGAAGCCCCTATGGGGCAGATGAATGTTGAAGAAAAATATATTTTTGAAGAACAAGAAAATATAAGGTTAACGAAACTTGCTGCTATTACAAAACAAGTTGAGAGTCAAGAGTATGATGTGAATCAATAATTCCTGCAGCAAGAGCAAGAACCCCTGTAGCCATAACAAGGTGAACAATTAGAGTCACTGCAGCTAGTGCTATATGAACAACAAGAATCGGTGTTAGGGAAGATTTTGGTAGGAACACATAGACCCCTTAATTTTTCATGGAATCTTGTAGCCATGAACCTATGAAATAAAATGCAAATGAGAGAAGAAGAATGGAAAAAGAAAAAATGCAAGCTAAAGGAAGAAATTAAAAAGAAAGATGCATAAATTGAAGAAAATAACACAAAGAGTGCTACCTTGAAGGAAAAGGTGGATAATATGGTAGCTTTAGTGCCTCAGATGCTAACATGCATAAATCCTCCCAGAGTTTATGCCCTGCATTTGAAGGAGTGAAATACTTACTTTAAACTATCAAGGATCATTTCAGGTTTGAATCCTTCTATTGAGACTCATGAATTTTTCTAGGCTTATCAATTTTCCCCTCCTGAAGTTAAAAATTTGTTGTGTGAACTATACCTGCATAATTATGTTGTGTCCCATGATCATAATTGGAACCCATTATTGTACATTGGGGATCTCCATTTAAGGGAATCTATGTCCTGGATTCAAAATTAAATTAGTTGGGTACAACAGTTCAGGACTTACAGGGGAAAGAGAATTCAATATTCCCTTGCCCATCAGAGTTGAATCTAGTAACCCTACAGACATTTTCCAAGAATGACAGATTTTTTTATCGACCAAGCTACAATAGGAGGATCATGCGTGTTAGAGAAGCAACCTACAAGGAATATGGGAAGGTAGCATAAACTACAAGGAAATCGGTAATGGGGTATTTATTGCAAAGGTAGAATAATTTGACAGATGAGTTGAAGCAAGCCGAACCTCACTCTATGCAAAACTATGCTGCAACATGCAAAAGAGTTGACAAATACATATAGCTTGGAAGGATGAAGTAGTAGTTTTGGATTCCATTAAACTTTCAACCACCTACACTATTATGGTATGTGCTAGATTTCAAGTATTACCAATATGATAAAGCTACAAAAAGAAAAAGATGGAGAAGATTGGAGAGCAAGCAAGGGTTCTACTAGGACCCCAATTCGAACACTGCAAAAGCTGATGTGGGGCAGCTGGCAGTTGCAAACTTTATAGTATTGACTAGGAAAAGGAATAGTACTCCATTTGCTGGAGGACCAACAAAATCTTAGGTTGGGGGGAGTGATGAGTCCAATTAATGACTCAATTTTGATAGGGTTTATTATTTATTTGTTGTTGTTACTATAGACTTTGACACTTGGTTGTTGGAATTTTTCATGTTATTTCCTCAAAACCATAGAAATTGGGCATAAGTTTATCCTTGTGACTTTTAATGACATTAACATGCTATGTGAATTATCTATGTTAATTTTACATGTGGATTAATGAATGTTACTTTAAGTTAGTTGTAGATATGCAATTTTTTTTGCGTGCTATTGTTTTTTATGCAAATATAATTAGAGCCTACAAAGTTGAGGAAGTTTTTGCTAGCTGGTCGATTGCCAAAGAAGTCAATGAGATGATCATTAAAAGGTCGATGGAGGGAAAACTCTCAATGGAGGGAAAATCCTAGTTCAAATTAAAGAATGCAACTGCCTTTAAATGATCATATTTGTTGGTTGAGCGAATAAAGGAGGTGTTGTTATGCTAGATTTTCATTAAGACAAGGTTGGCTTGACCAGATTACATGCATGCATAACCTCCTTTCCTCTTTTTATGCTTTCCATAAGTGGCATCCTCCTAATCTATTGGAGTTGACCGCCTTGTTAGGTAGTTAGTAGTTTTTCCTTCTATAAATGAGACTCGAATACTCCTTCTCAGAAGGTTGATTGATCTGATGTTGTACTCACATTTCTAGTTTTTAAGTAATACAATTATGTTGCTGCGCTATTGTAATCATGCTTTCAATGAATAAAATGAAGTTATAAGTTTGTTGCATCTGAGTTAGTTTAAGGGATACTCATCCAAGGGGGCCCACTTGGTGAGAATTCCATCCTTTTAGCTGAGTCATTAATTTTTTGTTCAGTAATAGTTACAATTCTAACAACTATCTGTTTCTGTAGCCACTAGAATTCCATTATGTGTCTGTTTCTTTAGCCAAAGCAGATAGAGTAGTTTCCTGTCCGTTTGCTAAGATTTCTATTTCTATCATGCATTTCAGTTCAGTATAGTTGTTGGTTGATGTTCAGTGCTTATGTTACTTCCTTTTAGGCAATTTACTTTCAACATCATGTCTTTTCTAGTTGTAGAATGAATATGGCTACTATGAATTCCTAGTGCACATAATATGCTAACCCATTTCAAGTCTACATCCTTGGGTTGAAAATTAAATGAACCTTCATGATGATTAAGATAGCTATTCAATACAAATGTATAATCTCTGAATCACAACTTTAAGGGCTTAGTTGCTGAATCATTAGAGGAGGCCACCAGGAGGTACTTCCTGTTTAACCTTTAGGTTTTTGTGTCTTAGAAGAAGGTAATTCATCATTTATGGCAGCCAAAACTATGGCTCTATAGGTTCTTCATGTTTTCCTTGGCTACGGGTGGGTGAGGCCACATGCAAAACATGAGGTTTTTCCTCATTAGGCTCATTTTGGTTTTCTATATCCCGAGGCAGTACGAATGCTTCTAGTAAACTATTAATGTCTCTGCATTATTTTTCCTTGAAATCCTCCCACCCCACTTGTGGATACTAGATTCTTAAAATCCTTTTTATCAATAAGGTAACCAAGCAATGATGAGAGAGGGAAGTATGACATTACCTTTTTCGATAATCCGAGGCCATTCATTTCATCAAGATATAGAGAAAATTTGGTACATTTACTACCCTATTGTACCTAAGATGTCTTAAAAATTTGAAATGGGATATATATAAAATATTTTGTCTACCATCATAGATAATGTATGTAATAATATAATAGGCACATCTTGCCCACAACCAGTGGAGAGTAAGCCTTTTTATACCTTGTGATGAGGAATCTAATTCCTCTCCCCTTATGTAGAGTTCCTCCTGAGTTGTAACTACATCAAACCAAGCTTGGAATTATGTTTCTATCCTTGGTAGTCCTATAAATTGTGTAATAACAACTTCAAACGCATCTACAGATCGTCCTTTTTCCATGGATTCATTGTATTGAAGAGTTTATGCAAATCTTATTAAGTCATCGCTGAATTCTGTTAGATTTAGGAAGTAATCAATCCATTCAACCCTTGTAAAGATAGGCAAGACAATTGTGTCCTCCAAAATCTATTGGTGAGCTGTTGGGTCTCTTCTTATAACATCTCCTCCCATCCTTGTTTTCTTCTTTGCTTAGTATACCAAATTTAGCTCTGGAAATTCAATTCATCTTTTTCCTACCACCTTCAAACTTTTCTATCATCTCAAAACCTTTGTTCCCACATATATCCTTACTACTATAAATTCAGAATCTAAGCTAATATTTTGTAAACTTGGTAAACATACTCAATTCAGAGGGTTAATTGATTGAACAGTCCACTCCACATTGCTCAATACTACATTAAATTATCAACCAAGGCTTGTAATATTATGATGGTGCACCAATATATATGCCTTCATGGACTTAAATCTACCTAAAATATCTCCCTTAAGTTATTCTACTTGCTGGAAATTCACAAAACTCAAAATAATAAAAGGTTGAACTAAAACTAGTTGCTACAAGTACCTACAATAAAGACTTTAACTGAACTATTACTAATAAATTAATGTTGTATCAAATGAAAACTTAAAAAAAACTAATGAATCAACTGAACTATCCTCCAGAGTGCTAATAATAATCATTACATGCATATGCACAAGCATTCATTCATAATAAGAAAGAAATGAAATTCCAATTAACTTGCATATGATTCATGAACAATTATAAAATAATAACAACTATTATTAGAAATAAATAATTGGAAGGTGAAGTGAAGAACAATACCTTGAGTGGCTTGCTCAAGTAACTATTCCCACTTTAACTGAACTCAATGTAACTAATAGATTCAACGCATCTCATAAGATTAACTCCATTCATTGCATATTGTAAAAGATTACAAAAGATTTTTTCACAAATTCAACTCAATAATTTGGAATAATTTTCATGTCTTGGAACAAAAAGTAATTGGTAACATAAAACTTATAAAAACCAACTAACTATCCTATGGATGCAACCAACAACTATTTACATGCTGAGGGAATCACTATTGAAAGAAACAAGTAATTGAAATTGTTAACTCCATTCCCAGATAATAGAGTGTGGAACTAAGATTTGAATTATTCAACCTACAATTGGAAAAGGAAGATAAATCCTATCAAAACTAGAATTCTATCAAAACAAAACTATATGTAAACAAAAAACCAGTTGTCAAAATTCCATTGGTGAAGGAAACCTCCTCTTCAACATTTATTAAACTGGTCATAATAACACACACCCAATCTTCATTAAGAGCCTTTGATCAATGATCACCATATTCAACTTAACTTGGAGCTTCCCTTGCTTTGGTTTCCACTCATCCCTTTTTCTATGGATTCACTCTGCAATTTCTGCACTATGGTTCCTTATGAGCTGCAAACAAGTTAATTCCATAGAACATGTACACAAGGATAACTATCACAATTAATTCATATCATCCTATCAACATTCCATACATTCATTCATATAAACCACATAATACTAATATATTATAAACATAATTTCATCATCATAATTAAGGTTGAAGTCTCCATAATGGATATAAAACAATAGCATAATGTAGGAACATTTCTCTAGAAAACATGTTTAAAACTATCTTAAAACAAGTATAAAATAACAAAAACTAGACCATTATCTAGACCTATCACTCTCCCCAAATATATTTTTTCTTGTCCCCAAACAAAACATTAGGAATCTTGATTGTACTGCCGAGCAATTTATCTTAGGTCCATAACTGTGCTAACACCCTGGATCAGATTCAAATAAAAACCTTGGTATGCTAAAAAATGCGTCATCCTAATAGCTCCTTTTCTCTCACATTCATCTTTTTTCTCCCAGTCCAATGTGGAATTGGATAAAGGAGAATAGGTGGTTGAAATGTGAGAGGTATCCAATGAACTCCCTTATTAACACCAATCTACATATAATTGTGTGTCCTTTGATGCATAGCAGTGAAGTTATACATGGAATGTGGCTCTTTCTTCTGCAATTTAGGTGTTATACCATTCCATCTATTTTGCACATATTTATAACACTGTTGTCCAAATGGCTACAACTAGCACCTACATCCTTTCATAATCGACTTCTTTGAGTTTCATTATTTTCTTCCCCACTCCTTTATTCCTAAGAAGTCTCAACCATTTATTAGTGACTACATCTGAATCCCTAGCCTCTCTTTTGGTAGGAAGTGCAATAGATTTTTCTTTTTCATCCTATTCTTCCATAATTTCACATCTAATTTATTCATTGTTGTAATAAGAGGCAAGTGCCCTGATCTAAAGATCCCCAACAAACATTAAGGTGTTCCATTCTATTTCATCAGATATTACATAGTTATGCAGATAAAATTCATACAACTGGTCTTGTTCTTCAAATGTTGAAGTAGGAAAGATTTTAAGAAGCTGAGAAGGCTGACTCATAGCAACAAATTGATTTCTAACTAACCTACTAAACTTAAAGCATAAAAACCTTTCTTGCAAAATACTGCATAAGTTTTTAGTGGAGGCCTTCACCTGACTATTTGTAGCCTTATCTGCTATCTCCTCCAATCGAAAAACTATTTTATTTAGCTCCATATCTCTTTTCTCCAATTATTTTTCAAAATTTCCTTTTCCTTATTCCATTTCTCTTTTTCTTTTTCAAACCCATTAGTTACACTCCACAATTGGTAGCCTAACGATTAGGTTGTATGATAATCAAGAGTTTTAAGATGAGGGTGTATCTCATTTAGCACTACTAGTTCTTTGTCCAATGTATTTATAACAACCAACTGTGCCAACACATATAGTTTAGTGCCATGACCATATAGCTTCATTTTTTCCTCCATCTCTTGCATTTTTATTTCCCTTTCTTTATCCTTTTTCTCATAATTTTGTGTCAATTCTTCCAGATGTTTAATTATGTCTAGTGCCTCTTGGAGTTCTTTTCTCACATCTCTCTCTTCAAGATAAACTTCCTTTACATTTTTAAGCTGCTCATGACTTTCTTCATAATATCCAGGAATAGGAAAGGTTTATGACTAGAATTTTTTGGCATCGAATATATCTTCTGATTTAAGAATCAAAAGTTGTTACCACATACCTTCTATTTTTCACGGGTACATCCATATTAATAGGGCATCCCCTGCTAATTCAGAATTAGTTTCTACTGTTGATGCCAAAATTTGACAAGCAACAACCTTATGGGAAACTCAGTTAATGGGGGGACCGATTGTGTTAAACTGAGTAACCTCTAGGTTTTTAGAGAAGTTGATTTCTTCTATAATTTTGGGTTTGTAATGGGAAAAGAAAGAAAAAATATATAAAAAAATCTAACTAAGGCGATGTGCCAATATGTAGGTGTGGGCATGGTAAATCTATCTTTTGGATGGGATTTAAGGGCTCATTCAACAATCTTCATGTCCCAAAATAACAGAAATCAAAGATGAAAACCCGAATAATTTATCGAATAACACAAAATAATTCCCATACACATTCACTGAAAAGAAGAGTCCAAGACATGGTCTAAATCAACAAAATTATATTGAAATTATAGAAGTTCTACAAATAAACTACCCAGTACAATAATGGTACATTATAATGTTTTGTCAAATAGCTAATAAACAGAAAGGATAAACAATGGCACAATTTGTGAGTCTTATACAATAATCTAAAAATAATACAAAAGGCCTGGTGTCTTTTCACAATTTTTCTATATGTTTTGATCTCCTTTTTAGAAAGAAGAAGTATTTATAGAAAATGATCCCACTGCTTGAAAGCCAGTAACATAAAAGATTCCAAGGCAAGAGCAATGATGTCCATCGCAATGATTTCCCCAGGCCATTGCAACATAAAACATTTTGAGCCATAGAATGCAGTCACCTTTGATCTAGATGCATCCCCTATAAATGATGGTGGTGGTCCCAATGTAGAAGCAACAATCTCCCATGTAGACATGTGTCATCCACCCACGAAGTCAGTTAGGATATGTGGAAATATGGTCAGGCTTGTCACTCGTATCTTCCATCCTTTCGATGAAATCCCCACAGAGAATACACATAGAAAATTATTTGTTACCCACGCTGACTGTGGGGCCCGCCAAAAATGTGTACGCAAAATGATTCTATGTGGCACGCGGGTATATCTCAATAAAGAGGTGAAGGGAAGCAAGCCTCAAAGGCCCATGTTGCAGTCTTATTCATTGGGCATTGGAATCAAATCTTTGAGAGAGTAGTCTGCAGAGGCAGCCAGTCGACCGTCAACCTCAGATGGCATCGATATGGAGCACAGATTATCATTGCCTCATGTAGATCGATCACTTCTTTGAATGGAAGCTTCATGGATATCTTGGTCTCAAACTCAAGTTGAAAGAGCAGCCATGCAATCTTATGAGTGACGCCCTCTAGATCCTTAGTAGTAGGGGGTTGACAAGTTCTGAAAAGTGGATATGTCTTGCTGCTTCTCTTCAATATTTATTGCAATTTTCTCCATTGTGGGCACTGAATTGTCAGAGAGAAATAGGGAGGGCAGGCCCATCTGAGTTAGTTGGGAGAATTTCGCTCGCATGCTATTCATAGTTCGACCCAGTGTGGTAGAGCAATCATTAGAAAGGAGGATGGTAGCATGGAAATGGATGAATTATTTTGCTATCTTGGTAGCTGACTTTTGATCCTTAATCCCTGCACTCACTAAGTCCTCATTCGACAATGTGTACAACTTATCTAGCAACTTATCTGCCTCAAGAACCGTCTCTGCAATGAACTGTGGGAATTGCTCAATCGTTTTGCGAAACTCCCTACTCAAACTTGATGCTTCTGCCATAAAATGAAGCATCAACCCAAGAGTCAGAAATAAGGGCTTGACCTTTTCCTAGTATGAAATATATAGTTGTTGGGATACTAGGAGGTCCGACTGGGCAGTAGGGGTTGGGGAGGATTCTTCAAAAGACCAATTTCTACATACCTTGACCCGACGTCCTACGTTATTTCTGCAATTTTCTTGTCTGTAGTGGAGAGTTTTTCCTGTAGGGTTCTCAATTCGGCAAGCCATTTTTCCTTAGCCTGGCTTTTGGCTATAGATTCCCTATCCAGGGAGAGCCTTACCTCCTAGATTTCCTTTTCGAATTGAGCTTGTCAGCCTTGGAAGTCTGTTTCCTTCTACTGCATTATCTGCTCCAATTGAGCACGTCGACGTTGAAGCTCTCATTATTTTGTTGCATCTCCTCCTTTGCCCATGCCAATCGGTCCTATGATTCTTGGTTTTTTTGTTACAAATCATCGACTAGGTTGGGATCTTGGGATTGGAACTTCAAAAGTTCCTCTTGGAGCCTAGCCTATTCCACCTGTGCTTGCTATGACAAGCGTGCAAATTCAACGTCTCTTGCCTTGTCCTTTATCAGTAGGACCTCTATCCTTTCCTTAACATATTTTAGCTCATCTTATTTCTTCTTTAGTTGGCGACCGGACTTGAGAGAGTTGGTGGTAACCACACGCTAGGTCTCCTCCATGAGCTCAACTTTATCTTGCAGCTGAGCTATGTGTAGATCGAGTCCCATAGCATGGATGGTGTAATCTTTGGGTTACATATCTCCTTGAGGATTGATGGCATTCAGATGTATGGTTGCAAAGTGGAATGATTGTTGAACCTCATTGGAAAGTTTCTACACCTTTGTCTCTACCAACATTTTAGCATCCTTATCCCTTTGCTTCTGGAGCCTGAGAGACCATGCTTGTCTTGTTTTATCGCCCTCCGAAAAAAAAATGATTGGCGATCCATTGAGTTTTCCTACAAAGGGTGCACCAGGAGGAACAACAAAATGGAATGAGAGAGTAGTGGTTCTAGCTTATTTATTCTTTGAAAGAGAGAGCATCAGTGGGGAAAATGGGGGAATATGCCAAGGCCCAGTCTGTGAAGCAGCAGGAGGACTCATGGAAAGTAGTTGCGATAGAAGAGGTACAACAGACTCTATTTTTTGAGAAAGTTGGGTTAGAGCCAACACAATGGATGTAAGAGGTGTAGCAATAGTGGTTGCAGACTACACTTTGAAAAAAGGTGGAGTAACTTGTGGGGGAGTAAAAGCGAATTGTTCTGCTTGGGAGAATTGGGAGAAACCTCTCGCGACCATTGCAACAAAAGTAGAGAAAGAAAGGTTGACACTTGAGGTGATAGGTGATGCAAAGATAGTGGAAGAAATAAGATATATGAATCAAGAAGAGGGGGAGAGAAAGATAACTGAGCTGCAGATGTCTCTGATCCTTGGCTCATTGTAGGTTCCTGTGAACCCTCTCAAGAAGTTGCATCTGTGCATTGCCTTTTGTTTGGTGGGGAATTTTACAACTTTATGACCTCCAACGGGTGTTGCTAGGCTTGACCTCTAGATATTTTCACATCCCATGTGTGTGTCTATGAGGCTCATGAACGTGATATTTCACCTGTAGCTTCGAAGTTGTTGTGCTAGGTTGCTTTGCTGCTTGTATAGTTTGCTATGTTGGGGTCATCATCACTTCCTTTTCCTTCTCCTTCCCCTTCCTTGTATATTTTCTACCTTCCTCTAGGTCAATATCCTCATCATCGCTTGTGTCGGTATCATTATGTGTTCTATTCCATAGAGTATCAAAATTTTCATCCGTTTCTATGTCTTGGAACGGGGCATCAGGGCACTTGATTTCTTGATGGTAAATCTAGAAATCTAATCATTTCCTCACTCCATATCCATTTCTTGACCAATTCATTGCGAAGGGAAAATCCTATTTGGAACCTCCCATTAAAATTTACCGAAGGGAAATAGAAATTGTGTCATGGTGACCTCCTATCCTCTGTAGGACTATGAAGCAGGTCTAAAAATAGATCATCTTGTTCTAATAGGGGATTCCACTGCTTTTCCCAGTAAGGTCAGGCACTATGAGTTACTCAAACATTTATGCTTGCTAAGTCATTGTGAGGGTTATATTTCCATTTGTTGCAAATCAATACTAGCCATAAATGAGCCACCTTTTCCTCTAGTAGCTTATGTGCCCACTTCTTTTCCATAACCATTATTTTGAAGCTTAGTGGGCAATAGAGAAATCCCTTCTTCTTGGCCTTCGCTCTGCGAAAGATATATTCAATAACTGACACTTGTCGAAACATCTCAAGGACCAACACCCAATCTGTGATGTATGAAGGGAGTGAAAATGGTTCCTCGGTAAAGCCAAAAATCCAAATGAATGTGAAATCCTCTTTGACAAACCAATTGCATTTAGGAGTGAAATTATGCATCCACCTTGTTTGGTCGAAAGAAAGCCGATAAAGACTATCATTCTCGCTCAAGTCTTGCAGAATCAGAGTCAAGAAATAATCTGAGAATGCATAATAGTCATAAGTTGAGGAGAGGAGAGGGGTCCATATAGAAACCAACATTCTAACTCCCTTTTCATCAAAAATAGCTAACCTCATATTTTTTTGAAAGAAGTCAAAAATCTGATGTAAAAACATATAAGCAAGGAGAGAAGGAAACCTGAACTTATGTTGTGTTTTGTATTCCTTGATTTGGCTCATCATTTCTCGGAAAATGACTTCCATGAATTCATACCAGAATAAGGAATGTTGCCTCCTCAACTGAAAACCCAGACCCAATTGGAACTCTTGCACCCATTTTCCCTCGTCCATGCCGCAAACGAAAGCCATCATAGAGAGGGCATCCTGTATATCTTGTTTAAAAGCGATGTGCACGACTAAATTTTTTGGAAACTTTTTCAAATCTTCCTTAGGTCTTTGTGTTTCCTGGTTATAAAAATCCACATCAAGATCTCTACCTCTCTAGAAGTTTTCCACTTTTCCTAGAGTAAAAGACTCCATCTTTTCTGCTCTAGAGCCCCTTCTTGGGATGCACAACATGTCTCTGATAGCCTCCTTGCTGATTATAACTCTCAGCTCCCAACCTTCAATGGTGTTGGTATTTGGGTTGAAATGTTGAATGCCCTCATGAACTAGCTCTAGGTAGTAATGCATAAAAGGGACCATATACTGCAAGAGTCCACAAAATCATTTCTTGTATGCCAACTGACGTTTGCTAGTGGCCACCTTCATTCTTTCACAAGCTGTTCCCTAAGACCTTTAGGGTTGGTTTTGAGGATGGGATCACAAATGTTATCCCATTCTTCCTTTATCTAGTTTTGGTCCCTATGAGTTTTCTACTTTTCTGTGGCCCGCGTGCGAATCCACTTCGGCTTCTCTAGTATTCCAAGCGAAGCGTAAGAGATATCATCAAAAATATTGGCTATGGGTGTCGTACACATGGCATCAAACAAGATTTGGGTCACCTCACCTTACGATTCCATTTGAGGATTTTGGGCTATTTCTTTCTACTATGGATTTCTGTGATACTCAAACCTATTGCAATTTACCTATGTTCTTCAACAATTCTGCACTCAAAACTCTTTGCATTGGATAGCGTACTTAGGAATCTTTTCACACTATTTATTCTTTTGCATGCAACACTTAACTTTTTCTCGACTCGGAGTGGTAGAAAACGGTTGCCTTTTTGCATTAAATTCAGCATGTACTGCCAGCTCCCTTGCTTATGCAAAATTAATTTCTTACCTTTTTAAAAGGACAAGAATTCATAATGATAGTTAGTAAGCATGTCCTACAACACAATTTTCTTGGGAAATTGAGTCGATGATTGAAAGCGTATAAACCTTTTTTATTATTGGAAATTAATATCCTAAAAAGAATAATTAAGCCAAATATGCAATGAGTACTTGAAAATATTTGAGTTCTGTCTCGAAGACTGAAACATGCTTGTAGTGTGACACATTAGCTCCCAAATGCATGGGTGATCACTTGGGACTACGACCAACTTGTGCTAATTAATTACCTCTCCTTAACCTCACACGTAGCAATTCGTACATGGCAGACACAACTGGGTGGAAAATTTGAGTCGGCTCTTAGTGGGGTTTTCAAGTTGATACTCGATTAACATCATGCTTATGGCACGCAGGTACCTTAGGAATTTCTATAAATAGACCCCAAGACAATAGTAGAATTGTACTTAGTAATTGGGAAGAATTAGCACTTGGGTAGTTAGGTAGAATTAGGCATCATGAATACTCCTATTAGGCTCACTAGTAAGAAGTCTCAGGCGACCTTTCTAGGTGAAGTTTCTAATAGGCGTTTGAAATGAATAACGAAGAACA
Organism: Sequoiadendron giganteum; assembly: GCA_007115665.2. Taxonomy (NCBI): domain Eukaryota; kingdom Viridiplantae; phylum Streptophyta; class Pinopsida; order Cupressales; family Cupressaceae; genus Sequoiadendron; species Sequoiadendron giganteum. The sequence goes on along the minus strand of CM021105.1, from coordinate 337,189,326 downwards.
AGCATTCATTGACTATCATAACAATGAAATGGATACTAGGTAGGGACTGCATAGAGTACAGAGACAAGTATAGAGTCAATACCAACATTTTCTCTCACTTTGTTGTATCCTTGTTTGATTTACAGATCCCTAAGCTGATGATTCTGACTCATGTTGGAAATCTTCCTGAAGTGGTACCTTGGCGGTCTTGGAGAGATTATGGTGAATGCAGTGTATGGCTTGGGTATTCCTATGGTGAGTGACCTCCACAAACATATTGAAAAAGAAACTGTGGTGCCGTGGGTGCCATTTCTGAGTGGATTCTGTATTCTAACACATGAAGAGCATTGCTAGAGGGCCACTCATTCTTTCCACTTATTTCTACGCTGCTACAATGTGGTGTTGTTCTATGGTGTAGAGTGGTACACTAATTTTAGGGACCTGGTGTATCCTTCATGACTAGTTGTTGCTACTATTAATGTCCCTGTTGTTCTTGTTAACGATCTTGTTGATGAAGTTGTCCCAGATGTTGTTGCTAATGATGCTCCTTTTGCTACTATTTAAGACTCAACACTTTTCATATGTTTTTTGTATATATGCCTAGACAAGGCTTTTACCGTATATAAAAAACTGCACAATATATAGATATGCTTTTAAAAGTATGGCCTCAGAGCCATTTTGGAATTGTAATATCGAAGCATATGATGATATCGAATGAATATACAACTTTTACTAAATTTCTTTCTTTTTTGCTTTCTACTATTCTACATTATGGGTTCCCTTTTCTCTGCTTCTTTGAGTACCTTTTCAATTTCACATATGGGTTCCTTTTGAAAAGACTGACCAAATAAAAGAACACAAAGGAAAATTTACAATAATTACATATTTACATAGGCATAACAATTAATAAAGCTTAATTGATCAATTTGAGGTGGATTTTGTTAACTAGAATCCCTAATGCCTCTTTCTCCATATTTTCTAATTTGAATGCATTGTGTTGCTTGCATTGAATTATTCTAAAAAGGCTTCCCACAAACTATCAAATTTTTCATGTTGGCTAGGCTTTGCGACCCTCTCATTAAAATCTAGCACAGGTCTCCGCATTTGAGACCTTGGTCTGAAGTTTTCTTGTCAAACCACCTCTTAACCACTTGTTGGTGGTTAGACATGGCTATTAGGGCATTTTATCTTTTTCTTGTACTTCTATTAACTTGGCCAACCGGATCTCCATGGCTCCATTTTCCTCAACCTCTAGGGATTTGAGCAACTATAGTGTAGGAATATCCATGGAGATGGGCAATAACACTTCTTTCCTGTATACTAACCCATACGATGATGTCTTGAGGAATTTCTTAGGAGTTATGTGGTCTACCCAAAGTGCTACCCGAATATTTTTGTGCCACTCTCTTTGATGTTTCAACCTGATTCTTTTAATGAGTAGGACCAAATTTTTATTAGTTGACTCAACTAGGCCATTTCCTCGTGGTTAGTAGTTTGAAGACGTTTTTAAGAATATGCCATGCACAAGTGCGAATTGGCATACCTTAGAACCCAAGAAAGCCCTGGCATTGTTAGAGATGATGGTCTTTGGTAGGTCAAATCTAATTACCAATTCTTCGAGGAAGTTCACAATATTTGGCTCCATTGCATTCCTTAGGGGCATGGCCTCGGTCCACCTAGTAAACTAGTCCATAGATGTGAGGATCCATTTGTGTCCCTCACTAGAAGCGAGCTTAATCATCTTGATAATATCAAGGCCCCATTGCACAAAGGGTTCATCAACCATTATCGGGTTGAGAGGCATTGATGAGTTTTTTCTTCTTAGCGCAAAGAATTGGTATTCCTTGTAGGCCTTAACCAAAGAGTATGATTCATTGAATATTGTAGGCTAGATATATCCAGCACACATAATTTTGATAGCGGTGGTCCTTTAAGACAAATGTCTGCCCGTGGGACTACTGTGGAAAGTGTCAAGAATTTTCCTCACCTATTCTATGGTGACACACCATAATAGAACACCATTAAAGTTCATTTTTAAGAGGACCCCTTCAATAAGTTCATATCCACTATTTTGCAATCTTAGAATCTTCTCTTCTGAGAAGGAAGACGTAGCAGATATTTTTTGGTATGCATGAATCTTACCCTATTTTCTAGCCAACAACCTTCGAACTTAGGTTCATTTGTTAGAACAAGTTTGGGTTGCTCTTCTTTAGCCATTTCTTCATCTTGTGCCAAATACTCGCACAATCCTCTTCCTCAGATGATCTTTGTGGGATTGACCTCAATATCATATTTGAGGATCTTAGTGATCCAATTGGCCCTCTTTTCAATTATTTCCCCCTCCATGACATACTCACACACACTGGAATGCATGACATATACAATCACCTTGTTGTAAGATATGAGGTGTCAAAACTTCTTGAGTCCCCTCAACAGTGGAAAATGCTTGCCTTTCGATAAAGTTGTAGTTCGTCTCATAATCTTTTAAGTTCTGGGAGTGAAATGTTATCAGATGTTCTCCTTGTCCTTCATCATCCTTTTGGGTCAAAATAGTAGCAATGCTATATTTTCTATTGAATACATACATTATGAAGTCCTTTGATAGGTTTGGATTTACTAGCACATGAGGTGAAGAAATAGCATCCTTAACCTTCTACAAAATCAAAAATAAATTTGCTCACAAAATTTACCTTTCCTAGAAAGGACTGAACTCCCTTCTTATTGATTGGAAGGGGAAGCTATTTGATTGCCTTTACCCACTTCAGATCGATTGCAATTCCATCCTTGGACACTACATATCCTAATAGTTTTCCTTGTGGCACTTCGAAAACACATTTTTTCGGGTTTAAGGATATCTCGAACTCCTAGTATTTTTTAAAGACTATTTCAAGGTGACCAAAATGATCATCCTTATGCTTGGAGAATACTATAATATCATCTAGGTAGATCAAGATAATTTTATTGATCAAATTCCTGAAAGCGATATCCATTGCCCGCTGGAAGGTGGCTCATGCATTTGAAAGGCCGGAGGGAATTTTCACATATGCAAATATTCCCCACTTAGTAGTGAACATTATTTTATGTCGGTCCTCCTCTTTTACCTAGATCTGGTTGTAATCGGAGAAGCCATCCAATAGAGAAAACATCTTCGCCCTTGCCACTTCTTGCAAGATAGACTCCATGGAAGGAAAGGGGTAGTGGTCCTTCAGGGATGCTTTGTTCAAGTCCCAAAAATCAACACATAGGAATATTCTCCATTCTTCTTTTGAACTGGAAGTGGGTTAGATACCCATGTACTATGCTTGATTGAGAAGATGATCTGAGACTGAATTAGCTTTGTCAACTCTTACACCATCAAGGCTTCATTCTTTGGATTTAATGGACTCTGCATCTGGCACATAGGTTTTGCTCCTTCCGTTCGTTCTATAGTATGTTGGGATGATTTCAAGATCATATCCCTTGAGGTCATCATATGACCAGGCCACTACTCCATATTTCTCACAAAAAATGGATGAGCCTTTCTTTATTGTGGTGTGAGATATATTTTTCAAATTTAAGCCTCCTTCTATCTCTGACTTGAAGATCTGCATAATCACTTTTTTCTGCTACAAACCTCCTCTTGTCATTTCTTGCATCACCACAATCGAATAGGTTTTCGAGAGTGACCAATCCCTTTGGGAGTTTGTTGGATCTTAACTAAATAATTTTCCCTTCATATGCCTCGATAATTCTCGGTTGGAGTTGCTAAGCAAACTCTCTCGAGTGTTGGATGAATGAGGTGATGTGTTCATCACTTTCAAACACTTGCCAACTTTGTTCATTATCTAGGATTTCAAGTCGAACAATCACTCGTACAAAGTGTATGTTATAAATTAAGTTGAAAGCAGGATCAAATTGAGATTTGATTGTTGCCATGTGGTCCGCATCTGTATTTTTCTCTCTAGGCAGTGTCTCGATATTGAAGTCTTTGAAGCTTTCAATTAGGTCATAGACTCTATGTCTATAGGATCTCATGTGGACATTTTTGGCTATGGAAATCCCTTGGACTTGATTGACCACTAGCTTGAAGTCTCCGAACACCATTATTTGCTTAATGCCCATTCACTCTAGAAGGCTTAGACCTTGCACTAGGTCTTCATATTCAACTTCATTGTTCAAACAATCAAACTAGAAGCAAAAGGAACATAGTGTCTTTTCATTGGATGTGCATGTCAAACATTTCCCGAATCTTGTGCCAACTTTACATCTCACTCTATCAAAATGCAGTGTCCATATCTCTGAGGTTGGACAATTCTCGAATTCCTTCACAACCTTTGGGATCACCTGATCTTCATCATAGATGACATACATCCCCAATCCGGTGGCATGATAGTTACCAAAAGGATCAGTGTCTACATATTCACTCAAGAGGACCTCTTCTTGATTGGTCTAGTCTCTAGTCACCTTCTCATCCTCTAGTAGCTCAGTACAATACATTTCCTCTTTGGTGAAAGAGGTATGATCAGCCTCAAAGTTGATCATGGATTCATCGGTCACATGTTCTGAATGTAAAGGTTCATATATTATTTTCATTTTATCTCCATGCTTGGTCTTGAGGATCAAGTGTGACAAATCCAAAGAAAGATATCCACCTATCTTTGAACTGAATTCTCGGGATAAGCTAAGACCGAACATGGGGGGAATGTCTATGAACATGGTATCTTGTGGAACTGTGATACTAGGGCAGGAGAATATAGTCAAGGGTAGGTTCTTAATGACACCTATGATTTCAACCTTGTTCCCATCAAGCTACATAACCCCCTTTTTAAAGATTCATAGCTAAGTCCTAAGTTTTCGACTATCTACTTGGGCATGACTGTGGTGCTAGCACCAGAGTCAATAATAGAATTGTGCAATAATTTCTTCCCCAAAATAAGAGTTAGGAAAAGGGATTTGGTTTCAGCTTATCTCTAACTTCATTAGAAGCCTCCTCTATACTATTTGTGATAACTTTGGCAGGAGGTGATGGATCAACAACCTTTCCCTTGAGTGATTGCTCTATTGGTTCAATAACTATATCTTCCTAGAGGGCCTTCTATAGAAATGAATTCTGCTCTGGAATAGCTAAGATATCCCAAAGGGACACATTAGTAGAGGATTTTTTCAATTTTTCCACTACATTGAATGACGATGAAGTCAAATAATTTTTCTCTTTAGGCTTTTTTATAACAATTTCCCTTTGTGGCTAAAATTTCTATGCAATTGCAGAGGTACTAGGAGTCTGGTCGGAGACACTGTTAGGCTACAGAGTGACTGGCTCACCCACGAATCTTCTCTTTAAGTGAGTTATAATCTGAATGTACTTGCAAGGTCTCTGATGTGGATGCCTTGTTTGCAAATACTGTCTCTTATCCTTCCATCCATGAGAAGAGCACATGATCGAAAGCTATGTTAATTTCTTGTTCCAAGGATATCCCTTGCATTTGAGTGGTAAGCATTGCGCTTTCCATTTGTGGAGAGGTGTATGCATAACCTCTTGAACTTGAGCAACACCTTGGATATGTTGTTCTGCCACCTTCTATTGAAAATCTCCACATAGATAATTTTGGGGCATATGTGCTTTGTTGCAATGGAAGCACCAGGGGTTGACACCATCAACGAGATTATATTTCCCCATTACGAACTCTCTATTTGAAATTAGTGGGACATAAGGTAGTGGAGTAGGGACTAGAACCATCTGATTACTCGGTTGAGCCTGCAAATTCATGCGTGTACCTCCTTGGTACTACTTCTGCTGGTAGGAATGTCTTCCACCTTGGTAATTTTGGTAAATTGGCTTCTGGGGCATGGAATGATTGTGCGTGATGGTAGGTACTTCATTCGAGATACTTCAAAGTAACTCCTTGAAGTTGTTCATCTCATCCCTTGAAGGATTAGATGTAGAAGCAACATTTTACTGTACATTTGGATATGCATACATAGATTGAGGAGGAGCGGGCACACTGGTGAAAGCTATCTCTGGGCTGGGAGCTGAAAATTCTACAAATATAGGCATTGCAAGCCGAGGTGGTTGATTTTTTACATCAATCAAATTGTTCTCTGTTGTAACAACAATATTGTATGCGTTCAACAAGGTGTTCCCCCTGAGGGATTGAATCATCATTGAGATGTCAGTGTTGATATATTTTAATTAGAAAATGAATGCCAAATCAATAGGTAGGCAGATCATTGTCTAGATCCTCTACCAAGTCGTATGTAACCTAACATTGAAGTTAGTGATGGCCTTCTAAACGGCCCACTTAATAGTCACCAACTGTTGGAATAGCGAGGACCAATCTTCGTTGTTCGAAAACCGCTCATAGAAAGGATCTTTGAGTTAATTCTAGGTACCGATGGTATTGACTCCTAGAGTGTGGTACCGATCAAGGGCCTTGCCTTTGAAAGAGGCTGCAAGTAGCCTCAGTGCTATGTTTTGATCAAGCATACCATGCACCAGACATACGCCTGCCACATTTTGTAGATGTTTAGATGGTGTCTTCGAGTCATCTCTGGTGAATTTTGGTATAAATTTTAAACAAGAAACCAAGATAGGGGTCAAATGGGTTGGTGATACTGGTGCTATGAGAGGGATTTTGGTGTCCTATGCCACATAATTTTGTTATCAATTGGCAACATGGCTGGTGGAGGGATCAAAATGTTTACTAGATGGGTTCTACTTCGTACTGTTACCAACAATGTCACTAGCAAGCCATGGTTATTTGCTATTTGGGATCTAGTAATAGGCTGATGGATCATACACCCACTTTAGGTTTAGGTACATTAAAGTAGTCCCATCGGGCATGCTAGAAAAAGCAATTGTTGATGCCAAAATTTGACAAGCAACAACCTTATGAGAAACTCAGTTAATGGGGGGACCAATAACACTAAACTAAGTAACCTCCAGGTTTTTAGAGAAGTTGACTTATTCTGTAATTTGGGGTTTGGAATGGGAAAAAGGAAGAAAATATATAAAATAAAGATCTAACTAAGGTGATGCACCAGGATGGAGGTGTGGGAACAATAAATCTATCTTTTGGATGGGATTTAAGGGCCTGTTCAACCATCTGCATGTCCTAGAATAACAAAAATCAAAGATGAAAACTTGAATAATTTATCAAATAATATAAAATAATTTCCATACACATTCACTAAAATGAAGAGTCCAAGACATGGTCTAAATCAGCAAAATTATAGAAGTTTTACAAATAAACCACCCAGTACAATAATGGTACAGTATAATGTTTTGTCAAATAGCTAAGAAATAGAAAGGTCAAACAATGGCATAGTATGTGATTCTTATACAATAATCTAAAAACAATACAAAAGGTATTTTCACAATTTTTTTATGTTTCGATCTCCTTTTTGGAAAGAAGAAGCAGTATTTATAGAAAAATATCCCACTACCTAAAAGCTAGTAACAAAAAATATTCCAAGGCAAGAGAAATGATGTCCATCACAATGATTTCCCTAGGTCGTTGCAACATAAAAGATTCTAAGCCATAGAATGTAGTCACCTTTGAGCCAGATGCATCCCTTGCAAATTATGGTGGTGGTCCTAGTGTAGAAGAAACAAACTCCCATGTAGACATGTTTCATCCACCCACAAAGTCAGTTAGGACACACAAAAACATGGTGGGGCTTGTCGCTCTTTCCTTCCTTCCTTTCGATGAAATCCACATGGAGAAGTCTTTGTTACCTGCGCTGATTGTGGGGTCTGCCAAAAAGGTGTATGTGGAACGATGCTAAGTGGCATGCGGGCACAAATCGATAGAGAGGCAAAGGAAAGCAAGCATCAAAGGCCTGTGATGCATACATGTGGAAGCATGGCAGGGCCCTGTAGAAAAGTGAGGGAGGAAATCCTTGTGAGGAGCACACGACAGACATGTGGTGACAGTGGGTGAAGCTCTTCAAAAAGGAGGCCAAAGATATTCAAATATATGGGGCACGAGCGGAAGTCAAGAAAAATAGTATTATCAACCTGAAGGGAGCTCAAGGGATTTTATATCCACATCTACAATGATAAAATTTTCCTAGGGTTGCTCTTTCTGATGTTGTTCTCCTCGAGGCTGTTTTTCTCAAGGTTTTTCTTCACCCATTTCTTCCCTTTTAGGTTCCCTTGCATTTTCCATTTTGGCACTTTCTTTCTTGAGTCTTCTAGAATTTCTGAGTGTCAACATTTCTTCCTCGATTTTCCTTTTCCCCTTTTTAATACTCTTCTTCTTTTTCAAGGAATCCTCCTACTTTTTCCCTTGGGCATCCTTCTTTCTCTTCAAAATATTTTCCTCCAGTTTAGAGGGTGTAGAGGAGGTGGAGGCATTGCCTTTCCAGCCTTTATGTTTCCGTGTCTTAGAAGAAGGTAATTCCTTGTTTATGGGCAGCCCAAACTTTGGCTCTACAAGTTCTTCATGTTCACTTTGGTTGTGGGTAGGTGATGCCATAGGCAAAACATGAGGGTTTTCCTCATCAGGCTCATTTTGGGGCCCATTTTGGTTTTCTATATCCTTAGGCACTATGGGTGCTTCTAGCAAACTATTAATGTCTTTGCATTCTTCTACGTTAAAATCCTCCCACTTCAATTGTGGATATTGGATTCTTAAACTCCTTTTTATCAACAAGATAACTAAGCAGTGATGAGAGAGGGAAGTATCACATTGCCTTTTCTGATATTCAGAGGCCATTTGTTTCAGCAAGTTATAGAGAAAATTTTGTACATTTACTACCGTATTGTGCCTGAGATGACTTAACAATTTGAAATAGGCTATATACAAAATATTTTGTCTACCATAACAGGTAATGTATCTAATAATATAAGAGGCACATCTTGCCCACAACCAGTGGAGAGAAAGCATTTTCATACCTTGTCATGAGGAATCTAATTCATCTCCCCTTATGTAGAATTCCTTGTGAGCTATAACTGCATCAGACTGAGGTTGGAATTATTTTCCTTTCCTTGGTAGTCTTGTAACCTATGCAATAGTAGCTTTAGACACATCTACAAATAGTCCTTTTACCATGGCTTCCTCGTATTGAAGATTTTATGCAAATCTTCTTGTTAAGTCATCATTGAATTCCATTATTTTTAGGAAGTAAACGAGCCATGTAACCCTTGTAAAGATAGGCAAGACAACTACATCCTCCAAAATCTGTTGGTGAGCATTTGGCTCTCTTCTTAGAACATCTCCCATTCTTGTTTTCTTCTCTACTTAGTATACCAAATTCAGATATGTAAATTCAATTCAACCTTTTCCTACCACCTTCAAATTTTTCTACCATCTCAAAACCTTTGTTTCCACATATATCCTTACTACTATACCATACTATAACTACAACTTCCCTTTTAAATTTAGCTCTAGTCTAAACTAAGCTGAAGTTCTCATAAGATCTTAGTGTTTCAAGTTTTAGCAATTTTGAAAATGGCAACAAAAATAAAATATAACTAAGGGTTTTGCATGTTGTTAAATTCATTAAATTTGGTTTGGGTGGCAGATTCAAAAGTACTAGAAAAAAGATTGAGTAAGGTGTACCCTCCCCCCAACTGAATGTGTTAAGTGACCTCACTTCACATTGATGATTTGGAGGTGGCGTAAATTCATAATGATGGAAATTAAAGAGATAATATTTCGCATCCATGGGATTAAATGAAAAAGAATTGGAAAGTTTAAAGAAAGCTAGATTAATTATAATAGCATACCTTAAGTACTACCTTGTAGGAATAACCATCTTTCACACGTGAAAATTGAAAGAATATATTTATTCATTGATTTGATGTAACACATATTACTTGCAAGATAATGAATAGTGGGTGGCAAGTGGATATGATGGGACAAAAATGACAAGTATGAGCTGGCGATTTGACAACTCAAGTATTTGAAATGAGAGTAGGTAATAGAAGTATGCCGCGCTATTTTGCATGAAATGATGGATATGATATGTGAATATATTTGAAATTAATGTGAATGAAAGTGAAATAAATATAATGCCAAAGAAGTTGAATATTCTTCTAGTCATCAATTGTGGCTACGAGCACCTATATTGTTAGGTCCCATTCTAAACATTGACAGTGTGAAGCTACAGATCCCTTCAGCATCAAGACACTTGTGAATATTGATAATAGGTCCCTTTGAAGATATCATAAACATTATTATAACATGGAGTGTGTGCTTGTGTGAAAAACATGAAAATTTAGTGCCAAGGAAGCTCAAGGACAAAATTGTGTAACTCAATCTCTAGGTCACCAAAAGTGTTGGGTATGTCATGTATTACTAAAGTAGGACCGTGTATCAGATGTTGTATCAGTTTCATTGGATGCACCATATTTTTGGATTACTGAAAGTATAAAGTCATCTTTCTATAATGGATTTTTATACAGCTTGAGTCTGTGGCCATTGAAAAGAAGTGAAAAATGGACTGCATCAATGGTGTGTAACTATATTTCCCCATTAAGGTAAATCTTGCTAATATCATAGGGGCCTAACCATCTGGACTAGAATTTACCCTTAAAATATTTATACAGTGAATCATATAATAGGGCCCAATCTCACACAATAAACATTTTTTTTTTATGTACTGATTATGCCACTTCATTTGTTGTTGTTGTACTACCTCTCTATGATGTACTGCTTCCATTCTTATCTCATCCAACCAATTCAAATAATCTAACCTTTCCTTTTGTGCTTCTTTAAAATTCATTCCCATCTCTACTGCTGTCCTCAATCTTTTATATTCAAACTCAATAGTAAGGATTTCTATCTTTCCATAGACTAGCTCATAGGGTGTAAACCTAGTGGTTATTTTCCATGTAGTTCTATATGCCCAGACTACTTCAGATAACTTTGAAACTCAATATTTCCTATGTGGTTGCACCATCTTGGTGAGAATGATTTCAATCTCCCTATTAGTGACCTCCACCTGACCATTAGCCTATGGATGATAGGGTGTTGATTTCTTATAAATAATTTGGTATTTCTCAACCAAATTTGCAATTAGATCATAATTAAATTGGGGCCCTTGGTCAGTGACTATTTCTCTAGGTACTCCATACCTAGTAAAAATATCTTTATATAAGAATTTAGTCACATTACCATCTCAAGCAAATTATAGGGCCTTAGCTTCCACCCATTTTGTCAAGTAATCAATGCAAATATGGATATATTCCTTATTGTTAGATGTGGGAGAGATTGGTCCAATGAAGTCTAAAACCAATTTATCAAAAGGTGTCAATGTCAACTTAGGTTGTAGGGGAATATCATCACTCTTTGTTGGCCTTCCCATCCTTTGACACCTATCACAACTCGTAGTGTATTTAACATCTTTATGCAAAGTAGGGCAATAATAGCCAGTTGTGAGGATATTAAAGGCTATTCTCTTTGCTACAAAATGACCTCTACATGGCTCATCATGACATGGTTTCATGATATCAAAAATATCATCTTCCTTGATGCATCTTCTCATGATGCTATTAGGCCCTATATAAAACAAAGAACTAGATATCTAGGAGTAGGGGAAACATTTGTGAACTAGTTTTTTTTTCTCTCTTGGTGAGAAATGTGTTGGAATATGCCCTGTGACCAAATAATTAGCAATATATACATAGTATAGTATTTAAACTTGTAAAGAAAACAAGTTTTCATGAGGAAATGAATCATCCACCACTCCTTCAGTTGATTGTGTTGGCAATATTGATAGGAAATCTGCCACCACATTTGCTTTACCAGGTTTTTCTATAATGGCTATGTCAAATTCTTGTAAAAGAAGTAGCCATCCTACCAATCTACCTCCAACCACTGACTTGTTCATCAAATACCTAATTTTTGTATGATCTGTATGGAAAAATACTGGATAGCTAGTAATGTAATGTTTGGATTTATTAATAGCATAAACTACAACACAAATCTCTTTTTCTGTTACAGTGTAGTTTAATTCTACTCCTTGAAGATTCTTCCTGAAATAATAAATTACATACTCCTTATTGTCATCCTTCTGACCCAAGACTATTCCAATGGAAAAATCTGAAGCATCTACATGTATGTGAAATGGGAGAGTCCAATTAGGCCTTCTCAACACTGTGCATGAGTTAGAGCTTTCTTTAGTTCTTTGAAGGAGTGTTTACAATCAAAGGTCCATTCAAACTCAATGTCCTTACTCATCAAAACAAATAAAGGTGCATAAATCTTACTAAAATATTTGATGAGCTTCCTATAGTAACCTACATGACCAAGGAAGCTCCAAATATCTCTTTGTTTCTGAGGAACACGTAAAGTAGATATTATCTCTATTTTGTGTGGATCAACCTCAAATCCTTCACTAGATATAGTGTCCCAACACAATTCCCTATGTCATCATCATAAAACACTTCTCATTGCTAAGTGACAGGTTATGTTCCTTACACCTTTTTAACACTTTCTCCAGATTATTGAGAGCTTCTTTATAAATTTCACCATAAGTGGTGAATTCATCCATGTAAATCTCCATGCAGTCATGTGCATAATCAAAAAATATGTTGAGTACTACTCTCTGAAAGGTAGTTGGAGCATTACATAAACCAAAGGGTAGAAAAAAGTAGGAATAAGTCCCCCAAGGACATGTAAATGTAGTTTTGTCCTGATCCTCTGGAGCAATTTTAACTTGGTTATAACCACTGGAACCACCAAGAAATGAGAAGTACTTCTTTTCAGCTAGAGAATTAGGTGCCTGATCTATGAAGGGCAGAGGAAAGTGACCTTTCTAAGTGGTTGTATTAAATTCCCTATAGTCTAGACAAAATTTCCATTTCCCACCTTTTTTGGAACAATTACCAAGGGTGAGACCCATTCACTATCTGATATCAGATAGATAAACCTGCATCAAGGAGCTTTTGAAACTCAACTTTCACTATCTCTCTGAGGGTAGGATTCATACATCTTTGTGGTTGTCGAATGGGTCTATAACCATCATTTGTATAAATCCTATGCATGCATAAATTAGGATGTATGCCCTTCATATCATGGTAATCCCATGTATATGTGGTTGTGTGCTTGTAGCACTGATTATAGAGAATTATGATATTTCTCTTTCAAAGCATTATTGTTATTTAGCCATTCCTGACATGATTTCCAATTCCTTTGATGACTCTTGAACTGATGAGAGATGAAGGCTTGGTATGATGGGTAGACATTGTTGAGGTAGTAATTTATGAAATATCTATGATATATCTTTTGTGGAATTGGTGGGTATGATACCTTGCAAGGGGTCTTGTAGGCATATGAGGTAGTCCCATTGCTATAGGCTCCTGCCATAGTCATTTTGGATTGTGTGAGAAATGATCTCATCTTCATCCTCGTCATCCAATAAAGGATGTGCTCTATATTCATTAGTGTCTACAGAGAATAGTTATCCTCCTCCTAATCCAAATTGGGCCAAACGGTTTGCTCAAGGTCTGGATATGGTTGGGTTGGTGGATAAAGAACCAAGTTCTTTGTAACTGTCCCATTGGATATTATCATTTTACTAGACGTACAACCTCTAAATGCATTGGTTGTCGCTAAACAAGGCTTGTTCAGGATGAGTGGGTAACCAACAGGATTAACTTTAGGTTGTAACATTATGAAGTCTGCAGGGCATTCCAAAGAATCTAATGCAATGACTAGGTCTTCAATAATTCCCTCAGGCTTGACTGTGGACATATCAGCTAGCTACAAAACAATTTGTGTGAGCCTAGGATTGACCAACCAAAGAAACTACATTATTTCTTTTGTTATGAAATTGATGGTTGCCCCAATTCTATAAAAGTATTCTTAATGAGGGTTCCATTAATCTTAACGTCCACAACTGGACTACTAGGATTTGTATACTTAGGGACTGTGATGTTCCCTAACATGATATCTGCAATATTTCCTAAGACATGAACTATCTATGGATCTTTCCTTTTCTTGCCTGGCTTCTTAAGACTAGACCCCTTACTATTTTGGTATAGATAGGGATGTCTTTGATAGCTTGGATAAGTGGAATATTGGTTTTAACATCTTTCAATTTTCCCAAAAGGTCTATCTTAGCCTATGTGTGATGCTTTTATATAGCTAGGCATCCAAGAAAAGGTGGCTTGGGACTTGAAGTGGTTTGGGGTACTTTATTTGACTTAGGTTACAAAGGTGGTTTATCAGAAGCCTCAAGTACAGGTTCCCCATTCTCCATTTCTATAATCTGAGGGGATGAAGGTCCAACAAGTTGTTTCCATAATCTTAGGTTGACATCACTCACCTCTACCCCATAAGTGGGGTATTGCATAGCTTCGTTAGTGTAAGACTAGTGGACATGCTTAGTGTTAGGGTTAGGTGTAGGTTGGGAAAGTATTTTTTTCTGCTTGGGTGGATGAGATGTAGGATTTGATGGAGGCATTAAAGCTTTTTTCTATTGTGGAGGAGGGAGGATAGGCTGCCGGTAATTCATAGTTTGCTACTGCCATTGCTGAACTTTCTACCACTGAGGCTTCCACTAATTTTTTTGGGTTGGACATTGTGGATTGTAATTGGAACCCTATATTTTTTGTTGTGGCCAAGGATTTGGGTGTTGGTTCCAATTTGGCTGAGCTTGTGGCCACTGTTGAGGGTTCTATCACTGGTTTTGGTTTACTGGCCAGGGTTGAGAGTTCCAAGCAGAATGTTTTTGATTCCCAATAGGAAAGGAAAAATTAATGCTAATGGGGTCTTGCAGCATACCTTGTCTCTACTGCCATGGCCTCCTTTGTGTTATATGAAAGAGTTGTCCATCATCTCCTTCAATTGATTGGAAAACAGGCTTCTCAAATTTATCTTGCTGGATACTAGCCACTCTTTTGCATTTACAATTTGCTTTTCTTTATCTATAGTTTGGAAAATATTCAGTGAGCATAGCCTCTACTTATTCTTTCTTTTTCTTAATGTGGAGTGTATCCAACCGAGTTTCCAAATTTTTGATGACATTCTCTATGTTGGATAACAGTTTGCTTAGCTCTATTTTTGAAACCCCTGTAGATAATTTACCAATTGTAGATGTACTATCTCCTCTTGGGAATTTATTAAAGGTCTTGGAGTAATTCCTACAAGCCTTACAAATATATTCAAATGGGAACTATGAAATATCTCCTTGCTCAATGAGGTTCAAGGAATCCATGTAGTCCTCATTCACTCCCCTCAAAAATACTAATTTTAGAGACTCTTTTGACAACTTATTTTGTGGGTTTTTCTTTAGAGAAAATTGAAATCTTTCCACATAATCTTCTAAGGGCTCAACATCCTTTTGTGTCATTTTGAATACATCATCTTTCCTCTTGTATGGTCCTCTACAGTAGTCTTGGTATTTCTCCAAGAAAAATGTCTTCATGGTATCCTAGTTAGTAACAATATCTCATCCTAATCCCATGAACCACCTTCGGGATGCATCCTTGAGAGTTGTAGGGAAAATTTTGTTGGAAATAGGATGCCATTTAATTGCAATCCTAAAACATTAGTTATTTCTTGTATATCCTAAGTTCCTAAAATGTGTTTATCAACACTAGGATTAAGAAGGAATTAATAATTGTTGAAATAATCATGTTAATTGATGTTTGTAAGTTATTCTAAATGTTAGGAACATGTGGGGATGCCTTGGGACGGGCTCCTAAAAAATAGGATCACATGGGCACACACATGGGAGGTGACACTCACCTTAAGTTCAGTTAATTGAGTGGTAAATTGAATATACTTCAAAAATGCATCCTAGGTTCCTACAAAATAGGGATTTTTTTTATACATGTTGAGTACCTATAAAATAGGGTTTGAAGTTTAGTTCAATTTAGTTGAAGTTTAGTTTAGTTTAGTTTAGTTCAGTTCAGTTGAAGTTTAGTTTAGTTTAGTTTAGTTTAGTTTAGTTCAGTTCAAGTTCAGTTATCTTCAGTTATTTTTAGTTGCATGTTAGTTGACTTCAGTTAACTTGAAATGCATGGATAATAACTTGAGTTGCATGAAAAATAAAAGGAACTACCTTCAGTTAATAGGAGATGACCATTCTTGCATGAGTGGTGTTGAGAAATGTTTCAGTTAACAAGAAATATTTTGGACCCACTTTGGGCGCCCAAGTTGGCTTCTTGGAATTAACTCCTTTGCATGCAGAGATATTTTTGAGGGCCTAGTTAAGTGGGGCCCTCTTTTGGGCGCCAAATTTGAGGATAAAGCCTTAAGATATTTACAGGATGAAGACTAAATTGTGACTTCAGTTTGGTACGTCCAAATGGAAGAGGCAGATGGTTTGACATTAGTTTTCATGGTACAACTCCACTTGCATGAAATATGCGTACCTTTAAGGGTTAGGTCTTGAGCATTGTTTGTGTAACTCATTTGGAGTTTACAATGTTGGAGAAAGTCTATATATCTCAAGCAAGTTGTAGAGAAAGTTTGTAAGTTTTATTTGCATGTTGTGAAGAAGTTTGGTGAAGGAAAAAGAGGCATTCTCAAGAAAGAATTGAAGCTATTGTAATCTACTTCAAGATTGGAATAATAGATTAGTTCTTGGTGGAGTTTTTTACCCGAAAGGGTTTTCTCCATGTTATATGCTTGTGCAATCTTTCTAATATCCTTTCTACTTCTTCTAGGAGGAAGGTTTGACATGTTTTGCATGCTAGTATTTAGACCTTGTTGAGGATCATTTTGTGACCAAGAGGTTTCATACAAGTTCCTTGATACATTTAGTCGCCATGTATTGGTTGAAGCATTATGAGGTAAAAATGGATTGGTGGAAGGGTTGGTTGATTGTTGTGAGAGTTTTTGGGCTGCCACAACATTAGGATCCGGTTGGTTTTGTTGGACTACAATTGCTTGTTCCATTTGAGATGATTGTCTATACAAGGGATTATTAACTTGCCTTGCATGAGAAGGATCATTTGTTTGTGTAAGAATGTCTAGAATTTTTGGATGTCTTATAGGTTGAGAGACTCATCAAATCACCATATCTTCACCCCTATGAATAGAGTTGGGTCTCTAAGAGCCTCAATGTTGAAATCCATGGGTAGCCTAGAACCATGTTGGGCAAGCGTATAGAAGTAAATGTTTGGATCAAAATTAAGTAATGCATCAATTCCTTTTGGAATTTGAGGATTTTGAGTCATTTCCAAGATCTTTTCTTTGTTGAGCTTGTCATCAGAGTCTTCTTCTATGTATCCATCTTGTCCTCGATTTGGTCGATTTACTTGTTGAAAATTGGCATTAGGTTGTTGAGAGACCAAATTTGGTTGTTGTTGAGGATTAGCATTGTGTGTTTGAGGATTTAAGTTCAGTTTTTGTTGAGGATTAATATTGTGTTGAAGAGGGATGGTGTACCTAGGAAGAGTAGTGCTAGAGGTAAATCCCCATGTCATTTTAGTTGTGGTTTCAACACTTGTGGTCTTTGAAATGTTAGATCTACTAGGGTTGACTCACATACTATTCTTATGTTGTATGTTATTCTTGTGTTGTGATTTAGTGGTTGT
Source organism: Sequoiadendron giganteum (assembly GCA_007115665.2). Lineage (NCBI taxonomy): Eukaryota > Viridiplantae > Streptophyta > Pinopsida > Cupressales > Cupressaceae > Sequoiadendron > Sequoiadendron giganteum. The sequence goes on along the minus strand of CM021105.1, from coordinate 337,171,874 downwards.
CATAAAATCACAAAATACCTGAAGGATGGAAGACTCAAGATAATCATAGGTGTGTGATGATGTTGTTTGGATTTTTTATTTCAAAATGGTTTTCAAAGGATATGATGACAAGTATTTTGGACCAAAAAGAAATGATCAAGTTGATTGAATTGGATAGGTTAACCTTTAGAAAAAAGGATATTGATCAAACCTGATGGGATTTGATGTTTAATTTTTAAACAAAATGATGATGCAAAGCTGATTTAGATTATGCTAGATCTTGTAATGTCCCCATTTTTGATGTCCTCTTTTGAATTAGTCTAGTTCTAACACACTTACTATTTTTAGTAAGTGTTATTTTTAGTAACTAGTTTGATAGGTAGAGTAGTGTAGGGTTTCCTATTTGGGAAATGTGTGGAAGTTTTCCGTTGAGCTTTAATGCCTTCTGTCAATCCTTAATGTGAGGTTATTTGATGTTTCAGGCATAGCTTTCTATTTTTAGTAGGGGATCATTCTAGTGCTTACTTTCTACAGTAAGCCCATTGGAATATCAATTTTCTTTCCAACTTTAGTCTTTGGTGTATTCACTATTTTTAGTACTTAATAAAAATAGTAAGTCTATTTTTAGAAGCTAGACCATGTCAGGCTCTCTCAATAACATTATTCCAATCGAGGTTTTTGGTTACTAAGGTTAGAGTATCTAAATATTGGCTTTCATTTGCTAAAAAAGAATTAAAATAAAGTTACTTTATAATTTAAAGTTGAGGGTCGGAGGGGACATTAAAAAGTACCTTGGTTCCTAAGTGAGAACTTTAAATCATTTTAGAAGGCTCCAAAAGTGCAAATAATTTCCTTATGAGCAAGACACCTAGGAGGAGTAAAATGAAGTTTTAAAATGAAATTTAAAATAAATTCTTAGAAAAAGGGGTGTAGTATTTTGGAGGGAGTTTAACTCAAACCTAATTTTCACCCTAATTTATTATTGAGGCCTTATAAGCTCATTTGGAGGCTTCATTAATTTATGTTGATTTTGGTTGCATAAGAAGATGTTGCTAGATTAACTCTAGAAGGTCTAAACGTGAGTGTTGAGGATGAAAATCCTTGACATCTTGGATAGGTTTCAGTAGTGCAAGACCTGCCCTAGCCGTTGAAGGCATGGTTCCACCTAGGGATCACATTCTAAGCTTCAAGTTGTAGTTTTAAGTCAATTAGGATGATGATATTCAAGTATTTTTGAGGTTTTTCTAGTTCGGTTTTGGATTGAGTTTGCACTCTTAATTTTGGCATTGTTTTTAGTGAGTTTTTGGTGTGGTTTTAACACTTTTTGGGCACTTTGGCATCTAGGTCTGATATTGGTTATTGGCTTATATTTCTCCAATGGCTAGAGCACTTATTTCGGGTATTGAATCTAAGTGTTTTCCTCTCCAAGGTGATTCTAGGAATATAAGACACTTATTTTTCTTCCCAAGCATTGATTTAATAGGAAAAAATTGCCCTTTAGCAACAAGCGCCCATTCTAGGTGATACTTCTGATTCTAGTCAATCATTTTGAGGTGTGTATCAAACTTGTTGAGAGCTGTTGGAGGTGTGTTTTTTGGGTGTGGCTGGCTCAGGGGTTTGAATTTTATTCCTTGGTGTTGCAAGTGTCAAGTTGGAGACTTTAAGATTGTTGTTATAACTTCTTTTCCAGGTCTAATAATCTTAACTTTGTGTTTGAACTTGAACAAGAAAGGACTGTAATTTTTTGTCATTAAATATGAGTAATTTAAGTCTAATATTTATCCTTTCCAAGAAAGTTCATTATGTTCTTCTTTGCATATCTATTATCTATCCATTGGCATGTCATAATGATGAATGACTTATGAGACTATAAGCAAAACCAACTCACAAAACCTTCAAACAATAGTTAGAAAATATAAAAATTGGGGTCTTTCATTATAGTGGTATCAGAGTTCATATGCTCTTTCCATCCAATGGGTACATTTAATTCATGAGAATTAGTGATAGGGAAATGAGATATTAGGAGAGGGTTAGGAAGAAAGAAGAAGGTTGTTGGGATAATTGGCCAGTAGTTGGTGACAATTTTGAGAATATGGGTGATAGGGGAGAAGAAGGAAAGAAAAATGAGGTGCCACCTGATAGAATTATGTTGTTGTTAGATGTTTTGGTGAGGGGGAAAGGGAGAGCAACTCAACAAGAATTTGAAACCAATTAGAAAATAACATAGTTGATACAGAGAATAGATCAATGGGGGAAGGGTAACAATGTAGGGCAACAAAGAGTAGGAAATCAACAAAATGGGGGAGTAATGGCAAGGTCCCTTATGCCCATTTTTCTATTAAGAGTTGAAGTGCCAATAAATCTTGAGCTCGCTATGATTGGTTACTATGGTGAGATTTTAGCAAGAGCATGGGTTCCAAGGGTGGATGCATACTTCAATATAAACCCCATGTCTAAGAAAGAAGTCATAAAATATGTTGCTATGTACCTTGATGGAGTTACACATAAGTGGTGGCACCATGGGATGATCATAATGGGGCATGCTAAAATTACTTCTTATACTGAGTTTACTGAGAGACTCATAGAGAGGTTTGACAAGAAGGAATCAAAACTTCATTTTAAGGAGGTGGCAAAGTTGAAACATCATGCGTTCAATGAAGAGCAGGTGGTTGAAGAGAAGTTCATAGAAGAAAAATTAGATGAAGTGATTGCTTTGAAGCTCGATGAATGTGAAACAGAGCCTTAGGATGACTCTTTGGTCATGCATGCAACTATTATAGATGATTTTGTGCATGAAGTAAATGATAGAAAAACAACCTTGTATACTCCCTTAGAGCTATCCAATGAAGTTGAGATACCTTTAGATGATGGGCATGATGAAACAAAAAGAGATGATGACTTCAAATCAGCTATTAATGATGATTCTTTACCCCATGTGGGTAATGGTGACATAGGTGGCTTTGGGTTAGACTACCAAATCAAGCCAATGGAGAGTGATGCTTATGATGTTTTTAGTGATAGTGAGTTGGAGAGTGACTTATTTAGAAAGGAAACTACTCATGAGGAGCACAGTGAACACTTATTCTCTAAACAATATGATCATCCTTTCTACATGAGATCTGGGTGTGTTGGCACCTGAGTATGACAAGGATCCACATTAGGATGAATTTCTTTTGATTGTAATAATTTCCTAACTTTATCCCAAGAGCCATGCATAGAGGATGTCGTCGATAGTGATGTTTTCAATCTTGAAAGGGAATTTGATTTCACATTACAGGTAGCTGATTTTGAACAAAGACCTTGTAGCCTAGTTGGTTCGGATTCACAATCTTATTTTGAGGATAATCAGGGAGTAGTACAAGTAATTTGGGACAGTGATGGAGACTTTGATAACAAGTATAATAGTTCTAATTTTTGCATGCAACATAATAACAGTTCGTTACCCATGCTTGATCATGATTGGAAAAGATAACTTTCGGTGTCCTTGAAAATGAGGTGCACATTTAATCTCATTTAGACAACAAACATATTCATGTGGAAAGTTTAATTAAAAGTGCATCAAGAGGGAAAATTGAGCTTAATATTTCATTTTCCGATTTACATACGTTGAAGAGCTCTATGGAAGAATTAAAAACAACTTACTTACACACAAGCTTAGGGAAGAGGTTAATGAGCTCACCATTGAGCTTAAATCTACAAGTCTTGCTTTATGAGGCTCAACATTTTATAGATCATTAGAATAGAGAAAGAGATAAGGAGATCAAAAATGTAATGGAGGAGCTTGATTTCATTCAGGAGGAGTATGATCTTTCCCATTGTCCCAAAAAAATAGAAAATAGGAGTTTGGATCAGCAAGAGGATTGGTTTGATTTGGGAGTTGAGGATAATCTGCAGTTAAATGATAATATTTTGTTTGAGGTAGATGTTGATATGACGTATGACAATCCACTTTTTGAGTTGGATGATGGGATTACTCCTAGTTTTAGCATTGATTAGGTGAAAATAGTAAGGTTTGGGACCTAGGTGCAGTTTCTAGTCATGAAGTGACATCTCAATATTGGAGTAGTGGGTCAACTTCTAGTTTTAGTACCATTGTCCACTTTTCGATTAGCTTGCATATGATTTTGGATTTGGATCCAAAAATGAGTGGGATGGTTTCTTTAGTTCAATAGTTGATTAGTTCATGGTTGAGCATGGATGATAGTGATGATTTGGTCCTAGGAGATGATTTTGTTGCTACCTCCATACTCATCTCTCCTATTTTTCCATTAGGATTTGAGTTTGGTTACTACTGCCCTTAATTTATTTTTTTATTTATGAAAACACCTTTTGATGAGAAGATTGATTTTGAGTTTGGTTAGGCTTTGGGGAAATTAGCTAGGAGCATTTTTCTAGACACAGTTACATTCATTTACTACTTCCACTTTGGTGAGTGACACTCACTGTAGTTACTTCATAGAGATGATATGCAATATTTCAGATGATTTTGTTTTGATTACAGTGGTTTGGGTGTGTTGGTGTTTTGGGGACCATTCTTTTGACACTTGGAGGTTGAGTGTTGATGTTAAGATTTTGGCTTGCATAAGCATAGGCATTTCCTGGTTGGTTGATTTCAGAGATATGGAAATGGTTGACTTGCTTCGTATATTTTTGCATCATGAGGTGTCATGCCGAGGTTAATTTCTTATGGTTGAGCAAGGTGATTTTCATGGTGACCAAGATTGTGATTGGTAGTGAGTTTATTAATGTAGTCTTCTCTGAGTTGCCTTGCTAAGATATATTTCATGACATTGACTTTAGTCCTTTCAAGTTTTTTAGTATGGGCTTTGATGATTTTTACTATTTGCAGGTCTAGGATAGGAGAGTGTAGTTTTGGAACATTGGTTTGATAGTTATGATTGGTGTGGTGTTGCATCAGCATTGTGGTTCCTTTCTGAGACTAACTTGCAACCAGGGGACCACACTGTAGTGTAGTTCAACTACCGTTTGGGATGAGAGATCTGTTAGAAACCCTAGATCAGACATGCAAACCTAAACACCTTCCACAGAAGAGAAAAAAAAAAAGCAGAGCTTTGCATGTAATATGCAAAATATTATTATTCAGGAATTCAATATTACAATGAGATGATTTGCTTTATAAAAGCAAAGTATGCAACCCTAATGTTGACCTAAAATGAGCTCAACCTAAGTAAAGTTATGCAAGTGTAATTAAATATTAATTACACTAACACCCCCCCATAAGTGCAACTTAGGGAGACTAGATAAGCATGCACCTAAAACTTGGGCATAACTTGGGCATACGGTATCGAAATTGGGCAAACGAGATATCGCCAGAAAGCTGGTTCTGAGTACTTTCATTTGGTGTAGTTTATTTTACTGTATTTTCCTGTTTTACTACATTTATTGTTGGTTGAACTCAGATGTACTTTTTATGCTTCCGAGCTCATAACTTTTTGCCACAATCTCCGATTTTCGCTATTTTTGCGGCGTTGGAAAGGTATTGAGGAGCTCTATGTTTCTATCTATGCACTTTTTTCTGTATCTGTCACAAGTTTTTCATTATTCCAGATTTGACCCGATGGGTGTTTTGGAGATTACCTGGATATTTTGGCAATTGGGAGAGTGCATCTTGCATCTTTGCACTTCGTTTTCAGTGATACATCATTCAATAATTGACTGCTGCTTCATAGATTCCAACGTTGTTCTCGTTTGGAGTTTTCGAGTGTTCCGTGGCATCGGGTTTGCTGTTACATCATTATGATTCCGATATAGTTTCTTGTAGACAGAAGTATCTTTCCTTGCTTGCCGGATTGCGGTTTCAGTGTTACTCTACAGTGTTCTTCCAGTGCTTCTTTGCAGCATGTCATATCATTGTAGGGGGGTTTTGCCCCACTGGGTTTTCCTCCTCTACCTCTTTCTTGCATTTGTAAATGGGTACCTGATTAGGCCTAGTTTCCGGGACCCATCTTTGCTTGCATGCATCTTATTCTAGTGTTTTAGCTTCTTCCTAAGTTCATCTTAAGGGGGGGTGTTAGAGTAATAATTTATTACTTTTAATTATATCATACTGGTTAATTAATTAAGTCACTTATTCCTCTAGTTGCTTAAGCTAAACTTAGGCACATTAATAATTGATTAATTATTAAGTGTGCACACTAGGGTTTCATTTAGGGTTTCCCTTTTAGGGTTTCTTGATCTCCTTCATAAGGATTGATCTCTTTGTAATAAAAGAGATTCTCATAATGCATTTTACACTTTGAGGTTTGCAGAACATCTTGTTGGTTTTGCATTTCTTTTGCATATGATAGGTATCCATTTGCATGCAGGTGATCTTGGATTAGAGCTCCTCAATACCTTTCCAACGCTGCAAAAATAGCGAAAATCGGAGATCGTGGCAAAAAGTTATGAGCTCGGAAGCATAAAAAGTACATCTAACTTCAACCAGTAATAAATGTAGTAAAATAAGAAAATACAATCAAATAAACTGCACCAAATGAAAGTACTTAGAACCAGCTTTCTGGCGATATCTCGTTTGCCCAATTTCGATACCGTATGCCAAGTTATGCCAAAAACAAAAAATTAATTACTCTAACCAGTATGATATAATTAATTAAGCGTAATAAATTATTACTCTAACATTAGGTACCCATTTACAAATGCAAAAAAGAGGTAGAGGAGGAAAACCCAGTGGGGCAAAACCCCCCTACAATGATATGACATGCTGCAAAGAAGCACTGAAAGAACACTGTAGAGTAACACTGGAACCGCAATCTGACAAGCAAGGAAAGATACTTCTGTCTACAAGAAACCATATCGGAAATATAATGATGCAACAGCAGACCCGATGCCATGGAACACTCAAAAACTCCAAACGGGAACAACGCTGGAATCTATGAAGCAGTAGTCAATTATTGAATGATGTATCACTGAAAACGAAGTGCAAAGATGCAAGATGCACTCTCCCAACTGCCAAAATATCCAAGTAATCTCCAAAACACCCATCGGGTCAAATCTGGAATAACGAAAAATTTGTGACAGATACAGAAAAAAGTGCATGGACAGCAACATAGAGCTCCTCAATACCTTTCCAACGCCGCAAAGATAGCAAAAATTGGAGATCTTGGCAAAGAGTTATGAGCTCGGAAGCATAAAAAGTACATCTGACTTCAATCAGCAATAAATGCAGTAAAACAGGAAAATACAGTAAAATAAATTGTACCACAGGATAGTGCTCGGAACCAGCTTTCCGGCAATATCTCGTTTGCCCGATTTCGATATCGTATGCCCAAGTTATGCCAAAAACAAAAAAACTGCTCTTTTAAGGCAAATAAGGGTTAGGGGGACAAACAACCGTACAACCAATGACGTCATGCTGACGTCAGCACTTCACTGCAAAAAATTTGACGGCTATCTGGCCGTCGGCGCAAAAATTCGGCCCTCCTGCAAAAAAATTTGGGCCCCTGGTCGCCATATGACCGTGGGCATAGGGCAGGGGGCTGAGCGGAGCCTTTGGTTCTCCATGCGACCGGGCGCTGTGGACAGGGAGCCCTCAGGGGCTGGCGGGTAACCCCCGGTCGTCCATATGACCGGGGCTGCATGCGAAGAGGCCTGCGAGGGCTGGGCCGACCGGTGGAGCTGGGTGGGCGAGCCACCGGCGGCGGTGGCGAGCCGATGGCCGCCTGGTGGCCACCCGGCGGCGGAACCCTCCAAACTGTGAGCACAGCCCGAATCCCCAAAAGCTTCGTTTTTTATTTTTATTTTCGAAGTTTCTATCTCGTGAAGCGTGCCGAGGAGGCCGTATGACCTCTCTGGTAAATTTTTTTTGCCTCAGAAACCAACTGCTCAAAAATGGACGATTTGATAGGCGTTTCTAGGGTTTTGGGGCGCTGCGAACGCGATGGTGACGTCCGTTTGAGCCCATAGTGTCCCAAAAATTCGGCTACCCCTAGATCTTGCAAAAAAAGATGCCTGTGGAAACCCTTGCACTTGAAACTCACTGAGAAGCCATATCTTCAGATCACGAACAGGCATCGGCAGGTCTGGAGCTCTGATACCATGTTAGAAACCCTAGATCAGACATGCAAACCTAAACACCTTCCACAGAAGAGAAAAAAAAAAAGCAGAGCTTTGCATGTAATATGCAAAATATTATTATTCAGGAATTCAATATTACAATGAGATGATTTGCTTTATAAAAGCAAAGTATGCAACCCTAATGTTGACCTAAAATTAGCTCAACCTAAGTAAAGTTATGCAAGTGTAATTAAATATTAATTACACTAACAAGATCCAATGTTAATTTTCTAGAGCTTACTCCTGTGGCATAACAGTTTGGTTCTCTCGAGGGGAATTCTTTTGAGGATTTGATGGTGTCTATGCAGTATTTGATTACACTTATTACAAGAGGGTTTCAAGAGGCCTCTTGTGTTGGTCCTCCGCATGTCAGTGTTGTGAGCAAATGGTGCTACAGATCTCCAATATTGACTTGGGACATTGGGATCATTTTTGGATTTAGTGTGGATTTTTTTATTGGTTGCAGAGTTATACTGGAATTGGTCGAGGACAAGTAATCTTTGGGAATGGCATACTATAATGTCCCCATTTTTTATGTCCTCTTTTGGATTAGTCTAGTTCTGACACACTTACTATTTTTAGTAATTGGTCCAACAAGTAGAGTAGTGTAGGGTTTCTTGTTTGGGAAATGTGTGGAAGTTGTTTGATGAGCTTTAATGCCTTTTTACAGTCCTCTTTGTGGGGTTTTTTAGTGTTTCAAGCATGGATTTATATTTTTAGCAAGGGACCAGTCCAATTCTTACTATCTAAAGTAAGCCCATTGGGATATCAATTTTCTTTCCAGCTTGAGTCTTTGGTGTATTTACTATTTTTAGTACTTACCAAAAATAGTAAGTCTATTTTTTCGAAGCTGGACCAGGTCAAGCTCTCTCAGCAACATTATTTTAGTTAAGGTTTTTGGTTGCTAAGGTTGGAGTATTTAAATATTGTCTTTCCTCCACTAAAAATGAATTAAAATAAAATTACTTTATAGTTTAAAGTTGAGGATCGAAGGGGACATTTAAAATTACCTTGTTGCCTAAGTGATAATTTTAAGTCATTTTAGAAGGCTACAAAAGTGCAAATAGTTTCCTTATGAGCAGGATGCCTAGGAGGAGTAAAATGAAGTATTAAAATAAAATTTAAAATAAAGTCTTAGCAAAAGGGGTGTAGGATTTTAGAGGGAGTTTAATTCAAACATAATTTTTAACCCTAATTTCTTATTGAGGCTTTATAAGCTCATTTGGAGGCTTCATTTGGTTATGTTGATTTTGGTTGCATAAGGAGATGTTGTTGGATTAACTCCAGAAGGTCTGAACATGAGTGTTGAATATGAAAACCCTTGACATCTTAGACTAGTTTCGATAGTGCAAGACTTGCCCTAGTCGGTGAAGGTGTGGTTCTACCCAAGGATCACATTCTGAGCTTCAAGTTGAAGTTTTTAGTCAATCAGAATGAGGATATTCGAGTATTTTTGAGGTGTTTCCAGTTGGGTTTTGGATTGAGTTTGCACTCTTCATTTTGGTGTTGTTTTTAGTGATTTTTTGGTGTGGTTTCAACACTTTCTAAGCACTTTGGCATCTAGGTCTGGTACTGGTTATTGGCTTATATTTGTCCAATGGCTTGAGCACTTATTCTGAGTATTGAATCTGAGTGTTCTCCTCTCCATGAAAATTTTAGGCATATAAGACACTTATTTTTCTACCCAAGCATTGATTTACTAGGAAAAAAATTCCCTTTAGCAGCAAGCACCCATTCTAGGTGATTCTTCTGATTTTGGTCGATCATTCTGAGGTGTGTTTCAAACTTGTTGAGAGCTGCTAGAGGTGTGTTTTCTGGGCATGTTTGGCTCGAGGGTTTGAATTTTATTCCTTGGAGCTGAAAGTTTCAAGTTGGAGACTTTAAGATTGTTGTTATAGCTTCTTTTCCAAGTCTAATAATGTTAACTCTCTATTTGAACTTGAACAAGAAAGGACTGTAATTTTTTGTCATTAAATCTAGGTAATTTAATTATGATATTTATCCTTTACAAGCAAGTTTATTATGTTATTATTTTCATATCTATTATCTATCCATTGGTGTTTCATAATGATGAATGAATCATGAAACTACAAGAAAAACCAACTCAAAAAAACTTCAAGCAAAAGTTAAAAAAAACAAACATTGGGGTCTTTCATTACAGATCTCAAGATGGTGAAAAGTTGGATTGATGCCTTTGTTTGGACTAGAATATAGAGTACAAGAAAGGGTAGATTATGGTGATTTGTAAACCTAGAGGGGAGATAGTTACACTAAGTTAACAAGCCCAAAAGATGAGGATGGATGTGATTGAAAGATACTAGCAAGATGATTGGTTTGATTTTTGATAGGTTGATATCAGAAAAGATGATTTAATGTTCTAAAAAAAGGATGTTAAGGATGATCTAATAAGACTGATGTTGTTTGAGGTTGTTGATGTCCAAGGATATTTGATAAAGGTTAATATTTTTTCCAAAAGGATATGATGACGTTTTCTAGTAAAACCAAGTTGAAAGGATAGTTTAGATGTGTGAGGATGAAAAGGACTATTTAGGACTGTTAGGTCTATTATGATAGATGCTTCCAATTTTAGGATGACAAGCTATGATAGTTTTAAGTTCTAAAAATTTTGTAGGTCTGAGAAGGAAAATTGTAGAGTCTAACTAATGTGTTTGTAAACTTGGTAAAATCTACTCAATTCAGAGGGTTAACTAGCTGAATAGTCCACTTCACATTGTTAAGACTACATTAAATCATCAACCAAGGTGCATAATCTTATGATGGTACTACAAAATATGTGCCTTCATGGACTCATGTACACCTAAATTAGCCTATGCAAAATTATTCAAACTATTCTACTTTGTTGAAAGCTTACAAAATTGTAAAAATAGTAAAAGTAGTTACAAAACCTAATGGCTATGAGTACCTACAACATAGGCTATAGGTGACTGCTAATAATAAGAAAGTACATAATCAATCTAAAACTTATTCAGAATAAAAAAACAATCAAATCTAACCTTTGAAGTACTAAGATTCACTATTTATACAACTATTCATGAACAACAACTAATATAATCAACCATAAGAACTATTATACTTTACTTGCAATGGATTTATGAAAAAAATGAAAATGTTATTAACAAGAATGCATAAATGAATAAATAAATAAATGAAGTGAAAGGAAGTACCTCGAGTGGCCAGCTTAGGGGACTGTCTCACTTAACTAAGAACCAGATCTAACTTAGAATCTTACACATTCATGTAACATACAACTCCATTCATTGCATAACACCAGATATTAAACATAATCCTTATTTAGATTGTATTCAATAATAGTATCTTAACAACATGTTTCTGGATAAATTAAAACTGGAGACGACTAACTACTTAACTTGTAACAACCAACTAACTTAGCTAGGAACTCATCCCTTGACCTTATACAAAAATGAGGAGAGATTTATTCAAACTACTAACTAACTGCAACCATTAATCTCACTCCTATATATGAGGATATGAAATTAAGATTGACTTATTTATTCTAATTGAAAAGGAAGAAAATACATATTCAACAAAGATCTTAAATTAAACATCTTGCATGTGAAACACATAGGAAAAAATTTGGAGTTCTAGAATAAGTATCCTCCTTCAGTATTTATTCATCCATGATGGTTCACATCTAGCTCCACAACTTCTTGCACTTTAGTCAGTTTGAACTTCAATGGTCCCCTATTTCATTGCTTTAGTTATTGCTAAAAATGCTCTATTCTTGTTACCTCGTGTTGAGCAGTAGAGAGCTTAATCTGTACAACATACATATACAACTAACCCTCATAATTAAATCACAAAATTCTACTCATATACATACATTATCACATTTAAATCATGCAATTGCTATGAATATCACCATATTTCATATTCTTAAAACTAGGTTCAAATTGCAAAGGTATGTTATAGTAGGATAGCATATTATGGAAGTTTTTGTCTGAAATATACTTAGAAAAGATATAAAAAGTGTCTAAAAGCTTATGAAAAGTAATAGAAAAAGCACTAATGATCAATCCAATCCTTCCCCCCAACTTATATTTTTGCTTGTCCTCAAGAAAAAATACTTGACTAAAACCACCTAGGGAAGAAGATTATGGTATAAAGCAATCTGCCTAAGATCCATGACTACATTGTTTCCCTACCCCTGTTTAAGATAAAATTCATTATAACATGCAAGCCTATCCAGCTTAACCAATTCCACATTTTCACATTAATCATTCTTTTCTCCTATCCAATGTGGTATTGGATGAAGTAGAATAGGAGGGTGATAGGTAAGTGGAAGCCATTCCACTCCTCACATTCCTGAAATCTTGATATACTTGCACAATATCTCAAACATACTCATAAAATTATAGAAAGAGATAGGGTATTTCTTCTATAACTTTGGAGTCAAGCTATTCCATCAGTTTTTAAAACACTTTAACCAGTCTTGGAGGATGGTCTCTGCAAGATGCTAAATCCTTTTATAATCCTGAAGTATTAAGTCCACAATTACTTCTCCCACACCCCAATGAGAAATAAGTGTCAACCATTAAGCAATGACTCTATTGGGATCTATTTCTTCTTTCCTCAGCTACACCGATACTATTTTCTCTTGTTTCTCATATTTTTCCATTAGTTCCCCTCAAAGATATTCATTCCTGGAATAGGATGTCAGGGCTCTTACTTGCAAATCCCCAACATAGATTAAGGGATTCCACTCAATTTCCTATGTCATCACATAGTTGTGGAGATAATACTCACACAAATCATCCTTCTCCTCCAAGTTAATTGTATTGAAGAAACTAAGAAAATTATGCCTCTTATTTAAAGAAAATTTGATCATTAATGAACTTATTAAACTAGAAACTGAGACACTTCTCTTTTAATAACAATGCATACACTCTAGGTGGAGGTCTACACAATGATTTGAATGGCTCTATCTATCACTTCTATCAATTTCTCTTGCAACTTATTTAGTTTCAAGTTCTTACTTTCCAGTGATGCATTCAAAATGTGTTTCTCCTTCTCCCAGTTTTCTTTTTCTTGCTTGAATTGGTTAGTGACTTTTAACAATTCCAATCCTAAAGAAAAATTTGTATCATATGTTGGTGTTTTTAAAACAAGGGGTCACGGATTTAATGCTACACTCTCTCAAACTCCTATTGTATCTTCGGCCATCTGTGCTAGTAAATCCAACTTAGCTCCATGACCATAATTCTGTATCTTTTCTTCCAACTCCTGAATTCTCATTTCCTTCTCCTTGTCTCTTTTCTCATAATTTTTCACTTGTGCTTCAAGTTGTTCTATTCTATCAAGAGCTTCTTGAAGATCCTTTCTTATATTTTTTTCTTCCAACAATTCTTCCTTTTCTTCAAAACTCAAATCATCATCATCCCTTGAAATATAAAAATCTCCCTATTAGGGCTACTAGGGGCTATTTTTCTTGTTTTATTTGCAATGAAGATATCCTTTGAATTAGATTCAAAGAAAGAAGAAATATATTTTCTTTTTCTAATAGGCACATTAACATTTTTTAGGAATATCAACAGAAACATCTTCAAGGACATCTTTTTCCTTATCCATGTTTGTATCTATCATCATTGCATTCTGGTCTTGTTGTTCTTAATTTCTTTCTTCTTGTTTATGATCTTTCATGCTTCTCTTTTCAACATTGTTCCTTCTCAACCTGCCTGAGCATTGGGGAGTAACAATTTCCTGTGTAACTTTTCTCTTCTTCTTCCTTTCTCTCCCATTTTTCTTCTCTACCCCTTTCTTTACAACATTTTTCTTCTTCTCAACACCTTTCTTCTTCTTCTTCCCTTTAAAAGATGTTGATGCAATACTTATTTTAGCTCTAGGGTTTTGAGATGATGAGGGCTCTTTTGTTACCACCATCATATGTTCTGATATATCGTGTTGTTTAGCCCCACTATGGCTATAGGTAGGTGAAGCCAACGGTGTAACAGGAGAATTTCCTCTCTCAGATTCATCTTGCTCAGGTTCAATTTATAGTTCAGACCCAAGTTGAGGTTCATCCTCTACTTCAGGTGCCTCAAGCAATTGAGTGATATCCATACAATTTTTGAAATCATCTCAATTAACCTGTAGTTTTTGAATTCTTAGACTCCTTTTAACTAGTAGGATTATCAAGCAATGATGGGATAGTGTGGTGTTTGCTTGTTTCCTCTGATATTAATTTTCCATTCTCTTCAACATGTTATATAGAAAATTGGGTACATTCATCATTTTATCATGTCGTGAATGATTTAGCAACTTAAAATGAATAGTGTATAAGAGATCGTGACGACCATCACAAGTAAAATATTTAATAATATAACTAGTACATTTTCCCCAAAATAATGGAAGGGAAAGCCACTTTGTACCTTGAGATGTTGAGTCCAAAATTTCTCTGTGCTCACAAAGCTCATCCCTTGCTACCACTACATCTACACGGGCTGGGTATTCAGACCCTGTCTGAGGTAATCTTGTGACTTGAAAAATTCCCAACTCAGAAGCATCTACTACCAAGCCTCTCAGTGTTTCTTCATCATATTGTAATGTTGCTGAAAAACCTCTTGATATGTCATTATCATACTCTATCAGCTTCAAAAATTATTCCAACCATCCTACTCTAGCAAAGAGGGGTAAAACCATCAAATATTCTAATATATTTTTATGTGCAGATGTTTCTCTGTGTATAACAACTCCTCCCATTGTCCTATTGTTTTGCAACCTTGTAGAATTCAAATTCTACTCAAAACTTGACTCAACCACCTTTAAAAATCCTCCAATTTACCACTCCTTCAAATACATTCCCTTATACCCAATACTACAACTCACAATCCCTCTTTTCCTTTAGCTCAATCTAGTGAAAAATCTTCTTATCTTAGCTTATCTTAGGGTAGAAGTCACATTATCAAAATTAATAGAGTGGTATTTTATGTTCGGGAGTTTTAGAAGGATGGCATAAAATAATATTTGACAAACTTAGGTGGTGAAAAGTGGCGAAAACGAAGAATAATCATGACTATAATACCCCTTCCCCCAAATTAAATTGAAGTGACCCTACTTCATGCATGACGTGATAGGGGTGATGAAAGAATAATGAAAATGACTAGTAAAATATTTTTTGCATGCATAACTTAAATCAAGAATATTAATGAATATAAAAAGAAATCTAATTTAATTATGAGAAGTTACTTGTTGTACATGTATAATAGAAAATATCGCTTGGAACAAGTTTGAACCAAAAAAAGATGTACTTTGGCATTTAGTCGATTTGATCGACATTAAATGCATGATAGTGGATGAAAAGTTGGTGGTGGTGATTTGAGTGGAACTGGCTATGGGTGCTTTATTAGGAAATGAATGAGGCATGTGATATGAGCGGAATGCATGAGAAAAACTTCAATTTTACGAAGGTAGTGTAGGTGTAGGTACAACAAGTTTTGTTGTGGGTACTTCAAGCATAGGGCCCGTCTGTATTTGACAGATTAACTTTTTCAGGTCCCTACAAAAATAGGTGTCGGTAAATGTTGAATAACTGGATAACAAGTCCCTCTGGAGTAAAGTATGTACATCATGGAGAATGTGTTGTGTGTGCATAAATAATGTGTTGTATGTGCATGTGTTTTAAAGAATGGGAGATTATGCTTAGATGATTTTAGGGGTTGAGTCTTTTAACTCAACCTTTGGATCACTAGATGTGCTTGGTATATCCCCTAGTAATAATGCAGGACTTTGCAAATCAACTTCTATTTTAGGTTCACTGTGAGTACCATATTGTTGGATTAGTGAAAATATGAAGTCATCATGCTGCATTGGTTTCTTATATAACTTCAGTCTTGTCCATTAAAAGGAAGTGATAATCGGGCTGCATCAATGGTATATATGCAATTGCACTACTCCATTTAGGTAAATCTTGCTAATTTCATAAGGGCCCAACCACATATACTAGAATTTTCCCTTTAAATATTTATACCTTGATTCATATAGCATATCCAAATCTCCTCTAGTGAATTCTTTTGTCTTTATGAATTGATCATGTCATTTCATTTTTTGTTGTTGCATCACTTATGTATGATGGATTGCTTCCATGTGTATCTCATCCAACCCATCCAAAGAATGTAAACTTTCATTTTGTGCGTCTGTTAAATCCATGCCCAATTCAACTGATGTCCTTAATGTTTTGTATTCAAATTCAATAGGCAATACTGTTATTTTTCCATAAACCTGTTCATAAGGGGTAAAACATGTAATTGTCTTCCCTGTGGTTTTGTATGCCCAAATTTTTTTTGGTAATCTGCATACCCAATCTCTCCTATGGAGCCACACTATTTTTTTTAATATTTTCAATCTCCCTGTTGGTGACCTCTACTTTACCATTAGCCTGAGGATGATATGGGGTGGATTTCTTGTGCTTCATTTGATACTCTTCTACCAATTTAGCAATTAGGTTTGATGTGAATTGTGGTCCTTGATCAGTCAATATCTCTTTAGGTACACCATACCTAGTGAAGATCTCCTCATATAAGAATTTTTCTACATTGTTATCTCTGGAAAATTGCAATGCTTTTACTTCTACCCATTTGGTTAATTAGTCAGTGCATACCAATATGCATTCCCTGTTATTTGAATTGGGAGAGATAGGTCCAATAAAATATAACCCTAATTTATCAAAAGGATCCAAGGTCAGCTAGGGTTTTAAAGGAATTTCATCACTTCTTATGGGTCTTCCCATTCTCTAGAAGGGTCACAACTTCTAGTATACTTAACAGAGTCTTTATGCAGGTTTGGCCAGTAATATCTTGTTGTCAAGATTTTAAAGGTTGTCCTCTTTGCTACAAAATGTCCACCATAGGGTTCATCATGGCATGATTTCAATATATCAAACACTCCATCCTCCATGATATATCTTCTCATAATGTTATCTAGGCCAATGTAAAAAATAATCCAAAAATCCAAGAATAAGGGAAGCATTTGTGAACCAACTATCTTTTTTGTCTTGGAGAAAAGTAACCTAGAATTTTGGTGCAGGGGCACCATTTAAAGTGTTTGGTTCATCCATGGGGTTAAGGTCTAGATTTTAGGTTTTTGATGAATTTTGTTTAAAATAAGGTCTATGATACCATTTTATTATGTATTTAGTTCTTTTTGAGTCATTTTAGGTGTTTAGGGGGAAGATTTGGCTTGACATTTGCAAAAAAATTGCATTTTTGGCAAAGTTGTCAAGCGATAAAATTAGTTAGGGAGTTAAAAAGGTAGATAGATACGTTGGGGAAGTTGAGTTTGAATGGAAATAATACAAGTGTGATGTAAAAGCTCGAATGGAGGTTGATCCATGAGATTTGAATCAAATTTAATAAAGAAATTTCTTGAATTTAGTGATTTTTTTTGTGTTTTCCTCTCTGTACGGATCCGTATAGGTCTGTGATGCTCTGAAGGCTTGGGCGATCAGTGATACATGTTTTTATCTTCATTTGAATCTGGTTTGGTGTCTTAACTCCATATTAGAAGATATTTTCATTCATTTCTTCAAGTTTGCCATGTTCCGACTATGTGAGGGTTTGAAGACTATAATGTAATTTTTTTCACCAATCCATCCACTGTAATGGATCTGTAACTTGGTGGATTAGTTTGTGTCATGTTAGGTTATATTTCAAATTCATTTAGGAGTTTGGAAGAGTATGGAATTGGTCAGTGGAGTAATGCAATAGGCTAGGTAGAGCAATATTTTATGTAAAAGTGAGCAACCATGATGGTGATTTGGTAAACTAATAGATGTGGAGGCCTTGTGAGTGTCAATTGAGTCTGTACAGGCCCTATGAAGGTTTTCTAGTGAGTTTTTTGGGTTTTGAGTGGCTTGGAACCCCTACTTTCAATAAACTCTCTTAGTTTGGCTCAAAAACAAGGGTTTTGGGGTTTGATAGGTTGGAGGTCGTACCATGGAAATGTGATTTTAGATTTGGTGGATTTCAACCCTACCTAGTGCTGACCAATTTAAATTTAAATGAAAGGGAAAGTTTAAAGTATGTTCCCTTTGTAAACCTGGCCTAATTCATGGCCTAGGACAACATTGAGGGTCTAGTTTCAAGGGATTGTTCCAAAAGAGTGGGTATTGATTTTCACATATGTTAATCAAATTTGAAAAGGGTATCTTAGTCCATAAATAGTTTTTCAGGTGTTTTGGGAAATATTGATGAAAAATCCTTGAAATCGGGTTGCCAATGCTGCTAGGGAAAGCATGCTTGAAAGGCGGATTTTGAAGAGATCTTTGGATTTTTATTTGGAGACTGATTGATATCCACTTGATTGTAATTTTGAATGGTTTGAAATACCTATCTCCATCAGAGTGGTATCATATCAAGGGAGTAGGTCTTTTGTGAAAGAGGGTTGCAATTTTGTGAGTAAGAAGAAGAAGGTAATTGGAGGAATCAAAATGCCTCCTAAGGGGAATGTTGTTCCAAGGAAGATTGACAATCATGAAAAATAAATAGAAGCCCTAAAGTAGGATATTTTGTGATGAAAGAAAAAGGTAGGGTTCTTTTGGAAGAAAGTGATTCTAAAGAGGAAGAGACCTCTAGTGAAGAAGAGGAGATGAATCCAGAAGATGTGAGAAGATGAAGCTTCTGAAGGATGTGAAGAAGGATGGACATGGAAAAATAGATGTGCCTATGTATGGAGAAAAAATTGATAGTGAAGAGCTCTTAGATTGGATAGGGGCTTTGGAGATATACTTTGAGAGTGAAGAGATTGATGAAGATCATAAGGTGAAGAAGGCTAAACCAAAACTGAAAGGACATGCTCTATTATGGTGGAATTTTGTGCAATATGAAATGCAAAAGCAAGGAAAAAGAAAGATCACTTCTTGGGAGAAAATGAAGACAAAAATTAAAGGTAAATTCCTTCCTTGTGATTATAATGTTCAGTTGATTAAGAAGTTACAAAATCTTAGACAAAAGGAACTAGATGTGCAATCATATACTGAAGAATTCTATAAGCTAAGCATAAGAACCAAACATGAAGAAGATGAGGAAGAGATGGTTGCTAGGTACTTTAATGGTCTAAGATACAACATTTAGGATGAAATCAGCAGTTTGGCACCAAAATTAGTTGAACAATGCTTTCAAATGGCAATGAGGGTAGAAGAAAAACTAAACAGGAAAGAGAAGGCAGCAAGAGGAAGAGGCATCACTTCTAGAGGTAGAGGATCCTTCCCTAGTTCAAAGAAAAACAATGAGATTCAAGGAGATACCATGAAGGGACAAGAGCAATCTGATTTCAGAGGTGGATGGAAAGGTACAAGAGGCAGATTTGGTGGAAGAAGAAATGAAAACACTTTTTCAGGGAGATGCTACAATTGTCAAGAATTTGGACACCCATCTTTCAAGTGTCCTCAAAACCAAGGTTCAACATCACGTGTTGATAGGAAGAGTGAAATAATAACATGATTGGTCCAAGAAGAAGAGTGTGAGAGTTCATGCAAATCTTCTGATCTAGAAGAGGGGGAAGCACTTATGGTAAGAAGAACTTTTTTGCAGGAACCTAAGGAGGAAGATTTGAGCCAAGGAAGTGTTATACCTTGCATAACCACTCCATATTTTGCCTTGGTCAAAATGGGTCCCCCTTTGTTTATTTTATCTTTTGTTGTTCTTTAAACAAAGTTTGGAGTCTTTTTGCTTCCAACACTTTGATTTATTTTGATTTAGTCTATTGGAATCGGAGCCGGAACCAAATCGGGTTCTGAAACTTCTTTCAAAACTCATTCTGATTCCCATCCCGATAGTCTTTCTTTTTTTTCCTTTCGTTTTGTCTTTATCGGAGCCGGAACTGGAGTGGGCATTAAGTTGGTGTTTATTGAAAATTGCAAAACCATAATCCATCCCATCTCCGCCTTTGCTTTTGAACTTTTGGTTTTAGTCTATGTCCTTGTGTTAAGTTTTATTATGTCGGTCTTCTATTTTACTTTTTGTGTTTGGTTTCGTTTTGTGTTCAGTAGGCAGACCCGGACTCGGAACGGGAATGAAGTTAGGAAATTTCTTAAGTTTCTGAATCAGTTTCTATTCTTATTCTACCCCCGCCGTTTTCTTGGTCATTGACTATTGACTGAAGTCGCACTATAGTGAAGTGTTTGTTCTTCTCCAGTTCCGACTCCACTTAACTACATTTAATGCATTAATGACAGCTGCCATGCGTAGGTAAGAACTCTGATTTTACCTTCATTAAGGATTAAACGCATGATTATTATCATTGTTAAAAAATTGAAGAGTGAAATAGAGCTGCTGCGGAGTCCATCTGAGTGAATCGAATGAAGAAGGAGGAGTAGATAATCGTTTGTGAATCAATTCAGAAGGTTAGCTAGGTTTTGCGTTTGAGGTAGGGTTCTTTTCTCATTTTTCTTTTTTTTTTCTTTCGTGTTCTTCATTCGTTTTGTTTGATTGATCGTTTAAGATCTTTGAACAAGATTGCTTTCTTGAAGTTTTGCGTGTTTGTTTGTTGTTCTTGTTTTTGTGCTTGCGTTTCTTGTTTTACAGTGAGTTAGGGCATGGTCACTTTCACGTTTTTTCGTGATCACGTCGTGTTGGGTTAGGTTTTTAAATACGTAGATTTAGTTAGGGTTTTTCACAGTGAGGTAGATTAAATTCATGTTTTTACAATGAGTTAGGGTTAGTTGGATCTTGTTTTTACTTATGGTTTTGTCACGCATTCAATCTGGTAAATTAGGAAGGGTTAAATCCATGCCCTAGTTTTATCGTGTTTTCTAGGTTAGGGTTTTATGTGTTTTTGTGATCATGTTTTAAAAAAATGATTAAAATATGATAGCCTAAAATACAGTCATCCCCCATGGTCATATAAGTACAGTCTTTTATAATATATTTTAAGTCTCGTTTCATTTAATATAACCTTAGTTTTTAATCATGGAGTTATACATTAAATTGATAAAATATTTGATGACGTCATGATCAACATAGCCGGAAGCGGGATCGGAATTGATTTAGAATTTTGGATGTGTTTTATGTTTAGTGACAATTCCATCTTCCATCCCATCTCTGACTCCACTTATAATGAGAAGCTTTTACTTCATAAAATTTTTACCTAGCGGAAGCGGAACCGTAACAGAATATGAAAACAAAAAATCTGAAGGAAACCGAATTAGTTTCCATTCCGGTTCTGGTTCTGATCACTATTTCACTTCTGACTCTAAACTCGCTTCTTCTTAGTAGAGTGACAGTAACAGTTTTTGCTCTGAGTCTGGTAGTATGTTAGAAGAAGATTATTTAAGATGTTTTCTGCCCGGTTCCGCCTCCGATGTATGTTTGAAAGGTATGAGTTTAAAGTCACATTTTGAGATGTTTGTTCAAGAATCTAACTAGAGATTTTGTTGTAAGAAAGCTAAGAGGATGTCGGGAACATCAGAAGAAGCTTCCCAAAGGAACCGGCCTATAGGAACATCAAAGGCAGTACCTAAACCAAAGAAGATCAAGCTGGAACAATTTCCTTATACCTTGAGGTATAATCATAGGAATCCTGTTGTGAAGGTGAGCAAAGTGGAATCAGATTGGTCAGACATCACCAATACCAATTTGGGTTAGTACAACTTTGAGGAGGCCTTTACTGAAACATTCAATGAGGATGTGATGCCTAGAACACAAAGAATTATTGAGTCTGGTTTGGCTCATATCACTTTGTTTCCTTTATCAATCCAATGCTTGGAGTTGATCTTGATAGTAGCCAGTGCCTACAATCCTGCTACCAGACAATGCATGGATTCACAAAACAATGTAATTATTGATCTTACTCCTCAAGCATTTCAAAATATATTTAATGTCCCCAATCCTAGGAAATTGGTGTAGTTGGATGAGGCAAAGGCCTTGGAGAAATATAGTAAGTTTAAAGAATCCAATAAATCTCATTTGAACAAAAAGTGGTTGAAGACGAAGAAGAAGTCTCTAACCAAGCTTGCAGACCAGCCAAGAGGGAATATTTCTATAAGGAGGTATCAGATTTAATAATGATGTTGTCTAGGGTTTTTGGGAAGAGAGATACATTTCGTTTCAAGGAGTGGATGTTTCCTTTCATCCAGACAATCTTAAATGGAGCCCAACAGTTTGATTGGCCGATGATTGTGTCAAATGCTATTCATGATCAACTGACCAGAATCAGGGAGACTAAATGCTTCTTTATGACTTCTTACATTGTGTATGCAGCAACAAGGTTGGGTATCTTCCCAGGTTTAAACAGAGTAGGGATAATGAGAGTGTTGGATGGATAGAAGAAGGTATGGGAGCATTATAACCAGTTGTCTCTGTAGGTTGTTGAAACTCAATTCAGAAGAGTTAATGATGCATGCATATATGTAGTCATTAACCAATTAAATGGAGATGCAGGGTACAGGTTGAGTCAAGAGGCCACGACATTTATTGCTGAATGGGGATGTTGGTACATTCAATACCCCAAGTTTACATATTTCAGGTTAGCTAGTTTTGAAGGCCATCCACATTTGCTTCCAAGGTGTTGCAATAACAAGATAGTGCTAATGGAGTTTGTATATTAGGCTCTTGGAGTTAATGCTCAGTTTGGTTTAAAGCATAAGACAAGATGTCACAAGTTCCCCATGAAGTTGGGTGAGTATAGCTGTCAGCATTTGGTAGGAGAAAAGGTGATCTGCAATGAGCTGATACAATTAAAGTTAGGCTTATACACAACTCGTAAGTATTTTGATCCAAAGGGGAAGATGAATGCCTTGTTTCCTTTTGTGTTTGACAAACATTTTAGTTTATTAGAAGACTTCTAGAGTGACCAACAAGATGAGTATGATTTAAGGAAAAAGAATTATGAAAGACTACCTATTGCACTCATGTCAGAATTTGGAGTTAAAAATGATATTCCTAACACATTGGTGGATGATGGAGTTGTATTGGATCCATCTTATGAGGCTTTAAATATAGGAACTAAGAGCCTGGATCCAATTGACTGGGATAGTGAAGAAACTATTGATATTAAACAGATAGGAAGAACAGTCTTGGATCGAAGTGTTAACTGGTTGGTGTTAAGAACCAAAGCGCCTCAAGGACCAGCTCCTAAAAAGGGGAAAGGGTATAAAAGAATCAAAAGAAAGAAGCCTCTCAAAGAGCCTTTGGAGTTCTTTCCCTCAGACATTGAAGAGATAGAACTTGAAGCAGCAATTGATGAAGCAGAAACACAAGAAGGAGATGCTCAGAAAGGATCGGTTGTTTCAACACCTACATTAGGTGAATCTTCCACACAAGTCCCACTTGCAAAGAAGTAGAGTGAAGAAGTTCAAAAGGGGTCTCTTCATCGTATGGCTGAAGCTGGAAAGGGAAAAGAAGTGGAGAGGGAAATTCATGATGTTGGGACATATTCAGACGAGACTGTGTGACAGAAGGATGTGCAAGAGAATATGCCTCTAGAGGAGGATAATGAACAGGTAATGACACAAGAGGAGCAATGGGAATTGTTTGAAGAAGTTAGGAAGAATGTTGAGGTAAACACTAAAGAAATAGAAAAGCAAAATTTAATGGGTGCCAAGACACAAATTGATTCCATATTACAACAACAACAAATTGAAGCTAAGGCAGCAGCTGATGAAGTAGTGAGATAGAAAAGGCAACAAGAACATGAACTCAAAGTTAAAGAAGAAAATGATAAGTTAGAGTTAATACAAAAGATTCATGACCTTGAGGAAGAGAAGGCAAGAAACTGGAGGGAGAAAGAGGTCTTGGTTGCTAAGTTGAAACTTGCAGAGGATGCTCACTGAAAAGAAGAAGCAAAAAGATTAAGAAAGGAAAAGGATACTGAAGAGATGGTTAAAAAGCAGCAAGAAGAAGAAGCAAAGGCAGAAAAGCTTAAAGCTTTAGAGGCAGAAAGACTAGAGAAAGAAAGACTAGAAGCTTTAGAGAAAGGGAAATTGGAAAAAGAAGCTCTAGAGAAAGAAAAATTGGATAAGGAAAAACTGGAGAAGGATAGATTAGAAAAGGAAAGATTGGAAAGGGAAAAAGTGGAGAGAGATTGATTGGAGGAAGAGAGGTTAAAGAAAGAAGAGGAAGATAAGAAGATGCAGGAACAAAAAGATAGGGAAGAGGCTGAAAGGCTTGTGTAGATGCATGTGGTGCAAGAACAACAAGAGAAATCAAGGGTTGATTCTCAACCCAAGTAAATGTGCAGCCACCTTCTACTACTAATACTATTGCTTCCTCTTCCTCTATGATGACTACTGCTCCATGTGCTCCCACTTGGCTAAAATTGGACCTGCAGAAAAGAATAGTAACACCTTCACAGCCTCTCAATTGGGAGGATATGATGAAGGAGATTGAACAAGAGAGGCCTAAAAAGAAGGCCAAGATCCTACACTCCACCAGGCTCACAGACAAGGGAGAGATTGTTGCTGAGTGTGTCATACCGATGACAGAAAAGGAGGTAGGAGACATGCAGTTAACATATTATCAATTGAGTACTGTCAACTTGGGAAGGCCTACTAGAAATCAACAGATTAATCTAATTGATGAGGTAGCTTCTACAACTAAGTCAAGAATGTTAAAGGATAAGCAGAAGAAAGATGAGATTAAGGCTCAATTAGATCAATTGCATTCCTTTTTGAAAAGTGTCTCTTCTCCAAGATCACAAAAGATAGCTGCTATTGAGACTCCAATTTTGTTAAGCAAAAAGGAGGTAGATGATTTCGTACAGGTAAGAGGCAAAGTGGAGATGCTAGATAGGTGGGTTGACAAGTTGAATCAGGAAGTAGATGAAGTTTTGGTTGAAGGCTTTAAAGTTCATAAAGGGATAGAAGAGTTAATAGGGGAAAAGAACCAATATATTGAAGCATCGGAGAAGCAAGAAGAGGAATATAAAGAGTATAGTCAGAAATTGGAGAAGGTTAGTACATTGCCTTTGACTACTCTTCTTGAACAATCAATACTTGAGGAGGATAATAAGGATTTTGTGAAGAAGACTTCTTGTATACTCTGATTCAGAAAAGATTTCTTGTGCAAACATATAAATGAAGTCCAAGATACTATTAAGGATATAACTGAATAGTTTGAAGAGTTGGCAGTCATTGCTATTATATTGGATGTTAATATATTAATAAAGGAAGGCCTACCTTTGAGCCAAATAAAAGAGAAATGGGGCGAAAGGTTTAAGGAACTCATGCAGAAAGGAGATGATGGTGAAGATTTGATGATAGATCGACTAATGGATGTCAAGGAAGAAATAAAGGTTGCTAAAAGAGAGTTGACAAAGATAAAATATATGAGAGCGTTTGCTGCAGCAGAATTGGAGCGAATTAAATTTGAAGACAATTGGGTTGATGGGCCAGAATTAGATGTATTACAACAAGTCTTCGCCAGTTATGATGAGTTTATTGCAGACCCAACTTCACATGCATAAATCTCTTGCATGCATGAATTTTTTCTTCTTTGCATGTTGCATGCAACACTAATAGTTTTGGAGCGCATGACTTCCTTTTTCTCTTCTATTTTCTATTCTCCAGTTTAACTGAATGTCTAATGTAAGAAATCAAGATCAAATTGATCTGAGTTTCCAAGAGAGTTTTTGTTCCTAAAAGGGTGGATGACTTAAAATAGAAGTGGAGTTTGAATTTTTGTATATCTATAAATACCCTTTGGGTATCGTATTGTAAGGGTCGGCTAATAGAGAATAGAATTGTCCTACCTGATATTAGAAGATAGAATTTTTTAGTGATTACAGAGATACATTGTTACTTGATTATTTACAGTTAAATAAAGTTACAGGTTTAGGTATTATGGTGTTAGAATTGAGTTGTTTTACTTGATAAGGTTGATAAGTTATAATCCATCTGTATGCCAGTGATTGTGTTGAAGCATAAATTTTCTTGAGTGATGAAAGTAATTTGAAGGAATCGGATTTAAGGATTATCTTGTTAGATTATCATTGGATGAAATTTATTGAAGTCTATTGATCTATGATCTTGGTGATGAATGAATGTGTGTTCTTTTAAAATAAATTTTTTTTTTGGAGTATTTGTGATGTGTGACTGTGAAGTTAATTAAGCACCTAAAATGTATGCAATGGTATAGATTATTCTATAGATTGTGTCATCTTATGGTTTTCTTGATCTGATTGGAAAAAAAATCATTTTTGGAGATATATGTCCAGATGCTAGATAGGTTTTGTTCATGTTTACTAATTTACCCTATGATCTATCTTTTTCTTTTGTTTGAACCCCTTAAATTTACTAAAACAGTTCGGTAAAATGAGTCATTGTTTGCATTGTTTTGTTACCAGCACAAGACCCTTGAATATTATAGTTGCATGAACCGATTGAGTGACACCAAACAGTTGAGAACCAACTACCAGAACCTTGGGAGTTAGGCTACTATATGTTGTCTTTCTTTTTCAGGAGAAATAGAGTAGAAATATTCTGTTTTAACGTTGTTTGTGTCATTTTCACCATCAACAAGAAGGAGTCTATTAAGAACTTGATGCAAGTGAAAAGGTAAGGTATGTCAAGTGGTCATTGATTTTGGTTCTCAAGACAATATGGTGTCTAGGGAGATGGTAGATAAGTTGAAATTAGAAAAACTACCTCATGTAGCACCCTACAAAGTTTCTTGGGTGAATGATAGTCAAACCTTAGTGGTGAATGAGAAATCCTACGTGGATTTCCAAATTGGGGAGTACAAAGATAGGATCTTGTGTGATGTATTTCCAATGGATTGTTGCCATTTTCTCTTGGGGAGACCATGGAAATTTGATAGAAGGTCCATGTACGATGGCAGGGAGAACATCTATACAATTAGGAAGGATGGTAAGAGTTTCAAACTAACTCCTTTGTAGGGTAGTGCAAGAGATAACGACAAGTCTAAAGTTGTGATTTTTGGAAACAAAGAGCCTTTAAGGCTTGAGGACAACAAGAATGGTGTGTTTGCAGGTATGGAGCGGGTTAATGATGATAGAACAATAGGTGAAGATCAAATGAGTAATGCTAGGACAGTGAGTAGGAAAAGTGAAAGAGATTTGCAGACAGTGCCTAAGAAGAATGTTTATAGTTGGAAAACAAAAGTAAATGAAGTGGTGTCTCAGATTGGTAAAGGGTGGAGTGAGAGGGAAGAGCCTTTGGAAAGGAAAAAAGATAGTGATAGTGTGCTAGTAGGGACAGTCAAGTTCCCGGTGGAGTTGAGTGAAGTAAGAAAAAATTCAAAAATTATTAGGATAGAGCTTGGTAAGGATGATGAGATGGTAAACAAGAGGATATTGAGTCACAATATTGAAAGGCCAAAGGACAAAAAGATGAAGTTTTGTGTTGATGTCAAGATAATGGAAGAGAGGACATGTATTAGTAATGTTGATGTGTCAGAGACTGCTGATACAAAGAAAGAGCATTTGAAAATTGATAGTACAGAGGTGTGTGGGACTAGAAAAATAGTGGAAATGAAGACAAAGGCCAGTAAGGATGATAGGATAGTAGATAAGGCAAGTAAAGGCTTGACAGAGATCCAGAGATGTAATAGTACAGTGGAAAAGATAGTGGCAAGGACTAGTAAACAAATAAGTACATAGGATAGTGGTGGAGATGCAAGTGAAATGAACCTTGGACAGAGAGTGGAACCAGGTAGAGTGATGATTGTTGATGAAAGGAAAAATACAGATGTAAAGAAAGGTGGAATAGCAGTGTTTGAAGTTGGAAATGTTGAGAAGCACCCCACAACATATGGTGAACAATTGGAGCAAGAAACAACAAATGATGATGGGAAAGTTGAAGAGAAAAAGAAACTTGACCAAGGAGATCAAAGGATTCAAAGACCTGAAGAATACCAAGGAGGGAATATTACATTGATCTTTCCAAGAGACTTGGAAAAGCTTCAAGCTAGGGTGTATGGTGCAGTGACACCATTTAAAGTGTTTGGTTCATCCATGGGGTTAAGGTCTATATTGTAGGTTATTGATGAATTTTGTTTAAAATAAGGTCTATGAGACCATTTTTATTATTTATTTAGTTCTTTTTGAGTCATTTTAGGTGTTTAGGGGGAAGATTTCGCTTGACATTTGCAAAACAATTGCTTTTTTGGCAAAGTTGTCAAGAGATAAAGTGAGTTAAGGAGTTCAAAAGGCAATTAGATACATCGGGGAAGTTGAGATTGAGTGGAAACAATATAAATTTGATGTAAAAGCTAGAATGGAGGTTTATTCATAAGATTTGAATCACATTTAATAAAGAAATTTCTTGATTTTAGTGATTTTTTTGTGTTTTCCTTTATGTACGGACCCGTATAGGTGTGTGATGCTCTGAAGGTTTGGGTGATCATTGATACATTTTTTTATCTTCATTTGAATCTAGTTTGGTGTCTTAACTCCACATTAGAAGATTCATTCATTTCTTCAAGTCTGCCCTATTTTGACTATGTGAGGGTTTGGAGACTATAATGTAATGTTTTTCACCAATCCACCAACTATAATGGATTTGTAACTCAGTGGATTGGTGTGTATCATGCTAGGTTATATTTCAAATGCATTTAGGATTCTAGAAGACTATGGAATTGGTCGGTGGAGTAATGCACTAGGCTGGGTAGAGTAAATTTTTATATAAAACTGAGCAACCATGATGGTGATTTGGTAAACTAATAGATGTGGAGGCCTTGTGAGTGTTAATTGAGTCTTTTTAGGCCATATGAAGGGTGTCTAGTGATTTGGTTGGTTTTTGAGTGGCTTTGAACCCCTACTTTCAATAAACCCTCTTGGTTTGGCTCAAAAACAAGGGTTTTGGGGTTTGATAGGTTGGAGGTTGTACCATGGAAGTGTGATTATGGATTTGGTGGATTGGAACCCTACCTAGTGTTGACCAATTGAAATTTCAATGAAAGGGAAAGTTTAAAGTGGGTTCCCTTTGTAAATATGGCCTAATTCATGGCCTAGGACAACAGTGAGGGTCTAGTTTCAAGGGATCGTTCCAAAAGAGTGGGTATTGATTTTCACATATGTTAATCAACTCTGAAAAGGGTATCTTTTTCCATAAATATTTTGTCAATTTTTTTGGGAAATATTGATGAAAAATCCCCCAAACCGGGTTGCCAATGCTACTAGGGAAAGCATGCTTGAAAGGTGAATTTTGAAGAGATCTTTAGATTTTGCTTTGGAGACTGATTGATATCCACTTGATTGTAATTTTGAATGGTTTGACATCCCTATCTGCATCAAATTTTCCCTGTTACATAATAGTTAGCTATATCAGCATACCATGGTGTGTGTACATTTAGAGAAAATAGATTCTCATCAGGGAAAGAATTATCAACCACCCCTTTAACTGATTGGGTAGGCAATCTAGATAGAAAATCAACGACCACATTAGCCTTTCCAAGCTTGTAAATTATTGTTATGTCAAATTCTTGTAGCAACAATAACCACCTTACAAGTATTCCACCTTCTACTAGTTTATTCATCAAGTATTTGATGTTTGTGTGATTTGTATGTATGAACACTTGATATTCGGTTATATAATGTCTGAACTTGTTAATGGAATAGAAAAATGCAAGTATTTATTTTTCTTTCACAACGTAGTTCAACTCTACTCCTTGGAGGTTTTTTCTGATATAATATATTGCATATTCCTTATTCCCTTATTTCTACCCTAGGACTACTCCAATGGAAAATTCTAATGCATCAGCGTGTATGTGAAATGGCAATGTCCAATTTGGACCTCTTAGAACTGGTGCATGAGTTAGAGCTATCTTTAATTTATCAAATGAACTCTGACAACCTTTAGTCCAATCAAACTCACTATCCTTTGTCAACAAAATAAACAAAGGTACAATAATTTTACTAAAATCTTGGATGAATCACCTATAATAACCTGCATTTCCAAGGAATCTTCTTACATCTTTTTTATTTTTGTGGTATAGGTTGGGTAGATATAATTTCAATCTTCTTTGGATCAACCTGTATTCCTTCACTAGATATAAAGTGTCCTAACATAATTCCTTGTGTCCTCATTAAGAAACATTTATCATTGCTAAGTGATAGATTATGTTCCTTACATCTTTTTAACACTTTCTCTGGGTTACTAAGAGCTTCCTCACAACTTTCACCATAAGTGGTGAAATCATCCATGTATATCCCCATGCAGTTATGTGCATAATCAAAAAATATGTCGAGTACTACTCTTTGAAAGGTAGTTGGAGCATTTCACAAGCCAAAAGGTAGAGTAGAATATGCATAGGTTCTCTAGGGGTAGGTAAATGTGGTCTTATCTTGATCTGCTAGTACAATCTTGATTTGGTTATAACCATTGAAACCATCAAGAAATGAAAGATATTTATTTCCTACCAAATAATCAAGAACTTAGTCAATAAATGGTAGTGGAAAGTGATCTTTCCTTGTGGCGGAATTTAATTCCCTATAGTCAACATAGAATCTCCATTTCCCACCTTTCTTGGGAACTATTACCAATGGTGAAACCCATTCACTGTCTGATATACGGTATATAAAATTGGTATCTAAAATCTTTTGCAATTCATCTTTCACTATATCTCTTAGAGCTGGATTCATGCATCTTTGTGGATGTCTTATAGGTTTGTAGCCATCATTAATATAAATTTTGTGCATGTAGAGATCAGGGTTAATGCCCCTCATATCATGGTAATCCCATGCATATGCAACTGAGTGTGCCTGCAACACTGATTGCATAGAATTTTATTGCTCTAAGTCAATGCATTATTAATATTTAACATCCTCCCTACCATAATTTCCAATTTCTTTGATGACTCTTGAACTAATGAGAGACCAAGGCTTGGTATAATGGGCAAATAATGTTGAGTGAGTAATAAATGAAATAGGTGTGATATCTCTTTTGTAGAATCGATAGGTACAATAATTTGCAAGGGGTCTTGTAGGAATATGAGACAATCCTACTAATAGGAGCTCCTGCCACAATTATTGTGGATTATATGATAAATGATCTCATCTTCATCCTGGTCATCCAATAAGGGGTTGCACTCAATAGTCATCAATGTCTGAAGAGAATAGATATCTTCCTCCTCCTCACCCAAATTGGGCCAAATGGTGTGATCAAAGTCTGCATATGGTTGGGAGGGTGGATAAATAACCAAGTTCTTTGTGATTGTCGCATTGGATATTATCATTTTACCATATTTGTATCCTAAAATGCATCAAATGTTGCCAAACAAGGCATACCTAGGATGAGTGGGTAACCTACAAGATTAACTTTGGGTTGTAATACTATAAACTCTACAGGGTATTCCCAAGAATCCAATGCAATAACTAGGTCTTCAATAATTCCCTTAGGTTTGACCATACACCTATTAGCTAATTGCAAGACAGTTTGTGTGGGCCTAAGGTTGATCAACTGAAGAAACTGCATTGTTTCTTTTGTCATGAAATTGATGGCTGCCCCCAAGTCTATCAAAGTGTTCTTAATAAGGGTCCCATTGATTTTAACATCCACAACTGGACTTCTAGGATTGGTATACTTAGGGACTGTAATGTTCCCCAACATGATATTTACAAGATTCCCCAAAATATGAATTGTTTGCAGATATTTCCTTTTTCTACCTCGTTTCTTAAGATAGAGATCCCTTACTATTTTAGTATAGATGGGGATGTCTTTGATAGCTTGGATAAGTGGGATTTGATGTTAACATCTATCAACTACCCTAAAAGGTTTGTCTCAGCTTGTGTGATGCTTATGTAGAGCTAGGCATTCAAGAAAAGGTGGCTTAGGATTTGAGGTAGTTTGGTGTACTTGCTTTTGTTTAGGCTCCAAAGGTGGTTTATCAGAAGCCTCAATTGTAGGTTCATCATCCTCCATTTCTATAATTTGGGGGGATGAAGGCCCAACAATTTGTTTTCCTAATTTGAGGTGGACATTACTCACATCTACCCCATAAGTGGGGTACTGCATAGCTTCATTAGTATAAGCATGTTAAATAGGCTTAGTGTTAGGGTTAGGTGTAGGTTGGGCAGGTATTTGCTACTTGGGTGGCTGGGATGTAGGATTTGATGGTGGAATTAGTGCTTGTTGTTTTTGTGGAGTAGGGAGCATGGGTTGTTGATATCTCATATTTGGTTGCTTCCATTGTTTTCCTTTCTGCCATTGAGGTTGTCATTGATTATGTTAGTTTGGCCATTGTGGATTATAATTGGAACCTTGAAAGTTTTTTTGTGGCCAAGGGTTTGGCTATTGGTTCCAATGAGGTTGAGGGTTTGGCAATTGGGGACTTTTCCACTGGTTCTAATTTACTTGCCAGGGCTAAGAGTTTGAAGCAGAAAAATTTTGGTTGCCAATAGGAAAAGATGAATTAAACCTAAGGGAATCTTGAGGTATACCTTGTCTATGCTTCCATGGCCTCCTTTGTGATATATGAAAGATTTTTCCATCATCTCCTTCGATGGGTTGAAATTCAGGCTTCTCAACATTTTCATGTTGGATGTTGGCCACTCTTTTATATTTACAATTTGTTTTTTTTTGCCTGCAGCTTGGACAATACTCAGTAAGCATAGCCTCTTCTTCCTCCTACTTCTTCTTGATGTGGAGAGTATCCAGTTGTGCTACCAAATGACTGATTATATCCTCTTTTATTTGGGATAACAAATTGCTTATCTCAACTTTAGAAACCCCAGTGGATGATTTACCAAGAACTAATGTTCTAGTTTCTCTCAACCTCTTTGTGAAGGCCTTGGAGTAGTTTCTACATATCTTAAAATTTTCTTAAAATATCATTTGAGAGATGTCTCCTCCTCCAATAAGGTTGAGGGCATCAATATAGTCTTCATTAAGTCCTCTAAAAAATACTAGCTTGAGAGACTCTTCTAACAACTTGTTTTGGGGGTTTTTCTTAAGAGAAAATTGAAATCTTTCAACATAATCCTCTAAAGATTCATCATCCTTTTGTGTCATTCAAAATATATCATCCTTCCTCCTATCAGGTCCTCTACAGTATTCCTAATACTTTTCCAAGAACAGTGTCTTCATGGTGTCCCAATTAGAAACAACATCTTTACCTAATCCCATAAACTATCTCAGAGTTGCATCCTTGAATGTGGTAGGAAAAAGATTCAACCTACGTGCATTAAAATTATATATTCATAACTTCTACATAAGACATCAAATTCAAAGAGTAATGTATATGGGTCTTTAGTTATTAACCCATAGAAAACTAGGAAGGGTGAAGGAGGGATGTTTTTCAACACTATAGCCCTTTGTCGATCAGTAATAGGAATCCCAAATGTTGTTTGGGCATCATCATCATCTACTGCACACCCATTGTGTGATATGTTCCTTCTACATGTGCACTAGAAGTCGGTGAAAAGGAAATTTGTTCTTCAATGGTACCTTCACTTTGAGTACTAGGTTCACCAATTTTTGCAATAGCTTCCTAGCGTGTAGAGAGAAGGAACCTACCCAAGGGATCTCTCTACCTCTGCATACATAAAATAGGACTTTAGATTTAGTGGGCTTGCATAATGTTAGTAGCTTGGTGTTGAAAAAGTGGTGTCTAACAGTCCTAATGCGTAAAAGAAAAATTAACTATGAAAACTTGTAAAAACAGGTCTATGAAGATAGCACCATCTCTAGAAATGACACCAAAAATGTAGACTCTAACTAATGTGTTTATAAACTTGGTAAAATCTACTCAATTTAGAGGGTTAACTAGTCGAACAATCCACTTCACATTGTTAAGACTACATCAAATCATCAACCAAGGTGCATAAGCTTATGATGTTACTGCACAATATATGCCTTCACGGACTCATGTACACCTAAATTATCCTATGAAAACTTATTCAAAATATTGTACTTTTCTTAAAGCTTACGTAATTGCAAAAACAGTAAAATTAGTTACATAACCTAATAGCTACAGGTATTTGCAACATAGGCTTTAGGTGACTACTAATAATAAGAAAGTACATAATCTATCTAAAACTTATTTAGAATAACAAAACAATCAAATCTAACCTCTAGAGTACTAAGAGACATAATTTATACAATTTTTCATGAACAACAACTAATATAATCAACCATAAGAACTATTCAACTTTACTTACAATTTATTTATGAAACAAATGAAAATGTCATTAACATGAATGCATAAATGAATAAATAAATAAATGAAGTGAAAGGCAGTACCTCGAGTGGCCAGCTCAAGGGATTCTCTCACTTAACTAAGAACCAAATCTAACTTAGAATCTTACACATTCATGTAACATACAAATACATTCATTGCATAACACCAAATATTAAATAGAATCCTTCTTTAGATTGTATTCAATAATAGTATCTTAACAACATGTTTCTAGATAACTTAAAATTGGAGACAACTAACTTCTTAATAACATGTAACAACCGCCTAACTTAGCTACAAACTTATCCCCTGACTTTTTGCAAAAATGGATAGATACTTATTCAAACTACTAAATAACTACGACCATTAATCTCACTCCTAGATACGAGGATATTAAATTAAGATTGGCCTATTTATTCTAACTAAAAAGGAAGAAAATACCTATTCAAAAAAAATCTTAAATGAAACAGCTTGCATGTGAAACATATAGGAAAATGTTCACAGTTCTAGAACAAGTATCCTCCTTCAATATTTATTCCTCCATCATGTTCACATACAGCTCCACAACTTCCTACACTTTAGTCAGTTTGAACTTCAATGGTCTTATGTTTCGCTACCTTGATTATTGCTACAAATGCTTTGTTCGTGTTACCTCATGTTGAGCTGTAGAGAGTTTAATCCATACAACATACATATACAACTAACCCTCATAATTAAATCACAAAATTCTATTCATATACATACATTATCACATTTAAATCATGCAGTTTCTATGAATATCACCATATTTTTTATTCTTCAAACTAGGTTCAAGTTGCAAGGTATGTTTAAGATAGCATATTATGGAAGTTTCTATCTGAAATATACTTAGAAAACATATAAAAAGTGTCTAAAATATTATGAAAATTAATATAAAGAGCACTAATGATAAAACTCATCAACAACGTCATAGTAAAACATGACAATCTAGATAAATGCAACACATTTCCTGAGACAAATACAGTAAAGTGATGACCATCAAATACGACAAAGTGAAAAAAGGCATCATTGTGCAAAGAAATTTTGGCAAAGTAATAGCTAAGAAGATGTAGAAAAATAGGAAAACGTGGAAATTTGTGTAAAAATAGTGGTGATATGTTGAAATAGATGTGACAATAAATGCAAACATGACAAATTGTGACAAACAATCATGGGTTTCTATGGATTTTCAATGATCAGTGGATTTTTTGGTATGTTTAATGTGTAAATTCATAGGTTATGTTTTGATAGCAAGTGATACAAACAACATAAATAAAAGGTAGGATTGACCCCAAGGTGATAAGATATTTTGCAAGCTTTCATCCACAAAGCTTGCTAGTATAGCATAATTGAAAACACGTCAGATAAGCACAACCTAGCTAGCAATAAAATGTGAATCTCTCTCTAGCAGGCCTACCACACTTGCGTGTTAATACCAATCTAAGGAGTAGGTGAATAGGATATGGCAAGGTCATGTACCACCTTGACACCCCTCACCTTGAAAGGATGAAGTCCTAACAAGACATTGAATCAACTCAACCAAGGAAAGTATGTTGTGAGTAACTTCACGTGATGATGCTATCACATTGCACTACTACAGTTTGATGGCTAAAAGGTCTTAGGATTCTCAATAACAAGGGTTCGTAGTGGAGGTACTCTGTAAACACCACCACATGCACAAATGCTAGATCAAAATCTTAAATCCTTATGTTCGAAATCACCTGATACGAAAAATGAAAGCCTGACATGTTATGAGTGGATTGAGCTATATCTTTTTCTCTTGCCCCTTTATATAACCTACTAGAAAAATATGCTTGAGGTCGAACACTAGGGTGATGAAATCCCTACGTAGGGATTCATTTTTTAATTTCTCATCACCCAAGATCACACATAGCACAAGGGGAGAGGTTACTATGTAAGGGCGAAATCGTGATCATGCTATAAGATCAAATTGAGTGAATAGAAACTAATCTAAACAACAAAATGCTAATGATTCATGCCCATTACTCATGAAATGAAACTACAAAATTAAGGAATTCAAGAATGAAATTGAAATGAAATAATGACAATGAAATCCAAATAATATAGTTTTACCATCCTGTGTCAAAGTGTGTTTGTGAAGATGTTGGGTTGTTAATATCAATGTGAAGCCTCCATTGTGTGTGTAAAAGCTTGAAGAATGTGTGTGTGTTGATCAAAGATATGTGTAAAGCTTTGTCAAAATATCAATTAAGATCATGGCATTACTTTGTTGTGTAAATGATATTGATTATTCGATCCTTTTCAAGAAGGAATATGGTTGTTATATATATTTTGTGTTTCAAAATGAATGCTTGAGATCACATAGTAGAATATCTTCATCAATGGTTCAAAACTATTGAGAGGAAATAGATGGGAACAATTAGTGCAAATCGATTACGTAATTGGTCTGATTGAAGAAATAGATTGATCTATTAGGAAATAGATTGATTTGTCAAGAAATAGATGGATCAGTCAAGAAATAGACTGATCTATCAAGAAATAGATGGATCAGTCAAGAAATAGACTGATCTATCAAGAAATAGATGGATCTATCAGGAAATAGAGTGAGTAGTTGAGGGATCATAATTTGCTCAATCACGAAAGTGGGTGAGGATAATTAATTGATTTAATTAATTAATATTTTTGAGTTGAATGTGCAAATTATGTTTGACTTTTGCAAACAAAGTTGCATTTGTTTTATTTCATTTTTTATAATGTTTTCAATAATTAAATTCAATTATCCAAATTTAGGGGAAAGTGACATAGTTAAATTATTATGTTTTTAAAACTTTTATTGACTTAGGAGAATAAAGTGAATTAGTGACATAATTAAATAATTGATGTTATTTAATTAATCAAGAGGATTAAAGTTAGATTAGGACTTTATTAAATAAATGGAATTTATTTAATTAGTCAAAAATGGTGAAAATTTGAATTAATTAAATAATGTCATATTATTCAATTAATAGAGAAAATTATGGTTTTTGGATATTATTAAATAAATAAAATTTATTTAATTAGTCAAAAGTGGTGAAAAAGTGAATTAATTAAATAATGTAATATTATTCAATTAATAGAGAAATTTAGGATTTTAGGTGTGATTTGATGTGAAATACAATGATATTCAGTGATAATGATGTTGATTATGATAAAATGTCATTTAGGATGTGTGATATACGTTAGATAAATTTTACATGTCTACATTTTGCCCCTCTTTGAGACAAAGTATTGGTTGCTTTGTTTCAAAGATTTCAATGTTAAGATCAAGATTTGAAAAAATGTATATGCCCCACTATGCCCTGGTGGTCAGTTGAATGATGGTAGCACTCTAGGCTGCCCCCTCAAGAGGTTGGCCAAAAAAAATATTTTTGAGGTTGGTCTTGGGACACTATTTCATTTTAGTTCAGATGTGTAGAGGGAAAAAAATTAAGCCTATAGGTCTCTTGTTGATAGTTCAGATGTTCTCAGAATGTCCTAATTTTAACCTAGGAGTGTTTCTTAGGTAAAAAATTAGGGTTTTGAGGGTTAAAATAAGTAATTCGGGTGAAATTACCTGATTTGCACTTTGAGCCTATAAGAAATTCTTCCCTCTAGATTTCTTGTTTTGTCAATTGTCGAGGAGCTATGGTGAGGATTCAAGGACCCCCATATCGAGCGGATGCAGTTCATGAGTATGAATGACCTATAGGCATTGGCGCCTCGGTATGTACCCTTTAGTTTCTCATTTCCATATTTTCATGTTTGTGTAATTAATGCACAAAGACAAAGTAGGCGAATGTGTTAATTTTGTGAATTTTTTGCACTTTCATTGTTTTTTTCACATTTTATATTTATGAATATTTCATTTTTGATTTTCTTATGTGCACCTATTTAAAATTTTCACTCTTTCCCTAAAATTATGCCTTTGTATTTGCACCCTCGCCTAAATTTTGTGCATTTGATGTAATTTTTCACTTTTATTTTTCACCCTTGATTTTCTATTTCGTTTTTCATGCACTTTTTGAAAATTTGTGCTTTTCAAATATTTTTCACTTTTGAAATTTGTGCATTTTCCTTTCACTATTGCTTTTTACTAAAAAAAATTCTTTTGCCTATTTCTCTCGCTTTTGAAAAAAAATCATCACTTTTGACAAAAATATTTTCACTTTTGCCATTTTTGGAATTTTATGTCAATTTGTTCATCATTTTAGGTTCATTTTGTATTTTCATAGAAAATTCTTAACATTGTGGGTTGAATGGTTGCAGGAGGTTCTTAATCCACTTCAGTCAAGGGAGTGACGAATGCATGATCTATTCTATTTGATCACTCGGTTTCATTAGTTAGAGTGAGATGTTTTAGTTGTTTTTGGGTTACGACATATTTTCTACATGCCTACTATTAGATGTCATATAGGGATGATGATTGCTCTCATGGAGAGGTGGCACTCGGAGACCTCATCTTTTCATTTACCTATTGGGGAGGCCATCGTTACCCTAGGGGACGTGTGGAGGATCCTCCATATACCCATTCATGAAGAGCTTGTTACATATTCTATTCAACGGGGTACTCGTGCTATGTGTAGTGTTCTTGGTGTGAGACGTCTAGAGTTTTGTGGCACAGAGATAGGCCTTTCTGATTTTGTTGGAAATGTTGATCTTATTTCTCCTGTTCTTTGTGGATTGGTCATGGGGTTCATTTTTTTTGATAGGAGAGGCAAACGGTTTCCCATTAGTTGGGGTGTGTGTATCGAGAAGATGTTCAAGCACAAGACTAGATACATATGGGGTCCATGTCTGCTTGCCCACTTGTATAAAGATATGCATGAGGTTGTGTATCGTGGTGGGAAATCTTTTTTTTTGGTGTCTCTCTTCTACATGTATGGGCCTAGGAGCACATCCCAGTTGCTCGTCCTGATGGTATATTGGATTATACTACTAGGGATCCATATTCTTATCATTATGAATATTTTATGCACTATACATGGCCTAGACAGCTTCCCTAGTGGCATCGTGTTTTTGATGATATGCCAGGTTTTGTATGGAGACCATATATGGATTGTAAGGCATGACCTGATGATCAAGAGTAGTTGGTATTTTGAAAATAGACTAGATGGCTTATTGGTCGTGTTCACCCTTTATTGGAGAGATATCTACTAGATCGTGTTTGACATCAGTTTAGAGAGTCATCAATTTGGAGAGAGACTGGGTTGTTTCTTAGATGCGTATGAGGCTCATTTTTGGTCAAACTACTAGAGAGGTCTAATTCTAGGGTTTACAGGTCGATCGTGATGCAACTATTGTAGATTTTAGAGATCTTACCCCATTTTTGTGGGGTTCGCCAGTGGGTTTAGTAGATCCTAGTACTACCCCTAATTTTGATCAGTGGTGGGCATGCACATTCCATTGATATTTATAGATCTTGTCGATGTTCCTACAGTGGGTAGAGAAAGCATTACCAATCATCGTGGGGAGAGACAATGTGTCGAGATAATTGTTGAGAAAATTTCTAGGGCGAGGCAGGATGGTGCATAGGGTGATTCAATGTAGGTAGATTAGGGACAATTTCCAAGTTCTCCTTCACCACCTAGAGATGGAGGTGTATAGTTGGCACAAATGACAACTATGAGAGATGTAGAGGTAGGGTGGCGACAGGCCATAGAGGCTCAAATTTTCACACTTATTGTGGAGAGAGACACAAGTTAATAGGAGAGAGATGGCTTTACGGTAGAGTGAGACACAAAGATTGGGTGTCATCTTGTTACCGAGACACAGTTGTAGGCTATTACCACTTAGAGGGATAGCCTTATGATAGAGCATGATAGTCTCCATGTCAAGCGATATCAGTTGCTACAGAGGGTGACATATTATCAAACCCTATATGATGCTTTCATTCCTCGAGCGCAGTGAGGACCATGGTTTGGAAAGCCTAGTACTGTTATAGAGGCTATGTCTGGTGGACATTCCGTTAGACAGTCTGATTTGTAGCCTGATCCTTAGAGTCCTCCTCTCTATTCAGGTAGTATTTCATTCCTACTTGATCTTTATGATGTTTTTCTCTTAGAAACTTATATTGCAAACATGATTTTGTATATATATATTCATCAGCCCAGCTGAGGCCTTGTATATATGTGTATTTTTGTATTATCCTATCACACATGTTTCTATAATGATGTACCATGATGTTCTCATTTTTTTATGATGATATATATGAGATATACATGCTTTGATTTGACTTAATCTATATGTTATGTGATGGTTATGTATGGTGATGTATGATGATGTACTATTATACATGTTTTTGTACTTTTTTGATGTATGCATATGAAGTGGGTGGATGGATGGATTGATCATATTTTATTCCATATGATGGTGTTGATGTATGATGGATGTATGCCTTATACATAATGCATGATGTTTGCATTGCTTTATTATCATCATGATATGCATTGATGACATTGTGGATGTAGGATGAATATGGTACTAATGATAGTGTGGTGTAGGATGGGTGTTAGTTACAAGACATATTTGATGATGGATATAAATTTGATGTTGTTAGTTATTAATGATTTTTCTTTTGCTTTTCTTGGAGGCTTCTCATTTTTAATAATCCTTTTTGATGTAGCAAAGAGATACGATGCCCCGAGGTATTCATAACAAAGGTGACTTGTATCCATTGCATGGACTTTGACTCGACATACAAAGAATATTCTTGCTCATACTAGACATATGGAAACTTTGTTTAAAATATATAGTTGGGTTGTGTTAAAAATTTTGGACTAGTTACATAAAGAGGTATGAAATACCTAACATGCAACCGCTACATGAATTGTCTTAAAACAACTTCCATACACTTAATAAAATAATTATTCACCATGGTGGTATTAAAAAACATCTTACAAAGAGAAAAAATTGAAATGATGCTTAATTTCCCTCATTCTTTCTTCTCTAAATCCTTATGGACATCCTTGAGAGATCCTGAGAATGAATCAATAAAATAAATCATAAATATAAGACTATAAAAAGATAAAGCAAAGTTGCAATATCCGTTTTGAGGTTTCAGCCTATTATTTGTTGTTGATCATGTCTATTGCAGGAACAAATCCATTAAGGCATATCTCAAGAGGTTTTTGGTGAATTGTCAAAAAATAGGTAGTTAATACTTTGTCATTGTTTATATTTGTTTGTAATCAGAGCTTTGTGATTGTTTGCTTGAGAGTTCTAGCTTTTGATGTTTGATTTGTTTGTTTGTTTGTTTGTTTGTTTTGTAAAGAGGGTGAAGGTGATGATTTATTTATTATGGGTGAAAATTTTATTGTGGATTGTGATGAT
This sequence comes from Sequoiadendron giganteum, assembly GCA_007115665.2. Classification (NCBI taxonomy): domain Eukaryota; kingdom Viridiplantae; phylum Streptophyta; class Pinopsida; order Cupressales; family Cupressaceae; genus Sequoiadendron; species Sequoiadendron giganteum. The sequence goes on along the minus strand of CM021105.1, from coordinate 337,130,373 downwards.
GGAGTTAAGACCTTTTTTATTTTTTTGAGTTTTTATGATGCTTTTTTGTCATTTTCAGGGAACTAACCTAGGGCCTCAGGAGATCATCAAAGATAAGCCTTGCCTACGTTTTACATGCAAAGGCTTGTAGTTCACTTGGTTTGATAAGAACTTGTTTTTGATCTTTATTTTTTTCAAAAAAAATTGGATTTTGAATGTTTTCTTATTTTGTTGTTTTTTACTAGGTTGAAATAAAGCATGATGGACACATAAGGGGACTGACCTAAGGCCTCGGGGGTTGATAATCCTTGCCTATTTTGTACATGTAGAGACCACATAGTTTGATTGGTGTTGACTCAAAGCATAATAATTTTTTGGGACTCAAACAATGTTGATAACTTGGATTGATATTTCATTTCTCTTTCTAGAGGATATGTTGTAGGAAATTTACTTGAACTAGCTGCGAGGTTCAAGAAAATGTTAATATCTTAGAATTTTGAGTGAAGGAATAATCTAAATTGTTTTGATTTTAATTTTTTTTAGTTTTTTTTTTTGATAATTTTTAGACATTTTTGATGGTTTTCAATCATGATGGGATGCACAAGGATCTAATCGATGAATATCTTCATGAAGTTTCCCCTAGTTTGAGACAAGACTACCTTCTCTAGGAGATTGACATTGATGGTGAAACAAGGTCCAATGTGTAATCAGTCATCAAGCCATGATTGGACACATGTTTTATTATGGGATGAATGGGAGGATGCTTCAAATAGTATTGATAGATAGCAATGTAAGTTTCATTCAAACGTAGTGCTTATTTTCCAAGTTTTCACTACGGTACCTATTCTAGAAGCATCACAATGTGGTTTTCACTTGAATAATATTTTATTTCTCTTTACTATTCTCTTGCTTTTTTTTTTTTTGTTTTTTATATTTTTGATTTTTTGGGATTTTTACCCTTGTGCCTAGGGTATTCTAATGTGCCTCAAGTATAGAACTTCTTGAGGTGGTTGTTTTTCAACGGTTCGGCTAAGGGTTTTTCTTCAAGATTAGCCAACTGATAATCTCTAGAACCATAACTTGTTGTTATGATGAATGGGTGTAACTAGTTGGGTTCAAAATTTCCTTTTCCATATTGATTCAACTGTACCTTTTGATTATCTTTGAGTACCAAGTCACAAACAAGAAATTTTCTATCTTTGATCTTTTTATCATAACTTAGTTTGAGCCAATTCAGATAAACCTAAAGATGGTTTAATGTGCTCGAATGCCTTTCACCTAGGAGTTCCAACTCATTTAATCTAGATACCTGATACACTTCATTATTGACCATGCCTTTTAGTGAGATTTGCAATGAGGGATTGTGACTTTGATAGGTAAGACAAATTTCGATCCATATACTAAGGAGAAAGGTGTGGCACCTATAGGTGTTTAGATACGGGTTCGATAAGCCCAAAGGCCTGGGTTTAGTTGTAAATGCCAATCATGGCTGACTTTATTAACATTCTTCTTTAGAATCTTTAGGATGGTTTTGTTAGACACTTCTACCTAACCGTTTCTTTGGGGGTAGTAGGGCATGGAGAATCTATGTTGGATAGAGAATTTGGAACAAAGTTCTTGTACGTCTTGATTCTTAAATGGGGTTCCATTATTCATTATGATGGTTTGGAGAATTCTATACCTACAAATTAGATAATTCAGAATGAACTTTGATATCTATTTTTTGATAATGTAGGTCAATGGAATTGCTTCTATCCATTTGGTGAAATATTCAGTTGTAGTAATGATAAACTTATGCACATTAGAGGAAGTAAGAGAAATATTACCTACCAAGTCTAATCCCTATTGTGAAAAAGGACATGGTGTGGTGATAGGTCTCAAATCCTATGTTGGTGCGTGAATGATCTCACTATGCTATTGGTATTGATGACACTTTCAGGAATACTGAATACACTCCTGTATCATGGAGGGCCAATAGTACCCTATTCTTAGAAACTTTTGGACTAGGTTAGGTCTACTAGAGTGAGATCGACAAACACCTTTGTGTACTTCTTGTAAGGAAGTTTGTGCTTCTTTTGTGTTAAGACATTAGATTAACATACCATATAAAATACAATGATATAAAGTATCTCCTAGGATCATAAATTGGGAAGTCTTACGGGTGAAGGTTTTCTTTTGGGTGGTTGTTAGTTAAAAAAGTGGTATGATACCATGCTATATGTAATTGAATGTGTATTGGTACCATGGTGAATTAGGGCCGATAACAACACACACCAATTTGGATTCTGGGATATTGAACACTGGTATGAGTAATTATTCTACAAGGAATTCATACTTAGGAATGTTTTGTAGAATATCGAGAAGTGAACCTATTATTTCAATGGCATCAATTGCTTTATTGTTGATCCAAGGAATTTGTTAAAAGGTGATGGTGACAAAATATTCTTTGAATCTATCCACCATCCTTTTATACGACATCAGTTTGTTGTCTTTTGTTTGATACTTAGCATTTACTTGTTTGACTACTAGTTGAGAGTCTTTGAAGACCTACAGTTCTTTTATCCTCCATTCAATAACATCTTGAGACCTATGATTAGATCTTCATACTTTGAGATATTTTTTGTGCAGTGGAAAGAAATTTTTTATGCCTTGGGTATACTATCTCCATGTGGTGTGAGAAAAAGGATACCTGCTCCAAAGCCATGTTGAGTGGCAGACCAGTCAAAATACAAGGTCCAATGGCTTTCTTGTTCTGTCGGCAATATATTTCCATCTGGGAAGTCTACTGCGAGAAGTTTGTGAACTTCTATTGGTGTTTCGGCTAGCTGGTCTGCTATGATCTGTTCTTTGATGGCTCTCATTTCTACATACTCTATTTTGAACTCACTTAGGATCATTACCCATTTAGAAATTTTGCCTATTAGAGCTGGTTTTTCTAGTAGGTACCTTAGTGGATCTACCTTTGAAATCAAATTTACTTGTTTTTTTTAAGATATAGTGTCTTAGCTTTGGTGTTGCAAATACAATCAAGAGACACACTCTTTATATGGGTGAGTAGTTCAACTCATAGCCCAACAGTGTTCAACTAATGTAGTAGACCGTTCTTTCTTTGTTATTATCATCTAGTTGTGCTAGGAGAGCTCCCAACACTGCTTGTGTTGTAGACACATAGAGTATCATTTCTTTGTCTGGAATAGGTGGCATGAGTATAGGAGGAGTGAGTAGATACTCATTGCCTTGCTAGAATGCTTGATCACATCTCCCATCCCACTTAAATATGATTTCTTTGTGTAGGAGATGGATGAATGGGTGAAATTTGTCTGCCAATTGCATGATAAATCACCTGATAGATTGTATCTTCCCTCGTAAACTTCTTAGTTGCTTCAATGTCTTCGGTGGAGGAATTTATAATATGGCCTTCACTTTCATAAGATCTACTTCAATGCCCCTTCTTGAGATTATGTACCCTAGTAGCTTTTTGGATGTTACTCATGTTGGATTTTGTGGTTGTGTTGCTGATATATTATTGTCATTTATGTCAACACTATTAAAATTTTAATCTGCTTAAGGTTGTATATGTCGAGGAGATTGAGAAAATTATAAAAAATACAGTTAGGTAGCCAATGGAGCTAAGAAGGTCAAAATGTTGGAAATCTCTATGTATTGAAGATCTGAAGGTGCTTCAAAGGGTTTGGTGTTGAACCTTTCTAGTATGTTTTCTGAAAGTTTCAGTGGTGTGCATGAAGTTTTGTGGAAGTTATGATGATCTATATACCTACACTTATTCAGTCTTTGTAGATGGTTCTCTTGGTCAAAGTGGATGAAATAATGGTAATATCATGTGTTGCTCATGTTGCTATGACATTCATGGATGAGTCTAGATCATGCTCTATCCTTGGTGTACGTGTGTAGTGATTGGAGTGTTCGTGATCAAATATTTTTCCAATATGTGCCCGAGTGTTCATGTTCTTGGCTGACATTGTGGTGTTAGCATGTTGCGGATCCATGAGGATTAATATCTTATTGTTTGGCATGTTTGGAGATGTTTTTTTGGGTCCTCACTATGTTATGGCCGAATTGTGTTGGTGCGCATTGAAATTTATTCATGTATCAAGGCCGACAGTAGTAATTTATTCCTTATTTTTGGCCAATTGATTAGTGGATGAAAATACATGTAGCGGATATATATACAAGATTTTTTTCCTCATTTAGAGTGTGCTCAAGTGTACATGTGATGTACAAGTGCGAATAAAGGTCAGATCATTCAGAGCAGAGTGTGGAATAATTTGAAGAGGTATTAGTGTGCCTAACTGGAACTGTAACCAGGCTTTTGTAGAAGCTATTTTCTCAGTTCAAATTCATCAAATGGATTTAATCTGATTACTATATGTAAGGCAGTGATCCTTCCCTTTGAGTAGTGTGCCTTAATGCAAGTGCATTCTTTTTTTATTCTTCATTATACTTCTAATAGGGTATAATCTTGTGGACTAGCATCCACCGTGGTTTTTCCCCTCACAGGGTTTCCACATATAAAATCTTTGTGTTCATGTGTCTTTGATGTGTTGTTCTTATGCTTGCATTATTAATTATCAGATATGTGATATAAGGATTGGTTAATTTTGTATAAGTTTGATTTTGGTAACAACTGATTCACCCACCCTCTTTTTTGTCTATGTGCAAGGAATGTCAGATGGGAAAGAAAACAAGAAATTCCTTCCAGAGCAAATAGTACAACTCTAATGGAGTACTGGATTTGATACATACTGATCTATGTGGTCCTTCCAGAATCAGAAGCCTACACGGTGAAAGGTACTTTATGTTACTCATTGATTATTTTTCTAGAATGATATGGGTCACTTTCTTAAGAGAGAAACATGTAGCACTAGAAAAGTTCAAAAGTTTTAAAGCTATGGAAAAGAATGAGACAGGTCAAAAGATCAAATGTCTAAGGTCAAACAAAGGCGGTGAATTTGCTTCATGGGAATTCAATTCTTTTTGTGAAGAGCATGGTATTCAAAGACAGTTGTCTGCTCCCCGGACCCCTCAACAGAATGGAGTTCTTGAAAGAAATTAAAAAACCATTCTAGACACTGCTAGAACCATGATGTTGGAAGAAAATGTTCCTCATTTCTACTGGAGAGAATTTGTAAGTGCTACTGTGTATACTATTAACAGGGTGAATATCAATAGTAATTTTGGTAAGACACCTTTTGAGCTATGGTTCAGTTATAAGCCTATTGTCAAATACTTCAAAAAAATTGGAAGCAAATTCTACATCAAGAGAGATGATGATATAGGGAAGTTTGATGCTAGAAGTGATGAAGGAATCTTCCTAGGATACTCTATTAAAAGCAAATCTTACTGGTGCTTTAATAAAAGGTTGAAGAAAATGGTTGAAAGTGCAAATGTTAAGGTTGATGAAGATATTGGTAAATCATCTAGAGTCAGTGATTATGATTCAGATGATCAACATGATGATGCCGACAATAATGCTCAGACACATAATCAACTTTAGATTGTTCTAGTGAATCAAGAACATCAAGGAGCAGAAACAAGCGAAAGTGCAGAAGAAAGATCACAAGAACAAGAGGTAAGAGAAAACTTCAAAACTCCTAAGTATGTGAGAAGAAATCATTATGATAGTCAGATCATAGGAGACAAAACCAAAGGTTTGAAAACTAGAAGAATAATTCTAGAAGAATATTGTCTAATTTCTAAAGCTGAACCTAGAAATATAAGTGAAGCATGCAAGGATGAACATTGGATTAAAGCCATGAAAGAAGAACTGTTGCAGATACAGAAGAATAATACATGGGATCTTGTTCCTAGACCCCAGAACAAAAATGTGATTGGAACCAAGTGGGTGTTCCGGAATAAGCTGAATGAACAAGGTGATGTGGTTAGAAACAAAGCAAGATTAGTTTGCAAATGTTACTCATAGATGAAAGGTATTAATTTTGAAGAAACTTTTTGGTGTAGGAGCACCTATTTGCTTTCAAGCCTCCATGAGGCCATATTGTATAAATTAATTAAATTAGGTGTTTTAATATTTTAATAAGATTGAATGAGCCATTTTATATATTTTTGAAGTGATTTGGAGTCATTGATGAAGGTTTGGTGTCATGTAGTTGAAAAAATGAAAACATTGTCAAAAGTTGTCAAATGTTGTCATAACAACTTTTCTTGTTAAATGACAATGTTTTAAAAGTTTGTTAAAAGTTGTTAAATGGTAGTTTTAGGTTGGTTGGATCATAACTTGATTTTACAAGCATAAAAATGGGCCTCCAAGTCGAATGGGGGTGGGGAAGGTAGTTTGGAACAAGAATTTATGAAGGAAGGCATGAATTTTTCTGCAATTTCCAATGTTCTTCCCTGTTCTTTTTTACATGGTACGGATTTTTTATGAAGTTTAACAGATTTTATAATTGAATTTTATTGATATAAGGATGAACCAGCTTTCATTTTAAACTGGTTTGGTGTTTTTTCATTGAGTTTGGAGAAAGTTATGATCATTTTACCATTGGCAACCCTATGGGATTGTTTTCTCTAAAAGTTGCAGGCTGTTGCAGAGAATGGAATGTATTGTAAAGATAAAATAAAGACCTAATAAATTTTTTAAATGTTATATATGTGAATCTATTTTAATTTTATTCAAGTCTCATCAAATTTCAGTAAGATTTGAATAATTTATGACCATTTTGGTGAGGGCAGGTTTGAACATTGTCTAGGGTTTGCAGTTTTGGGAAAAATGTAATAACTTTATTTTCCACTGTTGGATCTTCATAAAATTTGGAAGGAAAGTCTATAATTATGTTATATTCAATCTCACCCAAGTGATTGGATTTATGATATTTTTTGTGGAAGTTATAAATGACTGTTCATTGCATTGAATTGTGGGTTGCCATGAGAGTGTTTTCAATGTGATCTAGAATGCACTTAATCATTGTTTATGATGAATAATTTTATGAAATTTGTCAAGTAAATGGAATGTTGAGTTGTGAATCCTCTTGCTCTACATCACTTTTTCTCTTGTTGCTAGAATTGAGGCTATTAGACTACTTCTTGCTTATGCTACTTTCAAGAACTACAAATTTTATCAGATGGATGTGAAATCAATATTTCTGAATGGTGAACTAGAAGAAGAGGTTTATGTTGAACAAACAGATGGATTTCAGTTGACTGATGAAAAGGACATGGTATGTCGATTGAAGAAAGCTCTGTATGGACTAAAGCAAGCTCCTAAAGCTTGGTATGATAGATTGGACAAATATTTATTGAAGCTTGGATTCAGTAAAGGTACTACTTACAACAATTTGTATTTCAAGTTGGATGAGAACAAAGCATTGATCATTGAAGTCTTTGTTGATGATATTATCTTTGAAGGAGATGACGATTTTTGTATTAAGTATGCTGATGAAATGAAAAGTGAATTTGAAATTTCAATGATAGGGGAGCTAAAATTCTTTTTGGGATTGCAAATCACCCAGTTAAAAGATGGTATCTTTATATCTCAGTCCAAATATGTAAATGAGTTGCTGAAAAAGTTTGGCGTGGAAGAAGCAAAGCCTGTTGGTACACCTATGGTGACTAGATGTAAACTCACACAGAATGATGAATCCCCTAAAGAAAATCAAACAAGGTATAGATCAATGATTGGTGGGTTTCTCTACTTGACTTAGACAAGGCCAGATATAATGAATGTTGTGTGCATGGTTGCTAGATTTCAAGCTGATCCTAAAGAGTCCCATGTGACTGTTGTGAAAAAGAATATTCAGATATCTGAAAGGGACAGCTGATCTTGGTCTTTGGTATCCTAAGAATTATGATCTTACTCTAAGTTCTTTTACTGATGATGATTGGGTAGGCGATATAGATGACAGGAAGAGTACCAGTGGTGGTGCATTCTTCTTAGGTAAGAAGCTGGTATCTTGATTAAGCAAAAAGAAAAACTTAGTTTCATTATCTACTACTGAAGCAGAGTACATTGCTACTACAAACAGTTGTACCCAATTATATGGATGAAGCAAATTTCATAATTGAGTATGAAGAACCCATTGCTATACTCCGTGACAATTCAAGCATCGCTAAAATTTCTAAGAATCCAGTATTGCATTCAAAGACAAAGCATATATCTATCAAGTATCACTTCTTGAGAGACAAAGTAAGTGACAAAGAAGTTAGACTGGAGTACATACATACCAAAGAGAAAATTGTAGATATCTTTACAAATTCGTTGCCTAAGGATACTTTTGAGTACCTTAGAGGAAAGTTAGGGGTAATTTCCCCTCCTAATTAGAACTAAGATGCATGTATTTGCATCAATCAGTGAATTCATTGCTATATCATATTCTGGATTGATGTTGTGGTGACTGCTACTTAGGGGGAGTATTCAAATGTTTTCAAGATTGAAATCAGAGCATATGTACCTTTTCCATTGATGTCAAAGGGGGAGAGAAGCAATGTGAAAAAAAATGGGAAAGAAGAAGGAAATAAAAAGTGCACAATCTCAGGGGGAGATTGTTGAAGAAGAGTTAGTTGGGTTGATGGTATTATTTTTCACATCATGTGTTGCCATCAATGCCAAAGGGGGAGATTGTTGGATGTTGTGGTTGTGTTGCTGATATATTTTTGTCATTGATATCAACACTATTAGCATTTTAATCTGCTTAAGGTTGTATATGTCGAGGAGATTGAGAAAATTGTAAAAAATATAGTACAGGTAGCCAATGCAGCTAAGAAGGTCAGAATGTTGGAAAGTTCTTTGTATTGAAGATCTGAAGGTGTGCTTCAAAGGGTTTGGTGTTGAACCTTTCTAGTATGTTGTTCGAAATTTTCAATGGTGCGCATGAAGTTTTGTGGAAGTTATGATGATTTGTATACATACAGTTATTCAGTCTCTATAGATGGTGTTCTTGGTCAAAGTGGATGAAATTATGGTAATCTCATGTGTTTCTCATGTGCCTATGACATTCATGGATGAGTCTAGATCATGCTCTATCCTTGGTGTATGTGCGTACTGATTGGAGTGTTCATGATCGGAGATTTTTCCGATATGTGCCTGAGTGTTCATGTTCTTGGCCGACATTGTGGTGTTAGCATGTTGCGGATCCATGAGGATTAATATCTTATTGTTTGTTATGTTTGGAGATGTTTGTTTGGGTTCTCACTATGTTATGGTTGACTTGTGTTGGTACGCATTGAAATTTATTAATGTATCAAGGCCGATAGTTGTAATTTATTCCTTATTGTGGACGACTGATTAGTGGATGCAAATCCGTGTAGCGGATATATATACAAGATTTTTTTCCTCATTTAGAGTGTGCTCAAGTGTACAAGTGATGTACAGGTGTGAATAAAGGTCAGATCATTCAGAGCAGAGTGTGGAAGAGTTTGAAGAGGTATTAGTGTGCCTAACTAGAACTGTAGCCGGACTTTTGCAGAAGCTATTTTCTCAGTTCAAATTCATCAGATGGATTTAATCTGATTAATGTATGTAAGGAAGTGAGCCTTCCCTTTGAGCAGTGTACTCTAGGCAGTGTTCCTAAATGCAAGTGCATTCTCTTTTTATTCTTCATTATACTTCTAACAGGGTATAATCTTGTGGACTAATATCCACCATGGATTTTCCCCTCACAGGGTTTCCACATCTAAAATATTTGTGTTCATGTGTCTCTGATGTGTTGTTCTTATGCTTGCATTATTAATTATCAGATCTATGATATAAGGATTGGTTAGTTTTATATAAGTTTGATTTTTGTAACAACTGATTCACCCCCCCTCTTAGTTGTCTATCCTTGTTTTTCCAACAACTCTGAACACACACTTTTTGGGGTTGAGTCCCATGTTATACTATTCTAGCCTATCAAACACTTTTACGAGATTGGTCAAGTGATCTTCCCTTTTGACAGACTTCACTAGAATGTCATCCACATAGTCTTCCATAATTTTATGTAGTATATCATGGAAGATCGTGGTCATAACTCGCTGATATGTTTCCCCTATATTTTTTAGACCAAATGGCATGACATTCTAGCAGATGGTCCCCCAAGCACAAGTGAATGCTGGTTTATGTTGATCATTAGGAGATATTTTTATCTGATTATACCCAGAGAAACCATCCATCAATGATAGAATCTCATGTCATGTTGTTAGATCTACAATCATTTCAATACTTGGAAGCAGGAAGTCATCCTTTGGGAAAGCTTTGTTCAAGTCTCGAAAGTTTGTGCAAATCCTTATGCCCCTAGTGGGCTTTGACACCGGTAATAGATTTGATATCCATTCTGAATAATCAATGGCTCTAATGAAAACCACATCTAGTAATTTCTTTAGTTCTACCTTTACCAATGTAGTGCTATTTGAGGATGCATTTTCCTTAGGTTTTGTTCTAGGGAATATGACCAAATGATGTATAACTAATTTCAGATCTAGTCCAAGAATATCTACATATATCCATGCAAATTTTATCTTTTTGTCATTGATGAATGTTGTGAAGTTCATTTTATCTTTAGGATTAAGTGAATTTGCATGGTATGTGATCTTTGGGTTCTCTATTGTGCCAACATTGATGGATTCTTCTTCTCCCACTAGGAGTGTTTACTTTTCTTGATATTAAAATATGGGGAGATTGAATCCTCCATCTTTAGGTGCCTTTGGGACTTTTTCACCTTCAAATTCATCCTTTATTTTCTTCTTTTTAAGATCCGATAGAGCCACATTATGGTTTTCTCTAGGGGATCTCATTTTGATCTTTATATTATCTTTTTCAATTTTGTAACTAGAGGACACAATCTCTCCACTGAAGTACACTTCATGTTCAAGTTCCATGATGAACCCTGCTTTATGATATCCTACTGGTATGTATATTTCAAGTCCCATAAAATTTGTGATTGCTTCATCATTTTGGAATTGATCTAGAACAGGTGTATTTTGTTGTTGGTCCCAATCTACCAACTGTGGGTAGTAGGGGGTAGGCTATTATCGACATTGGAAAAGCTTATCAAAGTTGTTGAGATGGTCATTATGGCTCTAGTATCATTCTCCCATTTGGTTTCTAGGTTATCATCACTTCAAGTGACAAAGGAAGGAGAATCCTATTTGTATTCGTTAGAGTCTATTACAGAATAATAATAGTCATTAGGAGTAGTTTTGATAGGTTGGATAGGGTCCATGCTTATGCTAAAGCTCTCAAATAAGTCCTTGATGGGAAAATAATCGTCTACATGATGGTATGTGTCCAATGTCTTAATGCTAGTAGAAGGAGCTTGTTTCTTAAAAGAGGTACATCCAGTTTTTGGAGTCACCACGTCTATTGAATCATAACCTAGTCCCATGTTCTTTTTTCTTTGTTCCATAATAATGGCATCCCATCTGCCTTGTTTGTGTAGTACAAGACCACCTATTCCAATGTATCCCATTTTTTTAACTAACTGATAACCTTTACTGCTAGGATCGATTAGAATGGGTTGTGGTTGTTCTAGCTCCTTTTGGTCCTCTTTGTAGATCATTGATGACAATTCTTTGAATATATCTTCATCCTTCATATCTCCCCACTTGGTGAAAATTGTGGTTTTCACCATCATTTGTAATGTTTGAACATATTTGATCTCCTTCAGTCCTCCATAAACCTTGGGTGTTAGTGAAATCATTCCAATGCAAAATTCTTGATTGAAGTGATAATTTCCATTACCTTTGTCAATTACTTGAACCTTGGTTGTTCAACTATTGTGGTCTTAGTTAAGGTGGATGGTAGTGTGGAAGGGTCAACATATGAGAATGAATGAAATGATATGTCATTAGCTAGGTATATGCTGGATTTTTTTATACTTCTCCAATTTTGCACAAAAGTGGAAAAGTTCAGGATTGGTGTATAATGTCACCTCATTTCCTTCATGAGGAAACTTTAAACATTGATGAAAGGTTGAAGGAACTGCTTGTAATGCATGAATCCAAGGGTGTCCTAAGAGGAGGTTATAAGGTAGCTCAAGTTCAAGTACCTAACATGTGGTTTTTGTGGTGGCCAATCCTATCTACACTGGTAGCTTGGTTGTCCCTTCTAAATTCCTCTCGAGGTCATCATAGGCACTTATAGTATTTCTCTTTCCTTTGTCTATCACATCATAAAAATACCCCAACTATTTCACAAATTTTAAAGTAAATATGTTTAGACTTGCATTGTTATCTATCAACACTTGTTTGACCATGTTATTGTGGAAACCAACCTCTATGTAGAGAGATTGGTTGTGAAATGACTTATGTGGAAGGTCTTTCTTAGAAAATACTAAATGGTGATTGGCCATGATTTTCCCAACCATGGCTTGGAACTAATTAGAATCAAGGTCATTAGGGATTGATGCTTCCAATCATTTTTCTAGTCTCCCTATGTGTGGGTGATAATTTTAGCAATTCTAGGATTGAGATCAAAGCGGGAGTCTTCTTCAATTGTTCCACAATACTGTAGTCATTTGATGGCCTAGTTGTGGGTTTAGGTGGGGCTCCTTGTATCGTGACTTTCCCTTAATGGGTGGTTGTGTTACATTAAGTGTCCCTACCTCATATAATCACTGCATTTACTCTAGTGTTATCTTCTTGAGAGAGGGTACCTAGAACTATGTCACCACAAGTGTAGTTAGCATTGTGATAGTCTTGATCCTTTCCTTCCTAGTATGGTTCAAAATTGGATTTTTGTATATTAGAGGTCTTTATTTCTAAGATTATGTTCAACATCCACATCCCTTTTTGATAAAGTCTTGTATTATGTTCTTGAGTCTCATGCAGTTGTTTCTTGTATGTCCTTTGATTTTGTGGAACTCACATAAGTCCTTCTAGTTGTACCATGGTGTTTTGAAACTAGGATCCTCATATTTTTGGTGATCATTGACCTTGATGAGGTTTTGTTGCACTAGTTTGTGTATTTCCATCTCAATTGGATCTCCTAATGTAGTGAACTTCCTTCTTGGTTGATCATATTTCCTTTGTTTCCCTCCCTGATTTGTTTGTTGGATGATCGCTTGATTATTTTGGGGATAGGTAAGTTGATTGTTTTGTGCATTATTAGGAGCATAGATTTTTTGTGCCACTTGAGGTTTGTTTTATGGTGTGTTAGGATTTTATACAATCCACACAACTCTAGCATCAACTACACCATCATTCGTGGTGTTTTTGTTCTTGTCCCAAATCTTAGGTTTTTCATTTGAATTAGAAGAATTGTCTCTTGGGTTGTTTAGCTTGATCACTCCTCTTGCTATGAGGGCCCTTTCTATGTGTAGTCCCTTATCAATGGATTCTTAAAATTTGTTGGGACACAAGATGGTAAGTTTGTATTTTACTTTTTCTTGTATATTGGAAACAAATATGTCTACCAATTCCTTGTCAAGAATAGGCCATTTTCACCTACTAGCCTTATGTCTCCATCTCTATAGGTAAGAGGTAAAGTATTCTCCTTGAATCTATTTAATCTTTTATAAATATGTGATGGTGACATCTTGTTCTATATTGAATGAGAAGTGGTTTACAAATTTGGTAGTCAGTTCATCAAAACTTTTAATTCCTGGTGATAGATGGGTGAACCATTCCATGGCATGTCCAATATGACTTTAGTGTCCTTAATTAGGTTGATAACTAGGAACATATATTCCTCTACTCAAGGATTAGATATCACAACTGGCAGTTATAATCTACTTAAGGACATCATTTAATTGTCAACCCAGGAACGTTAGACTGGAAATGGGCCTGCACAGTATGCACTAACAACCTATTTCAGACATGTGTTCTTCCTTAAAAAAATACGATGCTGGAATTGAAATTGCCAGAAACAAACTTCAACTAACTAAGTCTTCTCAAAATGAAAACTAAACCTAGTTTTGAAGATGAGAACTAATCTGTCCCTAGTGACTACAGGAACAATTGACAGCTCTGTAATTCTGCCAGTTGCAGGAACAGTCATGCTGAAGTTCTAAGAAAATGAAGTATAGTTACTCTTATTGCATAAATGGAAAAGATAGACAACTTCCCTAAGTGGGCCCCCTTAGGTAGTGCCTCAAGTACACAATAGATTAAACTAAAAAATCCATGAAATGCTTTTATTGAATCGAAACTGAAAAGTAGATTGCTCACAACTTGCAACTATATTACTTTGAAACTAAAGCTAATACAATAGTTAACTTCCAGCTCTTTTCTGAAGGAGAACGTAGCTATTTATTTAAAGCTAAAACCTAACAACTAACTAAACCTTCCCACATAAATGGGAAACCTTTATTACATCTCGACCTTTACATTGAAGAAGTGGACACAAGAGAGAGAACTGAATCAAATCAATTTAAAATAATTAATGCACCACTATCCTGGATTTTTGTGTCATCAAGATGCCTTCTGTTGGATTCCTGGAACACTCCCCTTGCATGGTGGATAACTTCTCAACTGTCTCCTCATTTCTTGTTGTTAAATTGGTCTACTTTGAATTAGTCCTGCAACAATCTAGTGGAGGCTAAATCTTCTCCTTGAGACCTAGTACCTGCAATAACTAATAGTTATTCCTGTGGCAAATGGTTAGCTCAACACATTCAACTCATTAAATGATCCATTATCTCATTCATACATTCATTAGGTATTGACTTTGATCAAACAACATTTTGCATATGGCTGCAGGAAGGTGAACAGTAGTGGTTGCAGGAAAGTCATTTTATCTCGTAGAGTCACAAGGCACACATCTTTCATTAAACTAATAAAACATCAAGCAATAACCATGGAAAGAATTATCATAATAAATTTTTTATATTAAGCATAAAGCCTATATATTACTTCCATAATTACTACTTAATGTTTGTCTCAGCATAATAAAAGATATAAAGATACTATAAACATAGCCTAAAACATGCCAAAAACTAGGCTCATCATTCCCCTCAACCCACTACTTGTTGTTCCCTTCAGCAAGTCTAACATTCTTCCTGCGTACAAATTCTCTTAAGTCTACATTCAACTGATGTCCACATTCTCCATTCTAAAAGCTCCAGAAGTGAGCCCTCATAGACTCCAACCGCTGCTATTTGTTGTCCTTGGATTATCTATTATAGGTACTATTTTCTCCCTGCATGGCCAGAAGTGGCCATAAGAGAATGGGTGGCTGCATGACCAATGGTATCCAATTCTCTTTCTTTGTCCTTGCATTCCTCATGTACCTTTCTACTCTTCTAGTGGTTGCATATAGGTTGTGTGGAGTATGTGGCGCTGCCCTCTTTAACTACAATGGAAACTTCTCCCATCTTGTCCTACTGTGTTGTGTAGCAGCATCAAGGTCATCATCCACAATATGAGAGTATTGGGAAAACACCTCTTGCCTCAAGGGTTCTATTACTGGTATAGCCCTCTTATCGACCCATAGTTTCTTCCAATCAAAAATAAATTGTCATCCCTTTCTTGGATTCATTCCTTACTGCCAGTGGCATCTTATCTTCGTCATATTTATAACTATCAAATTGTTCTCCTTTGCTTATCTCATTCTTGATCTAAGAGATCAAAGCACTAATGTGTATCTCTCCTATAACATAGAGGATTCCACTCTGTATCACAAGGCACAACCAAATTGTGTAAATATAATTCACACAGGAGGTGTCTGATATGTTGTGGTGACTCCTTGTATGCATCATAGAATTCCTGGGGAGTGCTCAAAGAAAGGTTCTGACCTTGCCAAATTATTATTAATTGAAAATGTAAATACAACTCCCTTAAATACATTGCATAAACTGGAGAGGGAGACCTACACTGAACTATCTGTGGAACAAAATTGACTACCTCATTTAGGGTGTTTGTAAGGTTAGAAATTTCTACATCTTTGTTCTGGATTACCCTTTTCAGTTTCTTTATCTCCAATTCATAGGAAGTCTTCTGATCTTGAACTTATTTAGGTACACCAACATCACCATGATGCTCTGAGGCATCAATAGGGTGCTCTTTTGTCTCAATTGTTTCCTTATCATCTAATTGCTCAGGAACTTCCTGTTCCATTTCGACATCCTTCTGCATGTTCTCTTGTTGTTCCTATGGCATCTGATGTTTTGGTGTATTTCCTAGAGCAATTGGTGACTCATTCATCCCTTCATCATTTTTACCTCCCTCATCTAATTGATCTTCTACTATTTTTCCTTCTTCCTCAATTTGCACTGCCGCTTCCTGTAGCTGTTTTGATAACCCTTCTTGCATCTTCTTTGCAATAGCTACCAACTCCTCAAGGCTAGCCCCCTTAGAAATATGCTTTGTCTCACCAACAGATTGCTCCTTTTCCTCAAGTGCTGGACTAGGAGGATTTAAGGGTGATGGTGAGGAATGAGAGGTACTAAGTGAATGTGGTGTTGTCTGGCTCAGAATCTTGGAGCTTCTCCATATGGGAGAAGGGGTTGCCTTGGGTTTCTTTGGGTATCTAGCTATAGGACTAGAAGATTCTCCCATTTGTTTTCTCCTGACGGAGTTAGGAGCAGATTTAGGGGTCTTCTATTGAGGTGTCACCATTGGTGACTTCTTTTTCTTTTAGAGGAAGTCCCAATTTTAGAAAAAAGGGTTTGTACTGGAAGTTTGGAAATTCTTTCAGACAGAGGGACATTGTCTTGTGAGTCTGAGGTTTCAAGCATAGGGGGTACAGTCGTAGAGGCCTCAACCTTTGACTGAGAGGTTCGTCACTTAAAAGTAAGAGGCTGACCCCTAGGTCCTACAGCTTGAATCTCTGGTTCAAAAATAACAACAAATTCCTCCCAAGGCATGGGTAACACATCCCTTACAAATCTCTCTACAAGAAATTTAATGAGGCAATGATGGGATAAAAAATTGATTCTACCTTTCTTATACTCTGTAGCACTATTGGAAAGTAAATTGTACAAGAAATCTGGTATTTTCATCAATAAACCATGACACAAATGATACAACAGTTTGAAATGGTGAGAATGCATAATAGAGAACCGACCTTCACATGCCAGGTATTTGATGGCATAGCCTACCCATAGGATCTAATCCTATGGCAGACTCTTTCATTGAGTTCCTTGCTTATCTACGTGCAGAGAAGGATCTCCAGGTCGAGTAAATTCTGCCCTAGCACTCCGTGCATCTTTCGTTTGGGGAAATAATTCACTAGTTTGAGGTAACCCCGTCACCTCTACAATTATTTCCACTGTGGCATCAATTTTCACTCCCTTCACCTTGGCCTTCCCATTGTGAAATATCTGGTAAATTCTTCAGCAATATCTTCATCAAATGTGACAAGTTTGAGAAAATAATCGAGCCACTCATATTGCCTGAATGGTGGAAAATTTTGTACATCTTGCAACAAGGCACGTTGGTCTATTGGCTCATGCTTAATGGGTTGGCCTCCCATTCTTAATGCTTTCCTTGCAACTTAGCTCACTACCAAGAATTCAACCTGATTACTTCAAACTCTTCCTTTCTCAATTTAAACCTCCTACAATTCAAACTAAATCCCTTTCTCCCCTCAACCTAAACTTTTGAACTTCTTTCAAAAGATTCAGACAAAGAAGGAAGAATTTTGAACATCCAAACACACATTTCAGACATAAAAATATTTATAGAGAGGAACTAAAGACACATCAGGGCATTATTGCAGGAAGTGATGGAAGTTTATTAATTCATTTGCAAATTTCCTCAAAATCCCGAGTTCTGGCAAAAAGGATAGTAGACTTGATGTGACCAAGTCTCTTGGCAGTGGAAGGTAATGATGTGGCCATCAGTTAGGAGTTAAATAAAATGGTTCAAACATGCGGAAAAGACTGAATGAGATTGCAGCCATATAGTAAATTTGTCGTCTAATTTAATACCTACTTAAACATAATAAATGAAATAATGAATCACTTATTGAGTTAAGTGGAGCTTACCTGCCATGATGCGTCGCAACTGACTGATGTGACTCCACTTCATTTATTAAAACAGTTGATTTTTTATAAAGTGGAAATGGTGATGAATGAATGATGGATGAGGTGACAGAAGAGGAAATGGGACAGATCATGGATGAAATGATGGTATGGAATGGGGATCCACAAGGATGACCCCTTTATTATGGTCTTTTATGCACTTTTCATGCATTGCTTAGGGAATCAAGTCGAGACTCAACTCCTTCAGCTGTAGGATCTGTGAACTCCTGCTCAACTTGAAACTACTTCAAGAACTCTTCCTTATCAATGGGCTCTAGGTAAGGCTTCAGTCGATGCCCATTGACCAATAATTTGAATTTGACATCATCAATTGTGCTCAGCTGAACTACACCATTATCAAATACTTCTGCAATTTTGTATGGCCCCAACCATCTATTCTATAGCTTCCCTTGATTGTCTTTGTATCTTGAATCATATAGCAGAGCCCAATCTCCTGCTTTGAATTTTTTTTCCTTTATATACTTATCATGCCATCTGTTTCTCTGATTTTGTACTATTTATGTATGTTGTAGGGCACTCTTCCTTAGCTCATCCAATACATTGAGCTGCATGATTCTATCTCTTTGTGCAATTGTTAAATCCATATATAATTCCAAAGTTGTTCTAAGAGTTTTTGTTCAAACTCTATAGGCATCATATCTTTCTTCCCATACACCATTTCGAAAGGTGTAAAACCTTTTGTAGTCTTCCAAGTAGTTCTATAGGCCCATATAGCTTCAAGTAACTTCACAACCCAATCCTTCCTATGCAGGTCCACTTTTTTTGTCAAAATGGCTTCAATATCCCTGTTAGTGATTTCTGCTTGGCCATTAGCCTGAGGATGATAAGGAGTTGACTTCCTATGCCTTATGTTGTACTCATTTACTAAGGTTGTGATAAGAGTAGAAGTAAATTGTGCCCCTTGGTCTGAGACTATTTCTCTAGGAATCCCAGATCTAGTAAAGTTTTCTTCATAAAGGAACTCTGCTACCTTATTATCTCTAGCATGCTTCATAGGCCTAGCTTCAACCCACTTTGTTACATAATCAGTGCACACAAGAATGTAAGACTTACCATTTAAAGGTGGATCAATTGGGCCTACAAAGTCCAATCCCCATTTATCAAAGGGTGTAACAATAACTTGTGGAAACAAAGGCATTTCGTCTGATCTTGTTGGCCTCCCCATCCTTTGACATCTACCACACCTCTTGGTGTACTTGGCTGCATCTTTATGTAGCATTGGCCAATAATATCCAATATTTAAGATTTTCATGGTTGTCCTCTTAGCAGAAAAATGTCCACCACAAGGCTCATCATGGCATGCATGCAGTATTTCATGAGTGTCTTCCTCTCTCACACATCTCCTCATTACTTGATCTGGCCCTATGTAAAACATGTAATCTACAATCCAAGAGAAGTTAAAGCTTTTCTCAACTAACAATCTCTTCTCCTTAGGTGAGAAGTGAGAAGGAGTTCTTCATGAAGCTAAATAATTTGCTATGTCTGCATACCATGGATGAATGACTTTGATGGCAAAGAAATTTTCATCAGGGAAGGAATCTTCTATGAGTGCAAGATCATCTTGCCTCTAGATTATAGATAGGAAATCAATAACCACATTGTCTTTACCCTATTTTTCCACAATTGTGATATCAAATTCTTGCATCAGCAACAACCACCTTGCTAGTCTCCCTGTAACTGAACTCTTATTCATGAGGTACCTAATTTGCTGCATGATTAGTATGGACAAATATTTGATAGCATGTCATATAATGCCTAAAATTTTTGAGTGCATATATGATTGCTAACATCTCATTTTCTGTAACTGTGTAGTTGAATTCAGCCCCCTGTAAGTTCTTGCTGATATAATAAAGTGCATGCTCTATTGAACCACTCTTTTGTCCTAGGAAAACACCAATAGCATAATCTAATGCATCCGTGTGAATATGGAATGGAAGTGACCAATCTGGTCCTTTCAAAATAGGTGCTTGTGTGAGGGTAGTTTTAAGATCAAGGAATGCTTTTTCACATTTTGTTGTCCAAGCATCCTTCTTTAGCAAACTATATAGAGGTCCTATTGTTTGACTAAAATCTTTAATAAATCTCCTATAGTAACTAGCATGTTCAAGAAAGCTTATTAGTTCTTTTTTCTTGGTAGGAGAGGGTAGACTAGAAATGACTTCAATTTTTGAAGGGTCTACCTGTATTCTTGCAGCAAAAATGTAGTGTCCTAGCACTACTCCTTCTTGCACCGTCATGATGCATTTTTTACCTTTGAGTGACAAATTATGATATTCACACCTTTGTAGTACCTTATTCAAATTATCTTGGGCTTCCTCAAATGTTGCACCATAAACAGTAAAGTCATCCATATATATCTCCATGCAATCATATGAAATATCTGAGAAAATACTAATCACAACTCTTTGGAAAGTTGCACGAGCATTATAAAGACCAAAAGGTAAGACTGAATAGGAAAATGTTCCCCATGGTCATGTGAAGGTAGTCTTTTCTTGATCCTCTGGAGCAATCTTTATCTAATTATATCCACCGAAATCATCAAGGAAAGATAAATACTTTTTCCCTGATAAGTTATCCAGGACCTGATCAATAAAGGGTAGAGGAAAATAATCTTTGTTAGTTGCTGAGTTGAGATCCCTGTAATCCACACACACTCTCCATTTTCTCCCTTTCTTAGGGACAATAACTAGTGGAGAAACCCACTGGCTATCTGAGATTGGGTAGATAAAACCAACATTCAACAATTTCTGCAATTCCTCAACTATTTATCTTAGGGCTAGATTAATTCTCCTTTGGGGTTGTCTAACAGGTTTAAACTCACTATTGATGAAAATTTTGTGTGTACATAGCTTTGGATCTAGCCCCTTCATATCACTATAATCCCAAGAAAAATTTATCTTGTGGGTAGTAAGTATTTGGACAATTGACTCTTGTTGCTCAATGGTAAGTTTACTATTGATATTCAAGGTTTTTCCCACAACTACTTCCACTTGTGAGGTCAATTCTAGCATAGATACTTCTGACAGAAAAGAAATTTCTACTTCATGGGGAAATAAAGTGTGCAAATAGTCAGTTGTTGCAAGATAATGAGCTGAGGTAGATGGGGGAAGAATTGTCTGCAAGGAACATGGAACTTCTTTGCAAAGGGGGTACTCTATGCCATAGTTGTTCTGAAGGACATTAGACAGTACTTCTTCCTCTCTTTTTTTTCAATAAAAGGCTCTCTTCTAATCATCATCAAGTTTGCCACATAATTCATTTCTTCTACTTCTTCTCCTAAATCTGGCTAGACTACTTGTCCAGACTCAAGTTGAGGTTGGGCTGGAGCATAAAGGGTGAGCTTCTTGGTGCTATATCCATTAGAAATAGTCATGTTACCAGACCTACATCCTTTGTAAGCATCTGCGGTGGCTAACCAAGGCCTTCCTAGTATTAGAGGATATCCTCCTAGTGTTGTCTTTGGAGACAAGACCATAAAATCAGCAAGATATTCCCATGAATCTAGGGTGACTACTAGGTCTTCAACTACTCCATCAGGCTTGACAGTTGACTATCAACGAGCTGCAGGACTGTAGGTGTAGTTCTTAGGTCTAAAATACTTAGTTGTACCACAAGTTCTTTAGTCATGACATTAATAGTTGCTCCAACATCTATTAAAGCATTTTAAATTTGAACTCCATTAATAATGATTTCCGCAATAGGACTACCAGGGTTTGAATATTTTGGGATGGTAAGCTTCCCTAACATCAAATCAGAGAGTTGACCTAAGACATGAACAGTTTGAGAGTCCTTCTTTTTCCTACCCGGTTTCTTCAAGCATGCATCCTTAATAGCTTTGCTATAGATAGGTACTTCCTTTATTGCTTGGAACAAGGGTATTTTTACACATATGTGCTTCAGTTGTTCTAGAAGGTGAAAGGTAGGCTCTTCATGCTTTTGAAAAACTTCACCTTCCAACCTTTGTGGAAAAGGAGGTGAAGTTTTATTGGACACTCTAGGAAAAGATGGATTTTGCATGGGCTCTTTAGATGGAACTAGGTCACCAATGTCTTCTTTCCCATTCACCTTTGATGGAAACTCTATGATTATGGGAGGAGAAGGTGTAGGTAACACTGTCCATGACCGTAAGTTAATATTACTCAAGTTGAGAGCATAAGAAGACTGATGATTAGGATTGGTGAAATATACTTGTTGTTGTTGTTAAGGCTGGCTATTTGGGTTAGGTGTTGGCTGAGTAGGTAGCTAGGTTGGTTTAGGATTTTGGCTTTGATTTTTTGTAGGAGGTGGCATGATTGACTGCTATTGGGGTTGCTGAAGGAAACTAGCAGGTTGATTTGACCATTGTTGACCTCCCCTCCATTGGTTAGACTGCTGCCAATTTCCTTGTGGAGGCTGCCACTATTTTTGCTGAGGTGGCTACCACTATTTTTGCTGAGCATTTGGCCAAGGATTATTCTAATTAGGTTGGGAATATGGGCCGTAAATTGGAGGTTATTGATTCTACCATTGATTACTATATGAACCAAAATTTTGCAAAGGGTCTTGAGGCATACCTTGTCTTGGGGCCCAAGGCTTGTGTTGAGCAACAAAGAACACTTATTCATATCCTTCTATTGTTTTGAGCTCAGTGGGAAGATGTTGCACCTCCAAATTAGCCACTGCCTTGCATCTACAATCCCTCTTCTTTTGTTTGCAGTGCGGGCAATATTCAGCTAGCATTGCCTCTGCTTCATCTTGCTTCCTTCTAGCTTGCATAGTGTCCAGTTGAGTAACTATATTATTGATGATATCTTTCTTGAAGTCGGACAAGAGATTAGAAATTTCCCCCTTAGACACTCCTGAGCCATTTCCTTTTGCAATAGAGGATCTAAACCCTTTGCCTTTCTTCACAGTTGCTCTAGAGTAGTTGAGACAGATCTTTTTGATATCATCCCAATTGCTTTGGGTTATATCCCCTCCGACCATGAGGTCAAGTGCCACCATGAAAGCATCATTAACTCCTCTTAGAAAGAGAATTTTTTGAGACTCCTCATTCAGTTGGTGCTGAGTTTTTTTCTGCACACTGAACAAAAACCTTGACACATAGTCTTCCAAGGTTTCATCCTCTTTTTGTGACATCTTGAAGATGCCATCTCCTCTCATATCATTCCACCTACAATATTCTTTATACTTTCCCAAGAAAAAATTCTTCATTTCATCCCAAGTGGTCGATGCATTACCACCTAATCCCATGAACCACCTCAAGGCTGACTCCTTTAGGGTGGAGGGAAACAACTTCATCTTGTGTGCATCAGTGGCATAGTCATAACTCCTACAAAGGATGTCAAACTCAAACAAGAAGGTATGAGGGTATTCTTTAATAAGTCAATAGAACTTTGGGAGTAATGAGGCAGGGATGTTCTTGAGGTTATTATTTTCATGTAGGTCAATAATTGGAAATGGAAAAGTAGGCCTTGCCATCCTTGGTGGTCCTCCTGTGTTAACTCTTGGTTGATAAACTACAAGGGCAAGTTGATTATTATATGGGTCCTGGTTGTTGAAAGTTTGTAGATTATTCAGATGTTGAATGAGTAAATTAAGGTCATCTGGCACATCAAATAGGTTCAAACTTAACTCTGAGGAAGAAGATGAGGTAACTAAGTCCTGGCTAGCATCCACATATGGTTCTTCTTGGAAAAGCTCTGGTTCAATTTCTTGGGTATCTAATCTTCCAAGAAGGAATCTTCCAAATTGATCTCTTCTTCTAAGCATATAGAAAAAAGTAAGTCTAAACTATGGAAAATGCTAGAATGCTGAATTCTAAGGTAAATGCTAGGAATGAAATTCAAACTCCTGCTACCATGCCTGCAACAGGTTCTTAGTTTGACACCATCCCCAACAATGGTGCCAAAAATGTAGTGTCCTTAATTAGGTTGATAACTAGGAACACATATTCCTCTACTCAAGGATTAGATATCACAATTGGAAAATATAATCTACTAAAGGATGTCAGTTAATTGTCAACCCAGGGACGTTAGACTTGAAATGGGCCTGCACAGTATATGCACTAACAACCTATTTCATACATGTGTTCTTCCTTAAAAAAATACCATGCTGGAATTGAAATTGCTAGAAACAAACTTCAGCTAACTAAGTCTTCCCAAAATGAAAACTAAACCCAGTTTTGAAGACAGGAACTACTCTGTCCCTAGTGACTATAAGAACAGTTGAAATCTCTATAATTCTGCCAGCTGTAGGAATAGTCACGCTGAAGTTCTAGGAAAATGAAGTACAGTTACTCTAATTGCAGAAATAGAAAAGATAGACAACTTCCCTAAGTGGGCCCCCTTAGGTAGTGCCTCAAGTACACAACAGATTAAATTGCAAACTCCATGAATTTATTTTATTGAATTAAAACTAAAAAGTACATTGCTCACAACTTGAAACTTGCAACTATATTACTTTGAAACTAAAGCTAATACACCAGTAAACTTCCAGCTCTTCTCTGAAGGAGAACGTAGCTATTTATTTAAAGCTAAAACCTAACAAATAACTAACCTTTCCCACATAAATGGGAAACCTTTATTATATCTCGACCTTTACATTGAAGAAGTGGACACAAAAGAGAGAACTGAGTCAAATCAGTTTGAAATAGTTAATGCAACACTATCCTGGATTTGTGTGTCATCAAGACGCCTTCTGCTGGATTCCTGGAACACTCCCCTTGCATGGCGGATAACTTCTCAGTTTTCTCCTCATTTCTTGTTGCTGAATCGGTCTGCTTTGAATTAGTCCTGCAGCGATCTAGTGGAGGCTAAATCTTCTCCTTGAGACCTGGTACCTGCAATAACTAATAGCTATTCCTATGGCAAAGGGTCAGCTCAACACATTCAAATCATTAAATGATATATTATCTCATTCATACATTCATTAGGTATTGACTTCGATCAAACAAAATTTTGCATATGGCTGCAGGAAAGTGAACAGTAGTTGTTGCAGAAAAGGAATTTTATCTCATAGAGTCACAGGGCACACATCTTTCATTAAACTGATAACACATCAAGCAATAACCATGGAAAGAATTATCATAATAAATTTGTTATATTAAGCATAAAGTCTATATATTACTTCCATAATTACTACTTAATGTTTGTCTCAGCATAATAAAAGATATAAAGATACTAAAAACATAGCCTAAAACATGCCAAAAACTAGGCTCATCAATGACTACGTGGAAAGAGCCTCATTAGGTAGAATTTGTTGTTTTACACTTCCACACATGATACCGAGAAATCTCGTGTGTGTTCTACTAGATCTCCTTTCCTTTGTATTTTTCAAACTTTGGTATTTCGAAGTTTTTCAAAAAAGGAAGCATAGTAATGAAACGATCAAAAGGAAATGAACATATATCCTGAAGGGTATAAGTCTTCTTTGGTTTTCCTATTTGCATGTCTGATATATTTTGATTTATTGCTTGTAGTTGCATGTCCACCTTTGTTTTTGGTATGTTTTTTTGTTGATCCTATGTGTAGTAACCTTGTTGTCCTACCATGTTTTGGTCATAGGTTGGGTATTGTGGAGGTAGGGGACCTTGGTAACCATGTTGGGTGGAAGGAGACTTAAATCCTTATTTTTTCAAAGGATGGTTAGGTCCTTGTGTGTAAGGAGGATTAGCTCCTTGTTGAATGTAAGGAGCTTTAGCTCCTTGTTGAACGTAGGGAGGGTTAGCTTCTTGTTGAATGTAAGGAGGGTCATCTCCTTGTTAGATGTAAGGAGGGTTAGCTCCTTGTTTAAAATAAGGAGGGTTAGCTCCTTGTTTA
The DNA here is from genome assembly GCA_007115665.2 of Sequoiadendron giganteum. Taxonomy (NCBI): domain Eukaryota; kingdom Viridiplantae; phylum Streptophyta; class Pinopsida; order Cupressales; family Cupressaceae; genus Sequoiadendron; species Sequoiadendron giganteum. The sequence continues at coordinate 337,104,665 of CM021105.1, read as the reverse complement.
AAATAAGGAGGGTTAGCTCCTTTTTGGATGGAAGGAGGATTAATTCCTTGTTGAATGGAAGGAGGGTTAGCTTTGTGTTGAATGTAATGATGGTTAGGTCCTTGTTGAATGAAATGAGGGTTACCTTGGTAGTGTGTTAGTGGTACACCATGTTGTTGGGATGAGTTGTATTGAAGGTTACCCTGGTGATGCATTAGTGGGTTACCTTGTTGATGTGATGAATTGGGAAGGGTACCCTATGACACACTTTATTGTTGGGGTGAACTCTTTTGAAGGCTACCCTAATAGCATGTTGGAAAGACATCTTGTTGTTGGGACAAATTGAGAATGGTACCATATGGTACACCTTGTTGTTGGGGTCAACTATTTTCAAGGCTACCTTGATAGTACATTAGTGGGACACCTTGTTGATGGGATGAATTGGAAAGGGTACCATGTGAAACTTCGTGTTTTTGGTACGATTGATTGGGAAGGGGACCATGTGACCCACCTTGTTGATTGGAAAGGGTACCCTATGACACACCTTGTTGTTGGTACTATTAATTGGGAAGGGAACCATATGGCCCACCTTGTTGATTGGAAAGGGTACCCTATGGCACACCTTTTGGTTTGTAATGTTGATTGGGAAGGGGACCATATAACCCACCTTGTTGATGGTATTGTTGTGGAAATTTCCCTTGTTGATTTTGTACATTTTGTGAAGGGTCAGTATATGAAGTGTTTTGGGTCATGTATTGCCCTATTGGTGGGTTGTTACCTTGTGGCACATATTGAGATTGACCTCCTTAATATTGTTAGGCCACCATTGGCTTGTTTGATTTGGGATGGTTTCCTAAATAAAGGGTTGTTCGTTGATTGATCTTTGTCTTGGGAGAATACCGGTGGCATACTTAGAATTTCCAAGGGTTTGGGTATTTCTCTCACAATCAAATTATCTCCTAAGGGAATGAGATGAGGATCTTTAAGACCTACATTGAATTCTATAGGAAAATTAGCACCACTTTTTTCTAACTTGAAGAAGTAAGTGTTTGGATCCTTTCTTAGGAGTTTGTCCATCAATTTGAGAACCTTGGGATTGTTTGAATGTTGAAATATTTTTTCATCATTTATTTCTTCCTCACTATCGACCTCCTCTATAACCATGTCCATTAGGTTCTTGTTTTCTCTCTCCATCACTTCTTGTTGTCTATAGATTACCTCTTCCTCACTAGGTGATTGGTTTGTCATTGCTTTGAACGTGGGTCCCTTTTGAGGTGTTTCAAGGTCACTTGGTCTATAGCCCCATGAGCCACTTTCATTGTTTGTGGTGTTTGTTTGGGGAATACTAGCATTTATTTTTTTTGCTTCCATGTTTTTCTATGTTATGATCTTGTAATTTTCATAAACAAGTGCCAAGATTTTATGACCGTTTGGTGACTTCTAACTATGGAATGAAAGAATGCTTTGTTTTTGAGATTTTTTGTTTTTGAGGAAATCAAATTATGTTTGTTTTTGGGATTTTCTATTTTTGAAAGATGGTGTTTATTGCCACGTGGGAGGTGGTAATATGGGATCTAAAGTGATACAAACCTAAGAACTCAATGATTTAAATGGTATGCTCATATTGGATATGCAAGTTTGGTTCATTCCTTAAAGGGTGAGTATAAAAAACTCTTATCAAGATGTCCCGATTGTGGTAAGTCTTTAAGATGTGCCTCTTAATAAAACTTGGACTATGATTCCTATTTTGAAAAGCTGGAATGTAGATCTTTGTTTAAGGACTTTGGTCTTGCAAGAGATCATGAAGACAAGCACATGTGTGCGATTCACTTGTGCATTTTTATTTTCTTTTGGATTTTTTATTTTTTGAAAAGAGGATACCTATTGCCATGTAGGGGGTGGTAATACGGGTCATTTGGTTGCAAGATTGGCTTTTCAGTCTTGTTTTTCTAGGATGTTTGTTGTATTTCTCCATTGGTTTGGTGTTTCCTTTGTCTCGAATATGAATCTCCTCAAACTACCGATTATGTCTATTTGTTCTCTTTTAATTAGCTTAAAGTTTGGTTTTATGATAGCTAGTGTAAGGTTCAATTGTTGAACTAGAGAAATCGGATGCCAAACTATCATAAGGTGAAAGTGTTGGTGTTTTGATATGGTTGTTGTGATTATCAAGACCATAAGGTTTAAGTGATGTTTTTGAATGATGTTATTCTTGGAACTCAAAATACTGAAAGGCTTGGATCAATATTTCACTTCTTCTTCTAGAGGATATGTTACGAGAAATTTACTTGAGCTATCCTTGAGGTTCAAGCAAATGTTGATATCTTACAAGTGTGAGTGACAAAATGAACCAAGTTTGTTTGTTTTGATTTTCATTTCTAAAAGTAGGATGGATTTTTGAAAATGGATGAAGGACCAAATGACATATCTTGGGATTCCAATTGTTTCATTTCAAAAATGATCTTGTAACCAATTTTGGATTGTTTTTTTAATTTTTCACCAGAACAGAGCAAAAGGAGTAGTTTTTGGAGCAAGAGCATCTGAAAAAATGTCAACTACAACCAGATCTTTATCAAGTGCAACAGAAACAAAAGATAAATTACAATTGATTTTTTCAAAAGCGGCCTCTATGTGTGGTTTTCCAAAACTGGTGATTTGCACAGGCGAAAGCGGCCTGTCTAGGTGAATGCGGCTAGTTTTCAGTCAATTATGGTTTGGAAATTTTTGTCAATTGTGACACAAAAAGGTCAAGTGAAGCCAATTTTTAATCAAGTGTGCTCAGTTTGTCAAGTGTGGTAGGTTTTTACCAGTAATTGTCATGTGACAGAGAAAAAGTGAGATTTTTAGGTCGACTGCGACCAATTTTATGTCAAGTGTGACAAAACTAGAAGCAACAAGAACCTCTATGTATATTTGTTTTCCACTTTTAGTATTTGGCTGCAGCTTGGATATTTTTTGCAATTTTAGATTATTTTGTTTGATCTATTTTAAGATTTGGCAATTAATATCATGCAACACAACAATCAAAACTTATGTGACTTATATGTCTATACCATAAGCATGTTTCCCTCCATGAAATCTCAAAGTTCATGGAGGTAGAAATTCTCTAGTTATAGTTTCTAATGTTTACATTTTAATGCAACTTGAAATGTGAGCCTAAATATCCAGAAACCTTCAAAGATATTTTTTTAAGATATCCTTTAGGAGTGTAGATATATGGATCTTTTCAAAGGATTAGTACTAAGTCAAAAGGGTTTATAGTTTTAGAACTATGTTAAATGCTTGTTTTGATGTGTTCATTTTTAATTCAAGCATAAAGTTTGATGTTTCAAAGAACCAAATAGATTTGGAAATTTTTCGTGAAGACAAAGTACACCATAGGGATAGACACTTCCTCCTAGATGGGCTTACCTAATGCCCCAAATGGGTGATTTTGCATGCAATGAATGGAGAGGTTTTTAAGCTCAACCATACGCCAAACTTGGTAAGTAACTTCTCAAAATCAAATTTTTGATGCACCACTTCAGAGAATGGTTTGGCTAAAAGGGGTAGCTTCTACAAAAGTTGGTTTTTAGTCATGTTTTCGTATAACCTAGTGTCTATACATATGGTGATTTACTCAATTAAGAGGTCTCCCAACACTTACAGGTTTTACATATCACACAAATACTAGGGGAGACTTTCATTGGTATAGAACATCTGCACCAAGTGGGTGATGAACTTTCCTCATAACCATATTTATTTATATAGTGAACCAAAATAAAAGTACCACTTGGGTCATTCCATCTCACAAGTTGGGAGGTAGGTCCTCTAAAGGTATGCTTTGAAATTTAAACACATGTGTGAAAATCAAGATGTTTTTCATCACCCAAGATTGCCAAAAAGGCACGAGGGGAGAGGATAGACACCTAGTTTTCCAAACATGAAATACACGGTATACACTTCATCACAATATTCATTTTAAGCCTCAAAAAATAAAAAATGAAAATGAAAATAAAGGTGTATAAGATCACAATTTTTTGTTCTTTTTGTGTGCACCAAAATGAAATATTTTGGATTTCAGACATTGAGATAGCAATGTGCAAGACAAGAATTTTCATTTTTCATTTTTAAACACCAACCAAAGTGCTTTCTAAAACCTTGTCTTTAATGTTCAATAAAAGGAAATCATACGTTTGTTAGCAAAATTAAAGCGTTGTTCAACAAAAATAAAACATTTTTCAGAGCACCAAAAAGGATTGTTTGTTCCAGCAAGCTTTTGAAAAAATTATTTTTAGAGCACCAAAATGAAAGCATTCATTTGTGGGGTTCTTTTTATAGCACCAATTGAAAACATTTGCTAAGCTAGAAAGCTTCAAAAAAAAAAATTTAGAGCACTAATTGAAAGTGTCCGTTTGTGGGGTTCTTTATAGCACCAATTGAAAAAAATTGCTAATCTAGAAAGGTTCGAAAAGTTATTTATAGATCACTAATTAAAAGCATTTGTTTGTGGGGTTATTTTTATAGCACCAATTGAAAACATTTGCTAAGTTAGAAAGCTTCAAAAATTTATTTTTAGATAACTAATTGAAAGCGTTCATTTGAGGGGTTCTTTTTATAGCACCAATTGAAAACACTCACTAAGCTAGAAAGCTTTGAAAAATTTAAATCTTCGATTGTTCAGCTTCTCTACAAAATAATGTGTCAGTTGTTTCTTGAATAAAACTATGTTATGCTTCTGCAAATCCTGCACAAACAAAGTTAGCACCTATCAAACATCCAAATCAAACGATCGTTACTGTTAGAAATTGAAAACATGGCTTGCAAATTTTGGATAAAAGTTTGACAGAGAAAAAGTGAAAACTTTATGTAGAAGTGTTCTTGTTAGAAGCAAGTGTGAGCAAAAAAATCAAGTGTGGCTTTTGTGTTTTAAGAAGAAGTGTGAAAAATTAAAGTGCACCTCTGTTATTTTTGCAAAAGCACAAAAAATGTCAAAAGTGGCTAGAAAAGGGTCAAATGTGACCATAATGTGAAATCCAATGCGAAAAATCTTATAGCTTGTGCATGAAATTTTTTCCAATGCACTTTTGAAACCTACAACTTAGCAATTTGGTTATAAAATGATTAGTGCTCAGAACTGTGTTCCCATTGGGCATGCTAGAATGTGTAAGGGGGGAATCTGGATCATGCTATGTGATCAAATTGAGTGAATAGAAACTAATATAAACAACAAAATACTAATGATTCATCCCCATTACTCATGAAATGAAACTACAAAATTAAGGAATTCAAGAATGAAATTGAAATGAAACAATGACAATGAAATCCAAACAATATAGTTTTACCATCCCATGTCAGAGTGTGTTCTCAAATATTTTGGGTTGTTCTTATCAATGTGAAGCATCCATTGTGAGTGTAAAAGTATGAAGAACATGTGTATGTTGATCGAAGATATGTGTAAAAAATGTGAAAAAATTGATTGAGATCTTGGAATTACTTAATTGTATAAATGATATTGATTCTCTGATCCTTTTAAGGAAGATGGTTTTTATATAGATTTTGTGTTTCAAAATGAACGCTTGAGATTGTGTAGTAGAATATCTTGATCAACGGTTCAAAACTATAGAGAGGAAATATATGGGAATAATCAACGCAAATCGATTATGTAATTGGTGTGATTGAATAAATAGAGTAATCTATCAGGAAATAGATGGATCTGTCAAGAAATAGATTGATCTATTAGGAAATAGATGGATCAGTTACGAAATAGATTGATCTGTCAAGAAATAGATGAATTTGTGAGGAAATAGAGTGAGCAATTGGGGGATCGTAATTTTCTCAATCATTAAAGTGGGCGAGGATAATTAATTTGGTAGAAATTAAGAGGTTTTATTGATGTCAACATGACGACAACAATTTGAGAAGTTTATTTGGTTTACCAAAAGCTATTTTCTACTACAAGTGTTCTTTACTAAAGAACCAGTGTGTTGTTTTTTGAGTCCGGAATTCACTGCAAGAAGAGATTCGACTCTACGCTCTTAATATTATTATTATAACTCTTATAGATAGCTATATCCAAGATCTTGAGAAATTTTGTGTTGAGAACAAGAAATTATCATTTACAGAGTTCATCTTTGTACATTGCAGTTATTGCTTTGTGTTGGTTTGAGAATATTTGTCAGGGACAAATGTGTAGCACATGGACATATGTGTGGTGCACTATCATCCCTGATGGATTCTTGCATCTGAAGTTGGCATAGGCATTATACACCTGATTGGGGTCGAATTGTAACGTCCCTCTTTGAGCAAATGACTCTAAAAATGGTAGATTCTTCCCATCCCACCTTCAAAAACATTCTTCCTTCATTCATTTCATCCTCTTCAAGATATCTGCACACATTCTTGAGCATCTCATTCACTCTCAAGCAACATTCTAGCATCCCGCTTTTGACCATTGCAACAACAACAACACTCCATCATCTCCACATTGCAAGTGTGAAGCAAGCCATAGAAGTGTGGGCTTGGATCCTTGTGGGGCCTCCCCTCATCACAATTGTGGTTGTGATGACTTTTCCAAGTTCATATCTCCTCCATTGGCTAGTGAGATTTTGGGTGGAGGTGGTAATGTTTCACTCCTCTCCTTTGTGATTTGGTTGAGTAGAATAACACTATTTTGTAGTGCTTATTACTTTCTTTCCTTTATTGCATATTCTACTTCATTGCTTTTTGGCTGTCCGTGGAGGTGGAAACACCAAAATGGGGGTCTAACTGAGGCATGCCCCTATACAGCCCCAAAATTTTGCCTCTTTCTTGTGTGTAGGAGGACATACATGTGGAGCTAGTTGGCGAAATGATACTTATGTGAGATCATCTTCATCACCCTAGTTCATACTTGTTTGCTTTGTCATTTTAGTATTTATTTCCTATACTTTCTTATTTTATTTTTACCATCTAGATTAACTAGTTAGGCCATTAGTAGGTTTTTCACAATTTTCTATTGTGTTTACTATTTTCTGACTATATGGATTTCTGCACACCTGAGAGATGCCAGCACATTGCATTTTCAACCTAGAACCGCACTATCATCCTCAGATAGAGAATTTCCTGAGACACAATATCGACTCTAAAAACCAACTCGCCTAACCTAAACCTAAACTCGAGTCTGAAGAGTGACTGAAGTACTACATGGTTCTCTTCATTCTTGATCCTCATCGCTTTAGAGTGAGGTAAGCTAGGGCATCCCTCCTCTCTCATCTCTTCGTGACTTGGAGCCTTGGTGTGGTTGGTCCCCTCTTACATTTTTGGTCAACCCGACGTGAACCATGTCTATCTGTTTGTTTGTGTTGAGACTTTTCTTGTGTACCTTATGATTGTTGTAACTCTAAGTGTTGTGGAGGTTTATAATCATCACAACCTTGTCCACAAATTTTGAGTACATTTCCATGAGAAGTGTTGACACCTTTCGATGGAGAAGACAAAGGTCACCTCTAGCTTTGCCCCCAGTTTTCCCACTGGTTTAACTAATGATTTTACTACTAGATTTCCTATGAACTATGCTGATGAGATGTGTTTTATGGAAGAAACCACTTGTGTACCTACTCCTCTAGCATCCCCCACACACTCTTTCATAGATGAAGATGATGTTGTGCATGTTCTCACTGAAAGCCTCATGGCACTAGATAACAGATTGCTAGATCTTTTGAATCACTTAGAGAAGGTACCGAGCATGGTGAGATCCACTAGGCTTGCAAGCGAGGTGAGACAATTGCTAGGGAGAGATTGAATGGGTATAGAGTTTCTATATGGCCTCGCTAATCTAACTAAAGCTTATGTCCCTTCATATAGGCCTAGATCGGGTACCACCCAAGGAGAAGTGCTTGATGCCTATGAAAGAAAATTAGGTATTTCAATGCCCACTACATCCATGTGCATGACTGAATCAGGGCTTGTGATCAATATCGCTTTTTCTCCTTAAGAGTCTCACACTCTCAAGGTGAATAAAACACCCCTTGGGTTTAATTTCACTCCTATTGCCCCTGGCGACGGAAGCTTGGGTGGAATGAGTGGTGGTGGATTTGGCAGTGGAGGCGACACTAGCAAAGGTGGCTTTGGAGGAGATCATGGAGGTGGCTCCGATGGAGGCCCTACCAATAGTGGTAGCTCTGGTGGAGGTCATAGCGGTGGTCTCGGTGGTGGCTCTAGAGGCAGTTCCAGAGGTGGTTATGGTGGGGCTAATTTTGGAGGTTCCACTGGTCCTCTATCATCTAATGACCCTATTCTGAATTACTTGCTTCAAAATATGGGTTGCTTGCAGAACCAACTGGTGAGTCTCTCCTAGGCCTCTTCCCAACCTATCATTTAGCCCTTCTTATGACATATCTCATTGCTAGTGACAATCCTAAACACTCTCTTCTTGCAAGGAATTGAGATTCCCAAATTTGAAAAATATGGTGGCAAATGGGACCCGCAAACACATGTGTCTACCTTTAATGCCATGTGTACAGACTTCTTCCATCACAATCTGCTAATGAGAACATTATTCCCTCGATCTCTTAAGGATACAACATTCAAATGGTATTGTTCCTTACCCAATAATTCTATCTTCTCATTTGATCAACTTGTGAATTAGTTTCTCTAATAGTTCCAAGCCAACATTAGACCAAAGATGACCTTTTTGGATCTCTTCCGATCCAAGCAAGGGGATAATGAAAAGAAAACTAATTTCATTGTGTGGTATCAAGTGCTCTTTTTGTAAATCTCATACCTGTTGATCAATTCCGATATGTAGAAGATATTCATAGGGAACCTACTGAGACCTTGGTAGGAAAAAATTTTCCTTATGAAGTATCCTTCTTTCATGCATTTGTGTGCGGCATTATGAGAATATCAATAGATGGTAGTTTAGTTCGGGGGACCCTTCTCACACTCCTATTCGAAGGGTAGATCTATTGTATCGATCTCAAGAAAAGGAAAGGCTATTGCAAATGTAGTAGCCGCAATCAATGATAATGGCCTCAAGTGTAATAGAAAGTTCACAAAGTTAGTAGAATCTTATTCTTCCATCTTGCAGAAGTTGTTGAAGGATAAGATCATAATATTGGAGAACCCTAAGCCTCTCAAAGAGCCTTAACCTGATTGGTACAATGCAAATACCATTTTTGAGTACCATCGAGTTAACTAACATGATACTGGATTTTGTATGCACCTGTGTCACGAGATACACGACTGCATCAAGGATGGTACTATTCATCTCGATGGGAGTAAACAAAATGCAAACAAGTCAATGGAAAAAGAAAATAGTGAGTTGCATATATACACAAACTCGTTCCCGTCACATTCTGCCAACTTAATTATTGATCCCTTTGATTCTACCACTCGGCCTGAGGCATATGTTAAGATGGTCATGATTACTCCTACTACGCAGTCTATGACTGACTCACTGGATATGACATTCACCTCACAGGATATTCCCTTGAACAAAAAGCCCTCTCCTCTATAGATATTCCCGCTCACCTCAATGGAAACATTGTGATGAGGGTCTTAGTTGACCTCGTGATTCGAGTGAATTTAATTACAGAAGAAACACTATTGTTGAATTCATTACAAAGGGAAGGAGTATGAAAAAATGAAGTCTACCATCCACACGCATGATGGTCTTTGTCTCAAACTATATGGCTCAATAAATTTGTCCATCCTTTTTCGACCTAGGGTTGTAGACATGGTCTTTGATGTTATTCTGGAGTTAGATTTGTTTAGGCTAAAGCTAGGCATACCTTGGCTAGATTCCATGAATATAATAACCTTTTTCATTCACAAGTGTTTAAAATTTTCCCATGAAGGTGTTGTGTACATGGTGCATGACACTAGATTCTAGCCATTGATGTCTTGTGGGGGATACTCATTGGATCATTTTTGGCCCGCCCTAGTTGGTCTGCTCCCTCCAAGAATGGACCTAATTTACAAGAACTATGTGAAGTATAAGATTAGGGGCAAGGGACAGCCAAAACAAAACCTTTGGGTAGTGCAACAACAAGCTATCCCCTCTTCCTGAAAAAGGAAAAGAGAAGCTATCCCATCCTCGGGGTGCCTCTCCCACTCCTCTTTCTAGGGAAGAGTTTTGGATGTCTACTCCTAGATTCTATTTAAGGAGTTTGATGGTGCCTGCTTGGCACTAACCTAAGATTAGGATCTCAGACCTCCCTACTAAACCTCATGGACCTTGGATGGTGTAGTCAAGGATGGAGGGTCCTAGAATAGGACTATCCAACCTTGCAGCAAGAGTAAGCACAACTAAAACTCAAAGAATTGGAACAACAATCACACAAGAAAAATGATCAATTATTCACTGGCAACATGCCCCACCTTCAGGCTTATAAAGTATAAAATGATTCGGTGCTATGCCCAGACTTACATGCAGGTCGAAACCCTTAATTATCTTCTATCCTACTATATCACTAATTTTTCTTGCTAACTAATTCCCCTAATGCAACTACACAATGCCTATATATATATATATATATCGATTCCCAGCTCCAGAAAAGTTTTGTGTTAGCCTCAAGAGGTCTCGCACCCCAAATTTGATGAAACATGTAAGATTCGAGGCCAAAACATATGGTTCTTCTTTAATTCTTGGATAAACATGATGTGGATTAGAACAAAGGCTACTCGATGAATTTTTATACTTATGAAATGGTTTCTTGAGCTCCGCAAGTCACAAAATAGGTCCATACACTTGAAGGGTCAAGACTGGTCGGTGAATGCTCTCTGTCCAATTACAGCTAATATTTTGTTAGCGATAAATTCATACTGGAATCTCTAAAACACTTGAATTCTGGATATGGCATAGATGTTGTAGTGAAGATCATATATCTTGCTTTGTGAGCTCTGATGTTACAATGTGAAATGTAGTATGACGAAGACTGGGTCCTGATAGTTAACCATTGAAATGCAAGACAAGAACATGAATGCAAATATTTTTGGTTGATGCAAGATTGCTTGCAGCCTAGGATGCTCCTGCATCAGACACCCAAGTGTTATGCCTTGCATAACCACCCCATATTTTGCCTTGGTCAAAATGGGTCCCCCTTTGTTATGTTTGTACTTAGTTGTTTTTGAAACAAAGTTTGGAGTCTTGTTTTTCCAATACTTTGTTTTTCTTTTGTTTCTCTGTCGGAATCAGAACTGGAACTGAATCGGGTTCTGAAAGTTCTTTTGAAACTTGTTTTGGTTTCCATCCCGATAGTCCTTTGTTTATGTCTTTTGTTTTGTCTTAAGCGGAATCGGAGCTGGAGTGGGGGTTAACTTAGTCTTTACCGAAAATTACAAAATCATAATCAACTCCGCCCTCGCCTCCACTATTTTGACTTTTGGTTTTGGTCTTTGTCTTTTTGTTTAGTTTTATTATGTCGGTCTTTTGTTTTACTTTTTGTGTTTGGTTTTGTTTTATGTTTAGTTGGCGGACCCAGAACCGGAATTGGAATGAAGTTTGGAAGTTTCTTAAAAGTTTTGAATTAGTTTCTATTTTAGTTTCACTCCCGCCGTTTTTCTGGAATCGTTGAGTTTTTGACTGAAGTCACACTATTGTGAAGTGTTGGTTCTCTTTCAATTCCGACTCCGCCTTAACTGTGTGTTAATGCATTAATGACAGCTGCTCGTGTAGGTAGAAATCTTCAGTTTTACCTTCATATAAGGATTAAACGAGTCATTATTATCATTATTAAGAGATTTGAAGAGCACGAAAGAGCAGCGACAGAGTTCGTTTGAGCGAAAAGATTGAAGGAGGAGAAGATTGTTGCGAGTGAATCAGTTCAGAAGGTTAGCTGGGTTCTTGTGTATTCGAGGTAGGTTTTCTTATTGTTGTTCTTCATTTTATATACTATTGCGTGTTTTGTATATATGTTTGCCCGTGCTTTGAATCATGTCGTTTTCAAATGATTTCATGTTTCTTGGTGTGTTTGTTTGTTCGGGTCTTGTTTTATTTTGTTTGTCTGGTTATGTTCTTTGTTTTCTTTTACTTTTTTTTTTGGTTCTTTCTATTTTAGGGCACGGTCGCTTTCACGTTTTAGTTGTGATTGCGTCGTGCCATTTTGGATTTGCAGTGAGTTAGATTAAGTTTATGTTTTAAATGGTGGTTAGTTAGATTAGAAATTTACAGTGAGGTAGATTAGAAGTTTACAGTGAGGTAGATTAGAGATTTACAGTGTGTTAGGGTAAATTGATTCATCATTTTTACTTAGGGTTTTGTCACGTTCAGTCTGGTAAAATGGCAAGGTTTAAAATCCCTGCCCTAGTTTTTATCATGTTTGTTAGATTAGGGTTTCGTTGGTCTCTGTGATCAATTTTAAATGATTAAAATATGATACCCTATGATTCATTCATTCCCCATGGTCATATGAGTATAGTGTTTTAAAGCCTCTTTTCATCTAATACGACCTTGGTTTTAGTCATGGAGTTATAGGTTAGATCGATAAAATCTTTGATGATGTCATGGTCAACCTAGGCAGAGACGGGATCAGAATTGATCTTGAATTTGAGAATTCTATTTTGCAAAAGGTATCAATTCCATTTTTCATCCCGTATCCAGCTCCGCGCATAATGAGAAAATCTTCTTTCAAAATAATGATGACCAAATCGAAAGCGGAGGTGGAATGGAAATAGAATATGAAAAATGAAAATTTGAAGAAAATCAAATCCGTTTTCCATTTCAATCTCGGTTCTGATAACCTTCCCGATTCTGACTCCGAGCCCGTTTATTATTAATGAAATTTCTATATCGGTTTTGGCTCCGAGTCTACCAGTGTTGTAAAAAGAGACTGTTTTAGGTTGTGTTTCTGCGTGGTTCTGCCTCCAGTGCATATATGAGAGGTATGGTTTTTAGAGAATGTTTTGGTGTTGGTATCTAAAGATCTAATTAGAGGTTTTGCTTGCAGGAAAGTTGAAATATGTCAGGAACATCAGGGGAAGCTGCTCAGAGTAACCAGCCTGCAAAAACATCAAAGGTAGCATCAAAACCAAAGAAGTTAAAGCCAGAACAACTGCCTTATACCTTAAGGTATAATAACAGGAGTCCAGTTGTGAAGATGAGAAAGGTGGAATCAGATTGGTTGGATATCACTGATACCAATTTAGGTCAATACAATTTTGAGGAGTGGTATTCAGAAGCATTTGAAAAGGATATTACGGTGACTACAGAAAGAATTGTTAGCTCTGGGTTAGCTCATATCACTTTATTTCCTATATTTTTCCAGTGCCCAGAGTTAATCATGATAGTAGCGAGTGCTTACAATCCTACTACAAGACTATGCATGGATTCACAAGACAATGTGATTATTAATCTCACTCCTCAAGCATTTTAGAGTATATTTGATGTTCCGGATCCAAAGAACTTGGTGCAATTAAATGAGGCAGAGGCCTTGGAGCAATATAGTAGGTATAAGGGATTGAATAAATCTCACTTGAACAAGAAGTGGCTGAAGACAGAAAAGAAATATCTAACCAAGCTTGCAGATCAGCCAAAGAGGGCAGATTTCTATGAAGAGGTAGCAAGGTTGATTGTGATGTTGTCTAGGGTGTTTGGAAAGAGGGATGCATTTTACTTCAAGGAGTGGATGTTTCCTTTTATTCAGACTATCTTGAAAGGAGAACAACAGTTTGATTGGTCAATGATTGTTTCTAATGCCACACATGATCAATTAACCAGGATTAGAGAAACCAAGTGTTTCTTTATGACTTCTTACATTGTATATGTCGTAGCAAGGTTGGGTGTTTTCCTAGGTTTGAATAGAGTGGGCATAATGGGAGCCTTGGATGGACAAAAGAAGGTATGGGAGCACTATGACCAATTATCTCTTCAGGTTGCTGAGACTCATTTCAGAAGAGTCAATGATGCATTTTTATATGTGGTTATCAATCAATTGAATGGAGATGCAGGATACCGGTTAAGTCAAGAAGCCATGGCGTTTATTGCTGAATGGGGATGTTGGTACATCCAATACCCAAAATTTACATACTCCAGGTTATTTGGTTTTGAAGTCCATCCACATTTACTTCCAAGGTGTTGCAGTAACAGGATGGTGCTAATGGAGTTTGTATATCAAGCTATTGGAGTTAATGCTCGGTTTGGGATTAAGCATAAAACTGGATATCATAAATTTCCCATGAAGCTGGGTGAATATAGTTGTCAACACTTGAAGGGAGCAAAGGTGGTCTATAATGAGTTGATACAGTTGAAATTGGGATTGTATACAGCTCGTAAGTATTTTGATCCGAAGAAGAAGATGTATGCCTTATTACCTTTAGTGTTCACTCAACATTTTAATTTGTTAGAAGACTTTTGGTGTGATCGGCAAGATGAGTATGACTTAAGAAAGAAGAATTATGAAAGATTATTGGTCTCACTCATGTCAGAGCTTGGTGTTAAAGAAAACATTCCTGACACCTTGGTGGATGATGGAATGGTGTTGGATCCATCCTATGAAGCGTTGAACATTGGCACCAAGAGCCTGGATCCAATTGATTGGGATGCTAAAGAAATAATTGGCATTAAGAAGATTGGAAGGATAGTGTTGGATAGAAGTGTGCAATGGTTAGTGCTAAGAACTCAGGCTTCTCAAGGACTAGTTCTTAAAAAGGGTAAAGGATACAAGAGAATTAAGAGAAAGACACCTCCTAAAGAGCCATTAGAATTCCTTCCTCCGAACATTGAAGAAATAGAACTTGAGGTGGTAGATGATGGAGAGGAAACACAGGAAGGAGATGTTCCAGTAGGATCTGTTGTTTCAACACCTACATTAGGTGAATCATCCGCCCAAGCCCCACTTACAAGAAAGAAGAGTAAAGAGATTCAAGAAGGAAATATTCATACCATGGCTGAAGCTGCCAAGGGAAAAGAAGTGGAGGAGGAAATTCTGGAAGTTGAGACAGATTCAAATGAAACTCTGTCAGAAAAGGATTTGCAAGAAAGCATGCCTCTAGAGCAGGATGTTGAGTGGATTTTGACACAAGAAGAGCAATGGAAGATGTTTGAAGAGGAAAAAAGAAAGTCTAATGCAAGAGTTGCAGCGGAGAAACAAAAAGAAATGGATGCTAAGGTACAAGTTGATGCTCTACTTCACCAGCAACAATTAAAGGCAAAACAAGTTGAAATTAAGGCAGCAGCTGATGAAGTAGAGAAGCAAAGGAGACAACAAGAACATGAGCTTAAAGTTAAAGTAGAAAATGACAAGTTAGAGTTGATACAAAAGATCCATGATCTTGAAGAGGAGAAAGCAAGAAACCAGAGGGAAAAAGAGATCTTGGTTGCTAAACTAAAACTTGCAGAGGAAGCTCGACAAAAAGAGGAAGGAGTAGAAAAGATAGGGAAGGAAAATGAGGCCGAAGAGCTGATTGAGAAACAAGAGGAAGAAGAAGTAGAAGCTGAAAAACTTAAGACTTTGGAGGCAGAAAGGTTAGAAAGGGAAAGACTAGAGGCCTTAGAAAAAGAGAAATTGGAAAGGGAAGCTCTAGAAAGAGAAAGAATAGAGAAGGAAGAATTAGAAAAGGAAAGGTTGGAAAAGGAAAGAGTAGAGAGAAATCAGTTGGAGGAAGAGAGGTTGAGGAAAGAAGAGGAAGATAAGAAAATACAAGAATAGAAGGATAGAGAAGAGGCTAAAAAGCTTGTGCAAATGCATATACTACAAGAACAACAAGAGAAAGCAAGGGTTGACTCTCAATCCCAAGTAAATATGCAACCACCTTCTATAGTTATTGTTCCCTCTTCCTCTATGATGACTACTGCTCCAAGTGCTCCTACATGGCTAAAACTGGACCTGCAGAAGAGGGTAGTAATACCTTCACAACCTCTCAATTGGGAGGACATGATGAAAGGAATTGAGTAGGAGAGGCCTAAAAAGAAGGCTAAAATTCTACATTCTACCTGACTCACAGACAAAGGAGAAATTGTTGTTGATTGTGCCATGCCAATGACAAAAAATGAGGCAAGGGACATGTAGCTAACAAATTATCAATTAAGTACTGTCAACTTGGGAAGGCCCACTAGGAATCAATAGATGAACTTGATTGATGTGGTGGCTTCAACGACCAAGTCAAGAATGATCAAGGATAAGCAAAAGAAGGATGAGCTTAAGGCTCAATTAGATCAACTACATTCATTCTTGAAGAATGTCTCCTCTCCAAGATCACAACAGGTAGTAGCCATTGAGACTCCTATTTTGTTAAGCAAAAAGGAGGTAGATGATTTGGTGCAAGTAAAAGGCAAAGCGGAGATGGTAGACCGATGGGTAGATAAGCTAAACTGAGAGGTGGGTGAAGTTTTGGTAGAAGGTTTTGAAGCCTACAAGGACATAGAATGGTTAGTTAAAGAAATGTATCAATACATTGAGGCATTGGAGAAGCAAGGAGAAGAGTATAAAGAATATAGTCAGAAGTTAGAAAAGGTGAGTGAATTGCCTCTAACAACTCTTCTGGAACAATCCATACTTGAGGAAGACAACAAAGATTTTGTGGAGAAAACTTCTTGTATACTCTAGTTTAGGACTGACTTTTTGTGTAAGCATAAGAATGAAATTCAAGAGACTGTTAATAATTTGACTGAGCAATTGGAAGAGTTAGAAGTAGTTATTGCCATTATTGTAGATGTAAATGCATTTACAAAAGATGGCATGCCTTTGAATCAAATAAAGGAAAAGTGGGATGAAAGATTCAAAGGACTTATGCAAAAAGAAGATGATGGTGGAGAGTTGATGTTAGATCGACTAGTAGAGGTCAAAGAAGAGATAAAAGCTACTGGAAGAGAGTTAATAAAAATAAAAAGTATGAGGGAATTTGCTGCAGTAGAATTGGATCGAATCAAGTTTGAGGATAGCTGGATTGATGGGCCAGAGATGGATACATTACAACAAGTCTTCACCAGCTATGATGAGTTCATTGCAGATCCAGCTTGACATGCATGAGTCCCTGCATGCATGATGTTCTCCTTCCTTGCATGTTGCATGCATACAACACTGACAATCTTGGGGGCGCATGACTTCTTTTCTTTTCTTCTATCTTCTATTTTTAGTTAAGACTGAATGTTTAAATGTAAGAACTCAAGATCAAATTGATCTGAGTTTCCAAGAGAGCCTAGTTCCTAAAAAGGTGGATAGCCTAAAATAGAAGTGAAGTTCGAATTTTTTGTATATCTATAAATACCAGATGGGTATCATATTGTAAAGGTCGGCTAATTGAGAATTGGATTGGCTTACCTAATGGTAGGAGATAGAATTTTGTAGTGATTTTTACAGAGATACATTGTACTTGATCTTTTATAGTTAATAGAATTATAGATTTTCTCAAAATATGGTATTTAGAATTAAATTGTTTGTTTGATAAGGTTGATAAGTTATAATCTATCTGTATGCAGTGATTGTGCTGAACATAAGAGTTTCTTGAATGATGAAAGTCATTTGAAGGAATCAGATTTAAGGATTATCTTATTATATTGTCATTGAGTTGAAGTTATTAAAAAGTCTGTTGATCTATAATCTTGCGATGAATGAAAGTGTGTTGTTTTGAAACCCTTGAAATATTTGTGAAGAGTAATTGTGAAGTTAATTAAGCACCTAAAATGTATGCAGTGGTATAGATTATGCTATAGATTGTGTCATCTTATGGTTTTATGATCTATTAGGAAACATTCATTGTTGAAGGTATATGTCTAGATACTAGATAAATTTGATTCATACTTACTGGTTTACCCCTTTGTCCTATCTTTTTCTTTTATTTGAAACCCCATTGATTTACTAAAGTAGTCGGTAAAATGAGTCATTGCTTGAATCTTTTGTTACCAGCACAGACCCCTTGAATATTATAGTTGCATGAACCGATTGAGTGACACCAGATAGTTGAGAACCAACTACTAGGACCTTGGGAGTTAGGCTACTATATGTTGTCTTTCTTTTTCAGGAGAAATATAGTAGAAATATTTTGTTTTAATGTTGTCTGTGTCATCTTCACCATCAACACCAAGGTTGAAGAAAAATGATTCTCTCGATTTCCAGGGACTAGAGGGAGACCGATGCGGTCCACCTCAACCTGAGAAATCCATGATGAATCTTTCTCCAGTCTTCCTTTCCATCTGACTAGATATTCCTTGTATTTCCTTCCTCTGGTACTACATCCAACTCTGTTGTCTAAAATTTTCTCAATTTCCTTCGGATGGTGTGCTATCTAGTTTAGAAAACCAACTTCTCTTTCCTCTGGTGACTCTCCTTCATGATACTGATATAGGTCTACAATGTTGAATATAGGTGATGTGCCAAATTCCTCGGGTAGCTCCACTTCATATGCATTTCCTGAATCAAACTTCCTAATGATTTTACAACGTCCAAAATTCTTCATCTTCAACTTATTATATGTCCCAACTGGAAATCACTCTTTTCTCATATATACCATTACTTCCTCTCCTACTGCAAACACCTTATGTCTTCTCTTCTTATCTGCTTTCTCCTTATATGTATTATTCATCTTATCCAGATGTACCTTAACTTGAGCATGCATTGTCTCCATGAATCTTGCAAATTTTTTTACCTCCACACTCCTTTTTTTCTCCATACTGGCATCCCTTAACTCTACTACTCCTTTGGGTTGTTGTCTTGTCACAGTTTTAAATGGTGTCTTCCTTGTGCTCTGGTTTACTAAATTGTTGTATGAAGATTCTGCTTGTAGTAATATCAAGTCCTAATTTATTTCCTTACCTTCAGTCAAACACCTCAGCAAATTCCCCAAACTCTTGTTTACCATTCTGCTTGTTCATCTGTCTATGGGTGAAATGTTTAACTATAATTCAAATCTATCTTCATCTTCTTCCATAATGTTTTCTAGAAATATTCAATGAATATATTGTCTCTGTCTAATACTATACTCTTTGGTAGTCCATGTAATCTCACAATCTCCTTGAAAAATAGGTCTGTAACATTTACTACATCACTGGTCTTCTTACAAGGTATGAAATGTGTCATCTTAGAAAATCTATCCACAACCACAAATATAGAGTGAAATACTCTTGATTTCTTTGCTAATCCCAACAAAAAATCCATGCTAATGTCCTCCCATGGTATCTTTGGTACTATCAATGGTGTATGCATTCCAGTGTTCTGATTGTTTCCTTTTGTAACTTGACAAATCCTGCAACCTTGAACATATTTCCCGACATCCTTATAAAATTACAACCAAAAATAGTTCTCACTCACCACTGCTAGGGTCTTATCAATCCCAAAATGTCCTACTAATCCTTTGCAATGCTTTTCCTTGATCAAATTCTCTCTCATTGAACTTCTAGAAATACATAAACGGTTATTCATGAATAACATACCTTCCTAAATGAAATAATCCCACCATTTTCTCCTATTAGGCTCTATAGGTTCCTTGCAAGCCTTCGATGCCTCAACAAAATTGATCTCATCCTCATACATATGCTTTAGTCTTCAAAACCCAATACTTCAATTCTCATCTCTATCAACAAACTCCTTCTCCTGCTTAATGCATTTGTAACCTTGTTTGATTTTCCACTCTAGTGCTTCAACACAAATGTCTAACTCTGCATGTGTCTCTGGTTCAACTTTCCCTAACTATTCAAATACTGTAAGTCTTGATGATCCATATACAACATAAATTCCTTAGGCAACAAGTAATGTCTCCACTTCTTCAAGGCTTGTATTATTGTGTAGAATTCTTGATCATAAATTGAATATCTTCTCTCGACATCATTCAATTTCTCATTGAAATAAGCTACTGGTATCCCTTCATGACTCAACACAGCTCCTATTGCACTTCCACTAGCATCACAATCTACTTGGAATACCTTATCAAAGTCCAGTAGTGCTAACACAATTTATTTTTTCACCTTCTGCTTCAACAACTCAAAACTCTTTTGTGCTCTAGATGTCCACTTAAATTCCTTCTGATCACCCCTCATTGTCTTTGTCATAGGTGTGCAAATACTACTAAAGTTTTTTATGAACTTCCGATAAAATATTGCTAGTCCATGGAATGATCTTACCTCTCCAATGTTCATAGGTGTAGGCCATTCAACTATTGCTCTAAATTTATCAGGGTTCATCTTCAATCCTTCTGTAGATATGACAAATCCTAAATACACTACTTCTTCCTTCATGAAACTACATTTCTTGATGTTTATCAATAACTGCTCTTCCCTTAGCCTCTAAAATACTTTTCTAGTGTGCTCCAAATTTTCTTCCTTAGTCTTACTGAAAATCGGAATATCATCCAGGTAAACAATGACATACTTACCCAATAATTTCTTCAAGACTTCATTCATCAACCTCATAAATGTACTAGGTGTATTAGTTAGTCCAAATGGCATGACCAACCACTCATACAATCCCTCATTTTTCTTGAAATCAGTCTTCCATTCATCTCCCTCTCTGATCCTGATCTAATGGTATCCACTCTTTAGGTCTATCTTGGTAAAATACTTTTCTCCACTTAAACTGTCCATTATGTCATCCATCCTAGGAAAAGAAAATTTATACTTCACTGTGATCTTATTGATAGATCTTGAATCTGCACACATCCTCCATTTTCATCCTTCTTAGGTGCAAGTACAGCTGGTACCACACATGGGCTCATACTTTCTCTGATCAATAATTTTTTTAGCAATTGCTATATCTATCTGTTTAGCTTCACATTCTCTACTAGTGTCATCCAGTGTGCAACTTTGTTTGGAAAACTGGCTCCTATAATAAGGTCCATATGATGATTGATACTCTAGATTGGTGGTAATCCATTAAGCACATTATCTAATACAAGATCTTGGTACTCTATCAATAGTTCAATGACTTCCTTTTTGGTGATTCTTCTTCATCTAGGGCTCCACACTTCCTTGGAATCAAAGTAAAACACATGTTTTCATGCCTTAATCCATCCAAAAATTTCCTTCCATCTACCAAATTGATTCTAGTTGTACTACATACTTCACTTTTAGGTTCATCTTCCAAGGTTTCAAGGTGATTCTCTTTCCATTTGGCATTATGGTGTTAGTATTATTTCTCACATTATGTATAACTTTCTTATCATACTGCCAAGTTCTACCCAACAACATATGACATACATCCATTGGCATAATATCACATAGCACTTCATCATAATATGATCCTGTATGAAACTTTACTAGACATTGCTCACTTACTAGTATCTTGTGTTCATCTTGAATCCAAGCTATCCTATAAGGTTTCAAATGTTTTCTTCTTTCCAAATTCAGCTTTGTCACATTTCCTTAGAAACTAGATTATATATACTACCACTACCAATGATAACTTTGCAACACTTACCTCCTTCTTTGCATCTAGTCTGGAACAAACTTTTCCTCTGCAGTGCTTCCTTAGATTCTTCTTTCTTCTGAAACTATGCTCTCTTCATGAATAATGATTCTCCCTTCATAGGAATTCCTCCAGAACTCGATGGTCTCACTGGTTCTTCCTCCGCATATCCAGTTCTTGCATTATTTTTAACCTTCTTAATTTCTTGGCGACACTCAAATTCTCTGTCATTCTTCTCTGCACTTAAAATAGGTTCCTCTGAAAGTTCTCTTCCCATATCCTTTCTCATCTCTCTACTATCCATCATTGTGGTAAGGATTGTAGCCTCTTTTTTTGTTGTAGTAACAATTTCTATCATCTCTCCCTTTATGGTATGAATTTGAGTCCCTCTCTTCCTTGTGATATGAATCTTTTTCCTTGCTTTGCTTTGCATATGGTCTTTCTACTCTGAAATGTGACCTTCCTCTCTAAAATCTACCTCCTCTTCCTCTCTGCCTTTGTTCATGTCTTTCATTTAGCTTGTCCTCCACCTTTAATGCAAAATGATAAGCTTCCTCTATCAAATTCATCCTAACCATACTCAACTCTTCCTGAATGTTCATTCTCAACCCATTGATATATCTTGCCACCTTCTCCTTGCTTGCTTCACTATGTCCAGTCTTGATAATGATCTTATGAGATTCCTCACTGTATTATTTCACAATATTTTCCTTCTACCTCAATTTTTGCAATCTCTTCGTAGCTCCAACTCATAGTTCGTAGGTATAAACTAGTTCTTCAATTTTGTCACCATTTTATCCCATTTCACAATCTTCTCTTTACCTTTTTCATTCCTCTCCAACTGAACTTCCTTCCACCATATTGTAGCATTTCCTTTTAGCTTACTCTTTGCAAATCTCACTCTCTCCTAATCTTCAATTTCCTCATATTCAAAGTATTCTTCAATATCATTTATCCAATCAACCAACTCCTCAAGGTTTAGGTTACCGATATAATTTGAAATCTCCATTTTGGGTCGCTTTCCCATTTTTGAAATAGCCTTCAACATCTTCATCTAATCCGATTTTTCCTCTTTTGAGGTTTCTTCAGTTAGGTTCGTAGCTTGAACTTCATCATCATCACTTTCATCATTAGGTCTAGGGTTTAAGCCCTTTCTTTGGTCTTCTTCAACAACATCCAATCTCACTTTCATTGTTTGCATCATTTCCATCATCTCATCCATCTTTCCAACAACATTAACAATAATATGAATTCTCCTTGGCGGCATCTCTTCCTAGGATCTATTGCAACTACCTCAAGTTGGCGATCTAGCTATAGGGTTTCAACTGCCTCACAGTCGGTGATCTTTTGACAAACACAAGTAGGTTGCCTCAATTCAATGTTCTATCCACACAAAGATCTTACTAAATTCCTTGCTCAACTTCGCTCTCCACTCCCAAAGTTCACAAACTCGCTCTAATTCCACTTGGTGTAGTCAAGGATGGAGGGTCCTAGAATAGTACTATCCAACCTTGCAACAAGAGTAAACACAATAGAAACTAAAAGAATTGGAACAACAATCACACATGAAAATTGATCATTTATTAACTAGCAACATGCCCTGCCTTCAAGCTTACAAAGTAAAGAATGATTTTGTGCTATGCCTAGACTTACATGTGGTTTGAAACCCTTAATTATCTTTTTACCTACTATATGAATACTTCTTCTTGCTAAATGATTCCCCTAATGCAACTACACAATGCCTATATATATCAATTTCGAGCTCTAGAAAAGTTCCATGTTAGCCTCAAGATGTCTCACACCCCAAATTTGATGAAATGTGTAAGAGTTAGCCAAAACATATGGTTCTTCTTTAATTCTTGGATAAACATGATGTGGATCAGAATGAAGGTTCCTCGATGAATGTGCATCCTTATGAAATGGTTTCTTGATCTCTGCAAGTCATAGAATAGGTCCATACACTTGAAGGGTCAATATTGGTCAGTGAATGCTCTCTATCCAATTACAGCTGATATTTTGATAGTGATAAATTCGTATTGGAATCTCTAAAAAACTTGAATTATATATATGACATAGATGTTGTAATGAAGATCATATATCTTGATCTGTGATCTCTTATGTTACAATGCTAAATGTGGTATGATGGAGACTGGGTCTTGACAGTTAACTATTGAAATGAAGACAAGAACATGAACGAAAATATTTGTGGTTGATGCAAGATTGCTTGCAACTTGGGATTCTCCTACATCATTGGCATTACTCGTACGGTAGAAGGAAGGTCCCTCGCAAGGAATCCTCTGTGTCTCGGCCTCTGCGACCTCCCACTTCTTCTACTCCAAAATTAGTAAACAGGAAGAGGCCCGCTGTCGAGGCACTAGAGCTAACTCCCCCCATTATTTCTCAATATGCTCCTTCAGCTCCCATTTAGGAGACTATCCCTCTACCAAAAATGGCTATAGTGGACACCCCTAGAAGGATCCTTTTTTCCGACCATAACTCCTAGCGTCTAGCTCAAAGAGACAGAAAACCGCCTTGCACATGAGCATAAGCATCAGAGAAAGGCTCTGGTAGCTGAGAAGGTCACTTTGTAGAAGAAGGAAGAGGAAACAACCTCCCCTATATCAGGGTCTCTCATTGTGTCCTCCTCTCTCCTCCCCTCTACTTCTGCTAAATCGAGTTTAGTCTTGCTTTCGACTCCCGCTATAAGTGTGAACATGCCTGACCCCAAAACGGTGTAGGTGTTTATCACCCCCTCGGCTGAGTTTCCCTTGTTGATGTCACTTCCAGACATCCTTCCATTTCCTAAACATGTGGACATTCCAAATACCTTGGTCATTTCCATTGCTATTTTTACCTCCTCTTTTGCACCTCTATCCTTGTCTGTGGGGATTTCACATCCCCCGATGATGTAAAAGGTGGAATTTTTCCCTTCCAACAATGGAGGACGTAAGAGGATCCCACCTTCCCTAAAAGGTGGTCCTATGCTAGCTTGTTTCATCCTAGTGATGAAGCCAGCTCCAACTTCTCTTGAGTTTTTCACTGCTCCCAAGTCACTCAGTGAGCCAAGAGGTGAATCTTGGGTGCAATCCTCTTTGTCCATTGAGATACAACATGGCACTCCTATAAAGTGCATGTTCAACTCTCTAGATGAAGTTTCAGCCTTGTCAATGATCTTCGTAAAATTGTTGACCATAGCTCCACAAGAACCGAGTGGGGAAGACCTTGCATAGTCTTCCTCCTTATCCCTTGTTGTGGGAGGGTTGAAAGCTCCTCCCCTTAATATTCCATCACTGTAGGCTCATTCTCCTTCCCCTTATAATGATCTATATTGGGAAGTGGGTGACCTCTTGGTCGATGAGTGTTAGAGTGAGGCCTCTTCTTTATCTATAGATTAGAAGTGTGTGTGCAATGTGTTCCCTCATACTTGTGCTATGTGTTCCTAGATGACCCTTGTCACCCTTGTTGCTGCTTGGATACAGGAGTGATTTTATGTCGCGAACCTTCTTCTATTTGTATCATCATTCTTCTTTTTTTGTGTTTGATTTTCGGCAAATTGGGGACGATGAAAAGTGCTGGGGGCACTTAGGCTTCCCTTCCATGTTGGCCCAAATTTTTAATTTTATTGTTTTCTGTGTATTCTTCTTGATATGGTGGGATGTGATGATATTTCACCTTGCATCATAGTTACCTATTCTTTATAAATGCATGAGCAGATCTAACCCCTCGAAACCAGATCCTCCTATGTCCTCTATTTATGATTATTTCTCTTTCACTCTTTGCTTATATTTATCTCTTATTTTCTTGAGTTGTCCCTCTTATGTGTGACAACATTTTTTTCACGATACTTTTTTTTTTGTAAAACACATTTGTTGCCAATGAATCTTTTATCAAAAATCCTTGCAAACTTTTTCAAGAAAATTGCATTCTCGACTTGGACCCCTAACAAAACATGTTTCCTTCATCATGGGTTTGTAAAGAAAGAACTTGAAGACTTTCCTCCAAGGAGGGAGAAAATTTTCCTATGGGAGAAGCTTCGACCTTCCCCTCATGAGAGGGAATTTTCTTCCTTTTGAATTCCTTGATGAATTGAACACCTTTCGAAAGGACTCCTTGATGATAAATCGATTTGAGAAAAACGTCTCTTTTGCACTTTCAAACAATGCATCCCTTGAGTGGACCCCTTTTCTTTTAAAGGGTTCTCGAGAGACCCCTTTGAAATCCCTCCAATATTTTGATGGTCTATGTGACTATCCACTGGATTTCTTGTGTGGCCGCTTTTTCTCTTTGACATGTTTTATCTACGGATAGACATGTCGCTTTGTAGGTGCGCTTTTGAAGACACTTTCTGACTCTGTGTAGTCCCCTTACATCTTTGGGTTTCCTCCATGTAAGAGATCTTGGGGGATGCCTCCTTGCAGGCCTATGGGTATTTGAGGAACTCACATATCTAGGCTTCCTCTATGTGATATATCTTGAGGGTCACCTTCTCATAGGTCTGTGGGCCTGTAAGGTGCTTACTTCACGGGGCTTCCTTCATGTGAGAGATCTTGGGGGTTGCCTCCTTGCAGGTCTGTGGTCCTGTGATATGTTTTCATCCTACGGGATTTTTCCATCATTAGTCTAAGTTCCTTCAGTGTACTTTGTGTAGCTTCATAGTTTTGCACCCCGACACTATGGACTCTTTTGTTCGAAGCTCCTTAGGGAGAGTACCTATGGAGTCCTTTGTCTATCTTGTGCTTTCGAGATCGCCAAATTGTGGTCTATGTCCTTAATGTTTCAGGTATAAATTTATAACCCTAGTAACTCTGTGATCTACTTTACCAAAGCATTCATCAATATTCATTCTTGCTAAAGTGGGGGAAAAATGTATAAGAGTGAATTTGCACCCCTTAAGCGAATTCCCTTTTCACATACCCTCACCTTAGAAAATCAAATCCAAAGGAAAAATTCCACATCACCCAACTACCTTCCATCCACTTGGCATTTATCCTTTGTGTTGGTGTGAGAATATTTTTCAGGGATGAATGCATGGCGTGCAGATGTCTACACGGCACGTTGTCATCCCTGATGGATTCCTATGTCTAAAGCTGGTAGAGGCATTACACACCTAATTGGGGTCGAATTGTAATGTCCCTCTTTGACCAAATGACCCTAAAAATGTTAGATTCTTCCCATCCCACCTTCAAAAACATTCTTCCTTCATTCATTTCATCCTCTTCAAGATCTCTACACACATTCTTGAGCATCTCATTCACTCTCAAGCAACATTCTAGCATTCCATTTTTGAGCATTGCACCAGTAACAACACTCCATCAACTCCACATTGCATGTGTGGAGCAAGCCATAGAAGTATGGGCTTGGAGCCTTGCGGGGCCTCCCTTCAGCACAATTGTGGTTTAACAGTTTTCTAAAAATAGAAACTTTTTCTGGATTTTTTTGGGTTTCTCAAGAAATGGATACTTGCAAAATTTTCTAAAAATAGAAATTTTTTCCTCTAGGGTTAAGATTGATTTTGATTGGCTCAAAATACTTCCTCATTGGGCTGGTGCAGTCAGAATAACGAAAAGATCAGTTTTGCCCTGGTGGGTCTATTTTTATTTTTCAAAAGATTTTTCTAGAGAACCAAGGTCATCTATGGAGGTCAGTTAATTGCCAGGTGCTAGAATCAGACATTCAAGTGTCAAACGGAAGCTGTCAACGATGAACGTGCACGAAAAATGGAGAAAGCAGAGAAGAAGCTGAAAATTTTGAAAAATGCAAAATTTTGTCTAACTTTGGTGAATCCAAGCTCCTCCAGTCAAGAAGGGCGCCAATACACCCATGCCTTAGAATTTTTTTGTATCCAACAGTCAAGTCCAAGTTCATATCTCCTCCATTAGCTAGTGAGCTTTTGGGTGGAGGTGGTAACATTTAACTCCCATCCTTTGTGATTTGGTTGAGTAGCATAACACTATTTTGTAGTTCTTATTACTTTCTTTCCTTTATCGCATATTCTACTTCGTTTCTTTCTAGCTATCTATGGAGGTGGAAACACCAAAACAAGGGTTTGACTGAGGTAGGCCCCTATATAGCCCCAACAATTTTCCCTCTTTCTTGTGTGTAGGAGGACATGCATATGGACTAGCTGGAAAACTGGTGCTTCTGTGAGATCATCTTCATCACCCTATTTCTTACTTGATTTCTTTATCATTTTAGTATCTATTTCCTATACTTTCTTATTATGTTTTTACCATCTAGATTAACCAACTAGGTCGTTAGTAGGTTTTTTGGAATTTTCTACTATGTTTACTATTTTGTAACCGTACGGGTGCTAGCACACCTGAGAGACGCCAGTGCTTCATTTTGTCATCCTAGAACTACGATGTCATCCTCAGACAAAGAGCTTCCTGAGAGACAGTATCGACTCCAAAAACCAACTGACCTAGCCTAAACCAAAACTCAGATCTAGAGAGTGACATAAGTACTACACAATACTCTTCATTCTTAATCCACATCCCTTTAGAGTGAGGTAAGTTATGGCAAACCTCTTCTCTTGGCACTTCGTGACCTAGAGCCTTGGTGTGGTTGGTCCCCCTCTCTTACAAAAAGAGATATGAGTGAAGATGAATGTACAAAGAAATTTGAGAATATGTAAGCAGACCTAAATGATTTATCAGTTGAGTATGGCAAAGACAAAGCAAAATTGTTAAGCGATTTCTATGAATGCGGTTTTTTTTATTCAAAGCTTCATTGGAACTGAACCCTGCACATAGAAGGTGTATTCCATCAGTTCATCCTTTTGGCAATGAGCCATGGCTTTTATATCCTGGTGGTGATCCATCTCTTTTTGTATTATGGTTGTGAGCCTTTCAAGGACAATGAGTCTTGGTAGTGAGCCCTGTATTATTCTATATCTAGATATATTATATTGTGAGCTAATCCTCACCATGGTTTTTTCCAATTTGAGTTTTCCATGTAAAATCTCTAGTGTTCATGTGTGTTGATGTTGTGTCTTGATTCCATGTCTTATTTTGATAATCTAGTTAGATTTATGATAATTCTTAGATGCATTATATGTCAATGATTTTATGGAATGTTGATTCACCCCCCTCTCAGTAATCTGGATGTTCAACATAATTAATTGATTTAATTAATTAATATTTTTGAGTTCAATGTGCAAAACAAGTTTGAATTTTGCAAACAAAGTTGCATTTGTTTTATTTTATTTTTGATGATGTTTTGAATAATTAAATTAAATTATCCAAATTTAGAGGAAAGTGACATAGTTAAATTATTATGTTTTTAATAAGTTAATTGACTTAGGAGAATAAAGTGAATTAGCGACATAATTAAATAATTGATGTTATTTAATTAATCAAGAGGGATAAAGTTAGATTAGGACTTTATTAAATAAATGAAATTTATTTAATTAGTTGAAAATGGTGAAAAAATTAATTAATTAAATAATTTCATATTATTCAATTAATAGAGGGAATTATGGTTTTTGGACGTTATTAAATAAATAAAATTTATTTAATTAGTCAAAAGTGGTGAAAATGTGAATTAATTAAATAATATTATATTATTCAATTAATAGAGGAATTTAGGGTTTTAGGTGTGATTTAATGTGAAATGCAGTGATATTCATTGATAATGATACCAATGATGATAAAATGTCATTTAGGATGTGTAATATGCATTAGGTCAATTTTACATGTCTACAGACACGTAGAAAACTCCTTTAATGAACAACGAAAAAGTGTAAACTAGAGGTATTTCATGTCACCCAAGATTGCACATAGTGCAAGGGGAGAGGATACGTACTCTATAGCCTACCAAACATGGCAATCAAGTTAATTTTAGAGCACCAACTTGAAAATGTGATTCAATCTAGAAATCAAAAGCATACAAGTTTGAAAGATTGTCTTCTTTGACAAGGAAACTTGCAACAAACGTGTTATTAATTTCAAGTTATTTATCTTGGAATGATCGAAACCCTGCACAAATGAGTTAGTAGTCTCAAATTTTATCTTCTCCCAGCAAATGTTGCATAAACAAGTTAGATTAGAGAACACAAACAACAAGCAAAGCACGTTAGGGTTAGGGTTAGGTCAAATTGAAAAAGTGCAAAAATTAGAAATAAAAAAAATATAGAAAGTAAATGCGACAAAATAGTCAAACACGATGATGTACCTTTCTTTAGACATAGCAATGTGCAGCAGAGGCAACAATATGTTTAAACGTGGCATTATAACCCTGTCATATGCAACAATGTGTAGCAGATGCAACAATCTATAAGAAACCCTGCAAAACACTGACAAAAAACACATCAAAATCCTCAAACACAACAATCTACTGAAGTCAAACACACCTATTCTACCAAACATGACACTATGACCTTGTCAAACGTGACAAAATTATCAAACACGACAATCCATAATAGCTAAACATGCCACTATAACCTATAGATTATCAAAACTTGACAAAAAAATGTTAGATCAGGGATGTGGGTCCCATCCGGCATGACAAAATGTGAAATGGGGTTAGTGGAAAATGGAAATGAAGCATGAATTATTCAAGTAGGTTTAGAATTCACAATACCCAAATCAAGAGCAATGATCAAATTTCACTTACAAATGAAATTGAATGCAAACAATGTTAGAAATCAACAATAGCAATGAAGAACAAATTCAAAACATGAAATCAAACATGTGAAAACATAGCATTCCATTTTGAAATTGGTTGATGGTATGTTGGATTGCTCAATCATTAGCTCCCATGATTGCAAAATCTTCAAATGACCTAGATGATAAATGAAATTTCTCAAATGCTCAAGTGCTCAAGTGATGTGAATTAGATCAAATGATTATAGGTTATGATAATGGAGGGAAGAGGGTTATTTTATATATTTTCAAAACATAGATCAATAGTTGAGAATATATATTGAAATCAATTAATGATATTAGATCAAGGAGGGTCAAGAGTCAAGATTGGTTTGAACTCAAAATATGAGCACAATTTTAGGAAATCGGTTAAGATATTTTGAAATGAAGGGTGAATATTAGGTCAAGATTTGAAGGGTTGAGGATGAATGAGAGGAAGTTGAGATATTTTTAGATATTTTGAAAAAGAATATTCCATGGGAATATGCCTTTGAGAGGGAATTCAAGATTATTTAATTATGGAGGATTGGGATATTCCATGCAAGTGGGAGGGAATTAGATAATTAAATATTAAAAAATATTTAATCACGAAACATTAGAAAAAAATTAGTTTTTTTTCTAATTAAATAATTAAAATTATTCAATTAGGGGTGATAAGAGGAAAATTAATGAAAAATGATGTTGAAAGGGGGATTAACGATGAAAGTGATGAAAATGCAATGTTAATAATGAATATGATGAAAATGATGCAAAAAACAATGCTAATGATGTGTGATACGAATTAGGCAGTTTTGCATGTCTACAATGATATCTTATCTTGTCTTTTGACATTTAATACTTGTGTCCTGATTCATTTAATATTAATTGAGTTAGTTGTCTTATGACATATGATTAAGACACTTGTCATGATCTTGTCTAATCCTATGTCTCCCCATGACCATATAACCAAGTGGTATTATGTGTAAATCAACAATCATAAAGTCATAACCTATCATTTGCATCCTTTGATACAATAACATTATTCTCTCATAGTTGATCTCTCTTGTGCTTTCATGAAGTTCCTAGATCTTGGGTGACTATAATATTTAGCCAAATATTGCATGGTGTAGAGTATTCAATACCAACTCTTACATGGTATCAGAACGTGTGGGATTACTTTGTGTTAGTCTTTATTGAGAGATATAAGTTGAAAATCTAGATGGACCTTGAAAATTTGAGTGTTCTCTTCTCTTACATCGAATGATGATATGGAGAATATAAAAGCTTGAAAAGAAATACTAGATCTGAGAGTTTCTTCTTTGTAGTTTTGTATTTCATATCAAAATTAGAGCTTGTTGGTGCAAATTTGAGCTCACCATTAAGTTTACAGGGTTTTAGAGTCATTTTTTCCTTTTGTTTCATCCAAATCGGACATATGAGGCTAAATCTATGAGGGTTTTAAGCTAAAAATTGGTTGCTAGATTTGAGAGGTAGCTGCAAGTTTGTAGCACTTTGGGTCAAAATAGACCTTACCATCACATCTAGGAGGCCCAAAAACCCCAAGATCGACTATCAAATTACCAAAATCCAAGCACTTACCTTGATCCTTTAGAATTTTTCTCCCATTTGATCGTACAATCGTATGGTAGGGTTAGCCACACCATCCCCAATGAAAGGAAAAACAAATATTTTAATTTTTTTTTAGATTTTTTTATTTTTAAATAAAATAAAAATTAAAAAACAACCACGTAACTTGCAAATGGTAGGGTATTGCAATCACATAGTCGCAAGTACATGGGTTGTAGACCAATTCCATGTGGTGCAGCTTGCGCTTGCCACATAGCCCAACCAAACTTGCTTGACCACAATATTTTTCTCAACAAAAGCACATACTGATGCATAAATAAAAGATTTCACTCGAAGATTCCCTATATGTTGATGATCACATATATTTTATTTGTGGGTGAATATTCCATGCAGGAAAGGAATATTTTGATTGTGATGGCCTACAAGTCATCAAATTTAATAAACTCAAATGTTGATGTCATCACTATGTCAACAGCCCTCTTAAAACTTGTCCCCCACTCTCATTTCTAGTTTTGATTTTAAAAGCAAAATTTGCAAGGGAATATCTCAAACATATGGGATCTTTTTTAGAGAATTTTTTGGGGTAAAATCTTGTACTCTTTGTAATGGTGCAATCAATTTTTTATTTTGGTACTTGGTTTTTCCCATAAACCATAGATTTTCACAGGTGTTGTTGAGTCATTCTCATTTTGGGACCTTTCAGGGCTCTGTTCTTGCTCCTACATTAATGTATTTTGTGTGCAATTTTTTTGAAAGTGCATAATTTTTCATGTAATTTGTAGTGGTGTGATTAGATTGATCTCATTTTGTATCAAAATTATACTTTGGGATTGTGGTGAAATTCAACATCTATAAGCACTAAGATCAAGTCCACTTCATTGTTTTGGTAAGTCACACTTGTAATCACACTAAGTATAAAGTGCCAACATCATATATTGTTGGAGATTTATTAAGTAATTTAGGGGGTAATCTTGTGGTGGTTGATTTCTTTATTTTTCTTGTTGTGTGTTCTTATAATGGAGAAATCTCAAATTGAACTCCTAATTCCATATAATTATGATTCATGGAGAAAATCAGTATGGTATTATCTCATGGGAAAGTGTTGTTTAAGCCATCTAAAGGAAGCCATTCCTCAACCTACTGATGCTAAATAATTAAAAAAATGGGAGCTTGATCGTGAAAACTCTTGGATGTATATTTTCATTAGTCTCTTTTGATCTGCAATTCATATTGAATCATGCAAAACACCTACAGAGGCTTGGGAGACTTTTGAGAAATTATATGGTAAAAATAATAATAGTAGGGGATATCAAATTAATAATGGTTGATGAATCTTGCTCCTAAGTGTTTTGATGACCACATCTAAGACTACAACTCCAATCTTAAACTATTAAGAACATAGTTGAAAGATTGCAATATTGATAAAGAGGATTAAAATTGATTCTAAATGTGTTATCCAAGCTTGGTCTTGAGTATTCAATGTTTGTTTTTGGCTTTCATACCCATAAAGTTTCTATTGGAGAATCATATGTTGATCCTAATTTTGATGACTTTGCAAATCTCCTAATCCAAGAGGAAGCAAAGTTAATTCATATGAGTCTAGTCAATTCTTCTAAGTCACAAGCATTATTGGCTAGTAGTGATCCTAAGGTATAGAAAGAATCAAGGAATCTTGAAAAGAACAAAAAAAACTACACAAAAAATCTAAATCCTCTCCCTCTCAAGGGGAATCATCTAAGGAGAAGCCTACATGTTCATATTGCAAGAAAATAGGGCATGATGAACATCAATGTTATTCAAAAAAAATGTTGAAGCATCTTTTTAAGAAGAATCAAATCATTATTTATTCAACATCAAAAGGTTCATCAACTTCTTCTTCATCAAATTCCAAGAGACATAAGGGGCAAGAACTTGTTACAATTGTAGATTATGAGTCAAAGAGGTGGATACTCGATTCAAGAGATTCGCATCACATGGCTTCATCAAAGAGTATGTTTTTTCATTTAAGTCTTGTTCATCACCACACATATATGTGTGTTTGTGGGAAGGTATCTATTGACATGGATGATAGAGCATTTAATGATGTTTTTTTTGTGCCTTCATTGTCAACCAATATCCTTTCTATCTATCAAATCACTCATGGTGGGGCAGGAAAGAGTGTTGAGTTAACACCCGATTTTGTCATCATCCAGGATTTCCATAGTAGAGATATAGTTTTAGTTGGGGAGGTTGATCACCAATCTTGTGTATACACCTTCTCATTTTTTATCCTATTATTCATTTGTCTGATGTTCATATTCATGCATCCAGTGTGGAAAATATTTGAGGAGATTCAATATGGCTATTTGAATCTTGGTATTCTTTCATCTACTAAGGTTCTAGAGATATGTTTTGTTATTTAATCTCATTCATCTACTATTTTTGCTGATGATTCTTGTGTTAGAACAATTTTGGCTTCTTGTGATTCAATGTAGAAAGACATACATTATCTTCTAGAGATAGCTACTCAAGATGAGTACTTGAAAAACATTGACGATTTGTTTTGTGAGTCCTACATTTCAGATGTGAGAGACATCATTGATTGAATGCATCTTCTCTTTAATAGAGATGATCCATCTTCAATTTTTGTGAGGGAACACTTTGACCCTCGTGTTCATTCTCTACATAATCATTCTTTGTCGTTTGACATGAGTGTGGATTTTTTTGGACAACATTTGGAAGAAGCTTTGTTCTCTTTAAAGGAGGCATCTTTTTCTTTGGATTGTGTTCTACAATCATTTATAGGATATTCTAGATTGTCATCTTTTGTAGTGTGGCCTACAACACCTATTTAGAGTGTGACAACTTTTGGCATCAACATGGAGACACTTGAAAAAAAATTAGAGACATCACACAACATTTTTCTTCTCTCATTTTCCTTTCAAGAATGGGAGGACATCCTTCATACCATCTTGTTTTTGTTTCTTTCCAAGGGGAGGAATGCCATTTGATGGTATTGAATCATTTTCATCATTAAATGTTGAGCCTCTACCATCATTACATGAGACTCTACATTTATGGGGTTGTATGGTCTCTCTTCTTCTCTCTTACGAGGGGGGGTATTTTTCTTCGCACGGGGTTTTGTCCTTCTCATTCTTCATTGAGATAATTTTGTTTTCATCTCTCTTTTGGGAATAGTTTTATCCCATTTGGTTTTCTCCTTTTTCATGTGTGTGAGAAGTTACATTTTTACATGGGTACTTAATATGGCCTCATAGTTGAGACCCATATTTGCATCATTTGCATAATAATCTACTAATCCCTAAGTTGCACTTAAGGGGGGGTGTTGGAGTAAATAGGTGTTTTATTTAACTAGTTCACTAGTAGTCCTATTTACATGTTAAGTTTACTTAGGTCTTAGGGAATCTTTCTAGAAGGGTGCTAGTTAACATATCTTATTTTATCTTTTGACATTTAATACTTGTGTCATAAGTAGTTTAATATTATGAGTTACCTATTTCATGACATAGGATTAAGATACTTGTCACGATCTTGTATAATCCTATGTCTCACCTTATCTATATAACCAGGTGGTCTCATGTGTAAAATCAACAATCATAATCTATTATTTTCATATTTTGATAGAATAGAATTATTCTCTCATAGCCGATCTCTCTTGTGATTTCATGAAGTTCCTAGATCTTTGGTGGCTATAATATTCAAGAAAATCTTGTGTGGTGTAGAGTATTTTATACCAACTCTTATAGTATAACAAAAAAATTTATTGAAGGTGTGGTGGCATGATGGAAGAGAAAAGTTTAAAGTTCTAACAAGGAATAAAGGGAAGTAGGGGTAAGTGGAAAGGTAAGCCTAGCAAAGAAACCTCAACAACTTCCACAATTTGTATATACTTACACAATTTAAATTTCAACCTAAGCACTTGATATATTATAGAATTTTGGCAATTCTAGTGCTAATCACGTAGGGAATGTAAAAAGACAACATCTAGGAAAATTTAATAATTCAGAAGTTGCACAATTTTTTTTATTAGGTATAGTATTGGGTTAGAAATAGTGTTAGCCACACAAAAGGGTGAGAACTCAAGAAAAATTGACATATTGAGGTTGAGTCCCAATAGGCTCTATTTGAGGATGTGTGTCACTTGTTGGAATAGTGAGAATATTTTTATCTCTAGGGGAAAACCAAAATAGGGGACAACAAAAATATGACTAGGACAAACTTACACTTCATCATGACAAGCATGAATCATGTCTACATAAAAACAAGTTACAAATTTATGGTAATTTATACAAATATGGACTAGAAACTTTATCATTTTTTTGGCCAAACTCTTGAGGTGGTATGCAATATCACCACACTCCTCAAAAAAATTACATGACCATGCATAGGACATAAAATTCTTTGTCTATAAAATTTCGCATGCAACCCATTTATACACTTTCCAAACATATAAACATACTTTTGGGGTTGCAACATAGGTACTTCATACTGATTTTATTTCCATATAGGGAGACAACTCTCATTCTTCAAGTCAAAATTTTCACTTTTTCCTCCTAGATCATAACAAAATTTGGATACAACATTTTAATTTACTTCACTAAATTCAATTGCATCCATATGTGTACTAGTTTCTTCCATAGATATCACATTTCCTTCCCATAGTGCACATGTCCATTTATCATCATATGGAAACTTATTGATTAATGCAATATATTTCTCTCCACACCTTCATTGCAATACCCTACTTCAACAATGTCACAAACATGCATTGTCATCAAGCTATCAATTTTGGCATATACTTGGTACAGCTCATTATGATCACAAACCAACTCCAAGACACATACCATAATAGATAAAAACTAGGGACATGAGATAGTCTAGCAAGGTCATATTTATAATAGATTAGCTAATCCTCCTCAATACTTGCATACTCTAAGTCACTTACAAAGAGAGGATTATCTCTACACCAATAAGTGTTCAAACTTATATCATCTAGAGGAAATAGGAGGTCATCATAGAGGACATTGTTCTTTATGTTCATTCTTGCCATACATGTTTTTGTCCCTTCAATACAAAAACTTAAGTTCTCAAAATCAATTGACTCGGAATCATTGCAATCACATGAAGTATATAAGGATAAATAGTCAAAATCATTTGCAAAACTAGTATTTACATTTTTTACCCATGTTTTAGAGAGTTGGCAAGGTAGAAATATTATTCACTCCCAAGAAAACATGTGTACCTATAAGTTTTCATATCAGTAATCCTTTCATGTGAGGTAGAGGTATCCAAATTATCTTCATTAGAGCAATCATAATTGCCAAAGATAAAATTTAATCTATTTGCATCATAGTCAACAAAGAAAGGAAGCTCATTATGCATGAAATTGTATTCAGGTTCCTCTAATTGATTGACTACATATTTTTTTTCTATAGCATCACTAGAAAACTACAAATGAATATCTACAACACTTTATTTTAAGATAATTACTAGTACATTCAATACTTCACTTCCTCCTCATGCATGTGCATACTCTCAACATGGTAATCAGTGCAAACTTATTCCTCATATTATACAAAATCTCGTAGAATATTGAGTATGAATTCAAGTTCAAGCTAGTTATCCATTTTATTTCTTCCACTATATCATGCATCTTTATTTTCCACCCTACATTTTTTATCCACATATGTGATGTCTTTCTTTTAGCTCACTTAGGGAAATCACAATGGTTTTTGAATATTCCTCTTTCATATTTATAAGAAAAATAATCCATTCACATATCTAATCGGGCTTAATAGGCTTCAACTCCTTTTGTATGAAACTTAAACCCAATGGATAGGAATCACAAAATAAATCAATGCAAATTGGAACTTTAGGTTTGTGACACAAGGATTTTAAATAGAGTAGCCATAAACCTTGTATAAAAATCAAATGGAGACTCCCTTTCATGCCTTTTAATATTAGTTAGTATTTTTACACTAGATATATAATCAACATCCTATGTGTACTATTCATTTAAGGCCACAGCAAGATTTTTGCAATCTTGCATTTTATTTTTCGCTTCTATACCATGCCCTTGATCATCAAACTCTAAGTCAAAATCATACACTTTATATTAGTTAAGACTTTTTCTTCTCACATGCTTCTTGGTGATTCAACTACAATGACACAGTTGTTATGAAAACCATCTTCATTATCCATTCCAAACTATTTATCTACCTATTTTTTTGTACATTATCAACATCTATAGATGCAACTATTGGAACACATTTATCGTTGTGCCAAAAGATCAACCTGTTAACGCTCGATACGAATTCCAGAGATAAAAAAATCCATTGGAGGAAATTATTCCATGTCATGAATTCAAAGGGAGACATTGGCGATTAGTCCAGCAATACCCCCCACCATCACCTGAGGGATTCAAACCCATAACCACAGATTTGATACCAATTGTTGGAACATGTTTGTTGTTGCACCAAAAGATCAACCTGTTAATGCCCAATACAAATGCCAAAGATAAAAAGATCCATGGGAGGCGGTTAGTCCATGTCATGAATCTGAAGGGAGACGTTGGTGACTAGTCCAACAACAACACCTTTCATTATTGAGAACATCTTATTTCAATATCTCTTTATATAGAACATATTTTTTGGAGTGATTTAGTATTTTTATCCCTTAACAAGAAACTCATTTCTTCATTAAAGGCTCCTAAATATAAAACCAAACACATTGAATAATTTGTCCTAACACCCTCTAGAATTTCCCTTATAGCCTTTATAACTCTCATGTTGAAAACATGGACCATTTCTTCTCCATTTTAATGAATGTGAATCAAGGCATTAATCAATAAATGTATATCCATTCACTCACCAAACTAGTCAATGAGTGCTACTTTGAACTCTTTCCATGAAGAAAAAGAAAGTGCCAGTAAATAAAAGGAGCACTCTCTTGCATATTCCTTTAGAGATTGCACAAATTAATTCATCATAACAATCTTCCTCTTCAATCTCATAATCTCTAATTAGATCATTGAATACCTGAAAGATGTCTATTTGTTGATTCAAATTTATTGCCACAAAACTTTGGTAGGTGGTCTCTATTTCCATTATTGCCAAGATACCACTAAAGTTAAGTAGTTTATACCTTCCAATAGAGAAATACATTCTTTGAGGACATGACTTATTTTATTTTATACCATGTGTTGTGGTATTTGAATACATAGTCTAGAGTAGCTTTTAATTTTCTAATTTACCCTTAGTAATAATCTATTCCCCTTCTTTCCACACAACTTTATACATAACTAGGGAATGAAATCTTTTCTCAAGACCTTTGGAAAATGATCCTTTCATTCATTTCAAAATATAATATGAGGAAAAAATGGAATACCTATAAAAATTACCTCATACATGTTCTTCCTGTGACTTTGTAGATCTAAGTCGCATATGAAACAATTCTTTAAAAATTTGAGAGAAGAGTCGCCACCTCTCTAAGAGGATTGAGCCTTCTAATGCATCATCAAATCAAAGAGAATAATCTATTGAGTAAAAATCACCCATAGAGTTAGGGTTTTCAAAATAAAAACCAAAGAATAATCCCCAACAAGTGCAAGTTGACAATATGTCAGGTTCAACATGCAACAAAATAATACACCTACAAACATAGAGCAACTTCTTCAACTTGAAAGTGTTACAAGGGTCTTCAACACATGAACTAAGATCAAACCATCCCCAACAATGGCACCACTGTTAGGTCACAAAAATGCAAGTCCACCATCTTAGAACATGTTGTTACACCTTCAAGGTCAGGGGTATCTTCAAGAGGGTGAAACAAGTCTTCATCAACAAACTGAGGGTGGTCGAAAGCCTACAATGAGACTAGATAAACACTCCTACTTTTTGAGCTCAACTTAAACTTGGGAGGATGTTCCCAAATGTCTCTTTAATAGGTTTGTAAATCAAATAACCTATGACATGATAATGGGTAAAAGTACAAACCTATGTCACACTTTTATAAAAGAAATAGCCAACACAAACAAAAATCTCAACTTTGACAGCATAAAAGTGGTCTTTATGTTTGAATTTAAAAATGATGTAAACTAATGAAATGCAAAACTCTTGATGAAGTTTATTCTTGTAATTTTTCAAAAAAATAAAAAAATTGTTTGAATTCTTTTTTATAAATTTAAGAGAAAACTTTGAATTGTTGAAAATTTCAAGAAAAAGTGATGTTGAGTTAACGTAAAAAAAAAATAGAAAACAATTTTATTTTCCCTTAATTTTTTTTCCCAAATAGGTAACTTCAATATCTAGTGCATGAATTCTTTAAAAAAAATTGATGTATATTTTCCTCATAATAACGTGTTAAAGTCAAATGTACTAGAATTTGATAGTTTCATTTGACATCAACTATTGTCTAATTACGATAGGAGCGGCGATGGGAGAGCGGGAAAAAGGATTTGAATTTTCTCCTGGTCAGCAACGAGTGTTTGGTTTGAAGGAAACTAGTTTTGTGTTGGGGGAGGGTCTTCTAAGGATGCGACTGGGGAGCTAGCAGTTGAGGAGTAGGGGGGAGATATTTCTAAGGATGGGGGTTAGGGGAAGCAGGGGGACCCAGGAGACAGGCGGGACCTGGAGGTAAGTGTTTTTTTGGCCTTATTCCGAATGGAGGTGATGGTGGGACCGGGGATTTGGGAAATCTGGATGTGGAGAAGGAGGCGGGGGACAAGGCTTGGGTGGATTCAAAAAGAAGATGGACTTCGTTTTTTGGTACCAAGCATGTTGGTAATCCTCCCTCCCTTCGGTCAGTAATATTTCAGTCCCTTTGAGTGGGACGTTTGCTATTCTTGTTCCGGACCCAGTTATAGACCACAACATTTCTTTAATGGCTTCATCACTGGTGGGTAAATTCATGGGTCTGAGGCCAAACATTGAAGTGGTGAGGGACTTCGTAAGAAAGAAGTGGAGAGCTAAAGGTCAAATCGAGGTTGCGGCCTTTCCCAAAGGGTTTTTCTCTTTTTCTTTCTCCTGTGAAGAGGATAAGATTGCAGTGTTGTGTGGTGGCCCCTGGGTCATTGGCAAATCATCCTTGGCTATCAAGAAATGGTCCCCAAAAATGGACTTCTTGGATTCTTCTTCTGAAGTTGTGTCGGTGTGGGTTCGTTTACCTGGCCTCCCCATGGAGTTCTGGAATGAGGATGTTTTTAGGGGAATAGAAAACTCTTTTGGGGAACTCCTATCCATAGACGCCATGACCTAGGCCAAGAAAAGGTTGGTTTTTGCTAGGATTTGTGTGGGTATTACTCAATCCACTGATTTACCATCTTCTATAGACATTGTTTCGAAGCTGTGGAAGTGGGGGTTTAAACAATAGAGTTTGAAACTCTTCCCTTTGTGTGTTTTAACTACAAAAAAGTAGGGCACTGGGCTAGGAAGTGCCCACATAGTGTCTCTAAACTTGAAGCCATGTCAAGCAATAAACAGACCAAAATTTGGAAGGTGAAAGTAATGGAGAAACCCCTAGAGGAAGGGAACAAGGATGAGTTGAATATGTCAGAGGCGGGTCAGGAGAAGAGTAAGGAGGATAAGAACTCCAACTTGGAGGATAGAAATGTTGAAGTCCCTATGTCTGAGAATGCTAAGGATAATATTGTCTGTGGTCAAAATAACGGATCCAATGATTTGAGGACCAAAGGGTCCCAAGATAGGGAAGAAAAGGAAGAGGTAGAGA
The DNA here is from genome assembly GCA_007115665.2 of Sequoiadendron giganteum. NCBI lineage: Eukaryota > Viridiplantae > Streptophyta > Pinopsida > Cupressales > Cupressaceae > Sequoiadendron > Sequoiadendron giganteum. The sequence continues at coordinate 337,063,459 of CM021105.1, read as the reverse complement.
GCACGGGAAGTTGGATGATAGCTTGAATATTGAAAAGATACTCTTAGATAATTTATCTGGAGATGTGGAGAAGAATTCTTGCAACGGTCAAGAGGTGGGAAGCAAAGTAAGTGATGATAAGATCTCTATGGCGAGGGAGGAGAAGACTTCTTCCTCATCTCTTAGGGATAGCTCTCATTGCTCCCCATTGGAAGTGAAGGATACTTTTGGGAGCTCGGAGGAAACTAGTAAGACATGGAATAACTCGAGGTTCTCCCTGATTATTAATGAAGCTGCAAGAGATGATTTTATGGATGGGCAAGAATTCATGGGTCTTGAGGACCTAGAGGTTGAGGAGGATAGCTCATTCACAAAGGTTGAGAAGAAAAAGAAGAAAATAGGGGGTAACACTTTAGGGGTTTCCACGAGAAACAGATCTAAAGCGGATTGTGGAACCCAGAGAGGTTTGGGTAGAAAATCAACAAGATGGCACAGGGAGTAGGAATGCATCCAAAACATTGTGGACGAGGTTCAAAGAACCATTTCGGAGATTTTCCAGATCAGTACCCCATCAAGAAAATGAAGTTTTTGTCTTGGAATATTAGGGGGCTAAATAGCTCCCATAAACAAGAAATTTTGCACAATTTTGCTAGGGATCATAAGCCTGATATTCTTATCATCCAAGAAACAAAAATGCCTAAGGAAAGGGTGGAGAAAATTAAAATCTTTAAGAATAATTATGTTCAGGGTAGGAGCTTGGAGGGGGCCTCCGGAGGGCTTGTGATATTTTGGAACCAAGATCATATTCAAGGTACCCCGATTTGGGATGATGCCAACCATGTGGCGACTAGATTCAGGCACATTAGGGATGGTTTTAGCTGGATTTTATCTAACATATATGCTCCCAATAATAGGACTGCGAGAAAGAATTTTTGGAAAAGACTGGAAGCTTTTAGACTTAGCTTCCCCAATGAGAATTGGATTATAATTGGAGACTTCAATACTCCTTTCCTTGAGTCATAAAAGTTTGGAGGCTCCCAGATTAAGATGGACAACAAATTGGATTTGATGGATTTTATTAATTCTCAGTATTTACTTGATGCAGATCTTAAGGGTGCTCTATTCACTTGGACCAATAGGAGGTCGAGGTCCGATCTCCTCCAAGTTCATCTTGACAAGGCTCTAATTTCAGATAACTGGTTGAAGGCTTATTTTTTCTCTCTAACTGCTCTCTCAAGGATTGGTTCAGATCATTACCCTATTAGCTTTGTGGATGATTATCTCCGATAAGAGAAACTTTCCCTTTAGATTTGAAAAAATGTGGTTGTCTCACCCTCAACTTTCAAGATGCATATTTGATTGGTGGAACATAAAGGTTTATGGTACTGCGATGTTTCGTGTGGCTAAGAAGTTGAGTGAAGTTAAAATGAATGTTGGGTGTTGGAATAGAGAACTTTTTGGAGACATATTTGTTGCTAAGTCTGCTATCCAAATGGAGCTCAAGGATATCCAGGACAAGATTCAAAAAGATGGTTATGAGGGAGATCTTCTTCCTAAAGAGAATGAAATCCTTACCAAGTATCGTGATATTATCTCTAGGAAGAAGAATTCTGGAAACAAAGATCTAGTTCGCTTTGGTTGTCATTCGGAGATAAAATACCAGATTTTTCCACATGACTACTATGAAGCATAGGGCAACCAATCGTATAACTCACATAATGAAGAATGGCATAAGAATTGAGAAGGAGGAAGAGATAAGGAGTGAAGCAATTCAGTTTTTTGAGAACTTGTTATCTAATGATGGTAGGTTGGATGTGAACGCTCAACAAAACCCCATTGAAGTAATTCCTAAAATTCTGAATGAGGATCATCATAAATCTCTAACTGCCATCCCTTCAATGGATGAAGTTAGAAAGACTATGTTCTCGTTTGAGGGTAATAAATCCCCTGGTCTTGACGGCTTCCCTATGTTCTTTTTCCAAGTTTTTTGGGAGATTGTGGCTGAGGATGTTACGAATGCTATTAAAGAATTCTTTGGGTCTAGAATATTGTTAAAGGAGCTTAATGCTACCTTTATTGTTCTAATTCCTAAGCTCCTAGGTGCGGATACTTTTGAGTTTTTCCATCCTATTAGCCTATGCAATTCATTGTACAAAACTGTTTCTAAATTTGTGACATCTAGGTTGCTAGGTGTTCTCTCGCTTCTCATTTCCCCTCAACAGAATGGGTTCGTCCCTGAAAGATAGATTTTGGACTCCATCATCACTGTCCATGAAAATATCCATTCTCTTGAGGTGTCCAAGATTCAAGGTTTCCTTCTCAAGATGGATATGTCAAAGGCCTATGATAGAGTGGATTGGGATCTTTTGCTGAAGATTTTAAGAGCTTTTGGGTTTTTTGAGAGATTTGTGCAATTGATAAAGGAAATGATTTCTACCACTAGCACTGATGTTATTGTTAATGGATCTCCTTCCTAATTTTTTAAAGTTACCAGAGGTGTGAGACAAGGAGATCCTGTTTCGCCTATTATCTTTACCCTTTTGGCGGAAAGTTTTGGTAGGTTTCTGCTTAGAAAGGTGGATGAAGGTTGCCTGAAAGGGTTAAAACCTTCTTCAGCTAACATAGTGTGTTCTCATCAGCAATTTGTTGACGACGCTATTCTCATGGGGAGTGCCACTGTTGGAGAAGCCATAGTTTTAAATAATTCCATTTTGATGTATGAAGCTACCTCTAGCCAGAAAATTAATAGGGGGAAAAGCTCCATCTTTTTCTTTAATACCCTTGAATGTAGGCAAAGGAAGATTGCTGAAATCCTTAGTTGTGCTATCAACTCTCTTCCCTCCATTTATTTGGGTCTTCCATTGGGGTATAAACCTCTCGATTCTGTCTGGACTTCTCTTGTGGATCAGTTCAACCATGAGTTGGTTGGATGGAAAGGGGCCCTCCTTAGTTAGGCTAGAAAAGTGTTGTTGCTTAATTCCTCTTTGTAGAATTTGCCAGTTTATGCCTTAAGTTTGTTCAAGATTCCCTCAAAATATGTTGAAATCATTGAAAAGATGCAGAAACACTTTCTTTGGTCGGGTGTTGAGGAAAAGAAGTGTGTTCCTTTGATTGCTTGGGAGAGTGTGTGTAAACCCAAGAAGTATGGGGGTCTGGGTCTGCAAAGTTTGAGAGTGTTCAACAAAGCACTTTTGGCTAAGCAGGTTTGGAAAACTTTCTCTGATCTTCGGGAATGGAATTCCATATGGCATAGAAAATATTTACGGGGTATTGCTTCTTTTAAAGAATTCCTTAATTCTTCGTCCATCCCTCTCGGCTCTTCTCTGTGGAATAATGTTATTAAGGCCAGGGACCTTGCGAGGAAAGGGGTGATGTGGAAGCTTGGAGATGGTAAAAAAAAATTGTTTTGGGAAGACAAGTGGGTTGGGAATGAACCCTTTTGTAATATACCGGCCTTCAAGAACCACATGGAGGAGTGTAAAGCTAGATTTAGTATTTTTGTTGGGGACTATTGGAGGATGGACCAGTGGATTTGTTTTTCTTTAATTAGCCCGGACCTTTCACCCATGCAGACTATCCTTAATTATGTTGTGTTGAATCTGAGCGGCAAGGGGGATCTTATGATTTGGAAATTTTCTCCCTCTGGGATATTTTATGTTTCCTCAGCCTTTGCTTCTTGCTACTTTATTTCCTCTCCTCCTATTTGGACAAAGGCCTGGGTGCATAACCTAACCCCCAAAATTAACATTTTTTTGTGGATCCTTCTCCAAAATAAAATCTTGACTAATGATAATCTTTGTAAGTGTGGTTTTTCTTTTCCTAACAGATGTTATCTTTGTTGTGCGGGTACTGAAAGTGTTTCATGTATGTTTCTTCATTGTCCCTTTTTTTATAACATCTGGTGTAGGATATTGCAGATGTGGAATCTTCACTGGGTTTTTCCTAGATCTATCAGGGATTTCTACTGTTAGTGGAAGGTGCCTTCAAAAAATCAAGTGTTGGATCTGCTCTGGAAATATATCTTTCCACACATTGTGTGGGGAATCTGGAAGGAGCGCAATAACAGAATTTTTAGGGACTCTGCTCTCTCTCAGAGGTGGTCTTTGAGAAAATTATCAGAGCACTGAGAGATAATTTCAATTTGTTAAATTGCAAAGTGAAGGTTAAAGGAAAGAACAGATATCAAGACTATGACTTCAAAGTTGTTGAGGCATGGATGATTAAGGTTGATGTGTCTCATGCTCTCAAACCTATTAAGGGGCCTAGGGAAGGAATCTGCTGGAGACTCCCTCCCCCTGGATGGGTAAAAATCAACTTTGACGGGGCGGCCAAGGGTAATCCTTGGCCAACTGGGTGTGGAGGAGTGATTAGGGATGAGAATGGCATCTTCATTTCAGCAGTGGCGCTCCCCTTGGGCACCTAGACCAACCATCTTGCTAAAGCCATAGGGGCTTACCAAGTCCTTAACCTTGCTAGGCAGTTGAATTTAAAGAATGTGTGGGTTGAAGGGGATTCCAATAATATTATCCAATGTATAAAGAGGTCTCAAAAACCATCCTGAACTATAGAGAACTGGATAAATTTATCCAAGGAAATTATTAATTCCTTTGAGAACCACTTTATCACCCATGTCTATAGAGAGATCAATACGGTGGCTAATTACTTCACAAATATGGGGGTTAAGGCTAATAATAAAATATGGCATTAGAGTGAAGGCTTAGAGGCTGAAATCACGACCTTAATTAAGTATTATCAAATCCATTGGAAGGTTCAATTTCCCTCTCCAAATAATGATTAAGGTGAAGGCGTGTTTTTCTAAGCAGTCTTGGAACTATTGTTTCATCATTTTTCATCAAGGGATGGAGTACTACAAAATTAATAGCCTAGTTAAACTTTGGTACTTCTCATGCTTTCTGGGCATTTTTGTGCTCAGTTGTAGAGGAATTCTGGAGTCTTCGAAGAAAGGTTGCATTGCAGATAGAATGGGTGGCGACCGATGTAGATTGGAACCAGCGAAATGCAAAGAGTTGAAGACCAATGACAAATTGTGGAGGGTGTTGGAGAAGGGTGGCATTACGGGCTATATGGAGAAGCTCCATGGTAGGAATTAGGAGGTCACTAGGGCTTTTGCAAAGGATTGGAATAATGGCAAGATCAAACTCTTCAGGAGGAAAGTGACGATTGATGAATAGTTGATTTCGGATGTTACTGGGATGCCTATGGAGGGTCTCAAGTTCTACAAAGATAGGAAGCTCTCTAACCAGGCGATTAAGACTTTCCCTCCAACTGACAAGGAAAGGGAGGATTTGCTAAGAGATACCAAGAGAAGCTATGATGCCACTAAACTTAAGTTGTTGTGGAGGGAGGTTTTGAGGGTGATAATGGAATTTATCACATTGGACGGGAGATACACCAGAGTTTTTGGGTATCACTTTGTGCTCCTGAACCATTGCAGGCACTAGGTCAGGTTTTCCCTTCCTTATTATCTCTCAACTTCTTTAAATTTCAATCTACAGGACCATGTGTCTAATCCAGTGAGATATCCTATTATCCATGAGGGTTTAATCATTCTCATCTATGAACACTTTAAAGCAATGTTGGCCATCTCCCATCAAACCCCTTCTCCACACTCTATTTTTGATAAGGAGGAGTTGGGTGATAGTTACACTGATAAGGATGAGTGGGATACCGAAATGAAGGGGGAGGAAGAGCGCCCTGCGAGAGCTAAGAAGAAGGGAAAATCCAAAAGCAAGCCTAAAGCCTGTTCCCTCCCTAAACCTAGTGTGATGACCTCAACTGGCAAGGAAAAAATTATCTATTCAGGGTCTGATGTAACCAGATTGAAACCAAAAGGGACACCCAATGTTTCTCCTAAGGGGAAGGGTAAAAGAAAAATTGAGGACCCCTCCTATCACACTGACCAAGAGGATTCCCAACATACCAATTCGTCTAAGAATTCCAGCTACCCAGCCATGGATAGGGAGGACAGGCCTCGGTTCCCTGATGACCTAAAGGAAGATGATCACTATTTCAAAGTTGAGTGTGAGTACCCTTCTGATATCCTTGCAATTACCCACAATGGTTATGTTGATATTTTTCGTCTGTTTAGGTGGGCCTTCTTTGAGATAAAGGAGATTAAGCTTAATCAAAGGGCTTATAATAGTAGGTTGGAAAAGGTGGAGGTGGTTGATAACACGAGCAAGGATAAAGATAGAGCTAAGGACCTATGGACAGAAGATGAAAAGAGGTACATGGTTGAGTGCCTAAAGAAAACTGTGGAGGATTTGGAGCTTTCCAAGAATAACCACGATGAAAAGCTTTCGAATATGAAGGGGAGGCTAAAGAATGTTAGAGATTCTATTCAGAAAGTTCTGGAAATGAGCCACAAAATCCTCAAATCCACTGCTAGTACCATGAATATGATGGTCAAGAGTTTGGAAAGGGCTCGTTAGGTAAAAGTTGTGGTGGAAGTGGAGGAAGATAAAGAACAAAGTCAGGCTGAAGGGGTTGGGCCAGGCAAACGTACCAGAGCCAACCTGAAAAGGAAGTTGGACAAGACTCCTGCGGATATTCAGGAGATGAAGAAAGCAGCTATTAACATAGACAATCTTGAAAAGGAAGTTGCTAATATTCTGAGAAATTTGGCTTAGTGGCTGGTTTCCTGCAGGTTTTTTGGCTGTGTTGTCTCTGTGCTGGTCTTTGGTTTTTCTTTGTTGGCAACTTTTCATCTTTTGTTGAGCTCTTAATGCTTTATCTTATCTTTATCTATTGTTAAAGGGTTTCGGGGTCCCTTCAAAACCCGTTTTTACCTTAATCAAAAACTATTGTCTAATTTTTTTTATCATTTTCAAAAAAATAAATTATACCTTTTTTGAGAGGATTCTCTCCTCTAGTGCACCATATATTTTTCAATCTTTTTAATATGTTTTATCATTTTTTTAATTTCTAATCAACCTCATTTTATGTTTTAACAACCTACTTGCATTATTTAAAAAAAACATATTAAAACTAATCAAAATATAAAAATATATATATTTATATTTTTAACTTTGAGCTCTACAAAATTGTATTTTTAATTTTTTGAAAAAAATCATTCTGATTGAAGAAATGTTATGTTCAAGTGGAAGTTTTCAAAAACTTCTAAAAAAAGATGAAGTGGATGCCAACAAGGATGCTACATAGATAGTTCTAGGTGAAAAGGTTTCAACTTAAACCCTTTTGACCGAAACATTTTCAATCGAAAACCTACATGCAAATTGAGTTGGACAAATTGACAAAGGAAAAAAAATTGTTGTTTCGGGCAAAAGGGTTTTGCTCGAAACTTTATGTACCATGTATAGGCCGCATAGTTTCAAGTGAAATTGTTTCATCTGAAACTATTTAGGGTGAAATAGTTCCACTCGAAACTATTTAGTTGGTTGAAAGTGTGACACAGATTTGTCATTTTATCCTAATAGTAAACAACTGCACCCAATTGTATATTTGACCCCAATTTTTTGTCACTAGATCAAACATAACTAACTACATATGACCTATAAATAGCTGATAACACACCTTGCACATGCATTTTAATATAACAAAAATATTTCTATCTCTTAAGATTATTTCATTTGTCATTTTTACACAATGGAAAGGTGTAAATATACTATTTAAACCCTCTAATGGTTTAACAGTTGTATTTTTCTTAGAATTTATCCATGTTTTGTAAATCTGAATACTAAACAACATGCACAAAACCTAATCTTAACCTACAACTAGCTAAATAAAAGATGTTGTTTAAACTAAAATGCTTGATCTTAAACTAGTAAAGGTTGGTACTTGCGTCATTGGGCATCATAGTCATAACAACAAAGGAAAAAAATTATAGTTAGGTAGTCTCTACAAAACTAGATATGTATTCATATACAAATCAAATAATGCATTTCATACAATTGACATAATTAATAATTTGTTATGGAACTAAAATGATCCACATGAAACAAATGAATGGTTATTAAGAATTATCTACAATACATAGGTGTTGTCACACACACACACCAATCCCTAGTTGCATTCACACCAACAAGTGTGCTGAGAAGAACTATACATCTACAACTATATAATCCCTTGAGTCATTGCAAACCATCATACAAAGATGTGTGTTTACGAACCCATTCTACACTCTATACAAGATATATTCATTTATTTAAAATTTAGGCTTGCATTGTTTGATGCCCTAGAAAAACCTATATACTTAAATAGCCTTAAAATTTGCTTGTCGATCAACCTGGTGTATGAACAACTGACTAGTTTTTATAGATTTTTTGTTGCATTGAGTCTAGCCATTAGGAGCCTTAGATGATGAAAACCACTGATTGTATGAAGAAACCCACTTGCACCCTATTCACAGCTATCAAATTCTTGACATTCGTGTTTGAAATCATGTGAAAATTTCCTACAAAATGTTGAGATCCACACAAGCATTGGAGAACCCATTACCACTCTAAAAATCCCTTTTGCATTAATTGCACCCTTAGATCAAGCATGTAATGGCATGGAAAGCCAAAAAAATTGCTATAAATTCCCATGGGATGTCATGAAGAAAATGGGCTATAAAAATCCAATGATTGGGTCGGCCTTTGCCATTTTCTCCCCTTTGAATCTACACCTTTAAATGTAAAATGATTTTTGGGTGCCTTTTGAGTTGATTTAACAATTGTAGAGATTTATCAGGTCCAATTTATGGTTTTCAGGTCATTTTTTCCTTTAGTATTGTAACTAGCATGCAAATCCAAAATTTGCAATGATTCAACCACTTGCATTAATTTTTCCATGGCTATGGTGTTCATTTTCATCTATGCTAGGAGGTTAGGCTACAAAAATAGTTGTTTCAATGGTTGCAAGTAGGTGCAAGGTCAAAATAGCTATTAGACAAAACCTTGATCATTTATCAACTTTCTCTATCCAAAATTGCCTTGAAACTGTACAAAAACTAAGTGGAAAATTCTTCAAGTAGTGAAACGACATCCTTGTCAATTGTTAATACCTTTCTAGTGTACCTAGACCTTTTCCAATGACCATATGGCCTTTTTAGCTTGCTCCAATGATTTGGTATGCAGTCACCAAAAAATAGGTAGGAGTTTTGAACTATCATGGATTAGGAGAAACTCGTACCATAGAAGTATGTGGAATGGAGGAAGTTTGAAAGTCCCTCCAATGAGAATGTAAAACTTTAGAGATCAAAGTTTTTGGATGACCAAGAGAGGGTATTTGGGGGTTGAAAAGTTTGACGAACTGAATGATATAAGGAAAGAGTGGAAAGGTGGAATGGCATGATGGGAGAGGAAAGTATATTGCTTCGATAAGGAACAAAGGGAAGTAGGGCTGAGAAGAAAGGTATTCCTGGCAAAGAAATCCTAACAACTTTGATAATTTGCATAAAATTAAACAATTTAAACTTCAACCTAAACACTTAGACATCTTTTTAAAGTTTGGCAACTACAACACATTATAGGCATGCAAGGAATGGAAAAAGATGACACTTAGGAAAATTTAACAAATCGGGACCCACGATTTCTCAAATCGGTTATAAGTATCAGGTAAAAAATAAGGTTAGTCACACAAAAGGGAAGGGATTCAAGCAAAAATTGACATAACAAGATTGAGTCGTGACTCTTCCTCTTAGAGCTTGGACCTTTGAAAGGACTTTGAACTTTGGCACCAAGTTCTTAGTTCTAGGTCCATGTCATTCCCTAGGTCAAGGATTTCCATGGTTTAAGAAATTCTTGAACTTCCAACCAAGTTCAAAGGTTCCAACTCTTGTCAAACTTTCCCCCCCCACCCATCTATAATATTTTCACCTTCCTTCCACTAGACGTGGACTCGTGGAATTGAGACCTTGGAATGTAGTTCCAATATATTGGTTTCTCTTGTTGTCCTAATCCCCACTCCCTTTGCTTCCTACCCTTCTTCTTCCACCTAGCATGGACCCCTAGGAGGAATAGGGAACAAGGGATTAAATCCCAAAGTCTCATTTCCCCCAACACCTCAACCCTTGGAGCTTCCTCCTTTCCTCTCTCCAAATCCCAAAGTCCCCATTCCCTCAAAACTTTGGTCCTTGCAACTTCCTCATTTCCTCTCCCCAAATCCCAAAGTCCCCATTCCCTCTAACACCCTAGTCCCCACAACTTCATCATTTCCTCTCACCAAATCTCAAAGCCCTTGCTCCACCCAACACCCTAGTTCCTCATGACTTCCTCCTTTCTTGTTTCCAATTCCAAGGTCCTCGATCCTCTCCATGTTCCATCCCCCTCCCATGTCTTCTTCCTACAAAATTCAAACATGCAATTGCAAGTCCCTTCCAAACATGTTACTCTGCTAAGAACTTTTGGGACTAGGAAGCCCTAACATGATGAACTATTTCATCCACCTTGCCATGGCAAGACATCTCAACAACCAATATGAATTCATGTGGCCCCCAATGGATTTCTCCCGCAATTTTCTATAATTGGACCATGCTTTAACATGCCACAACTAGTTCAACATTAATGAGGACAATTTGTAGATCACTAAAGATCTTTCATCCATACTTTGTGTGCACAACTAGGCATCTTGGATTGTGATTTCTAGCTCAATTCAAGATAAAACATCACCTAAAGAGTATAGTTTTCCTCTACAAAGTAATAATCATGGTATATGTGAGTCTCCTTGAAGATGTACATGCCTTCTTGCTTTGGTCACAAATTCTCAAGATTTCCTTGCAGCTTGGCACCTCTTACCCATAAGTTATGACCTACTTGAGAACTAGATATATAAGTTCATTCCACATTCAAAAGATAGATCATTGTTGTTTTCATAAAATGCCACAATGCCAAAATAATCTAGGGTTTCATCTCACACTAGTCCAACTTAGTTTGGGAGCAACATATTTGATTCAACCTCAAGGAGGTTAAATTCTACAAGTGTTATTTGTAAAGAAGTTTTTCCATGATAGTTTGTGTATTTTCAAAAGAATCTCTCATTCACAACTAGTGTTTCTTCCTTGCCACATTTGTTGGCATGCGTGTAATAATGAATTTGATGAATGTGAGTATTTTAATGCATTGCAGACTTTGCAATGATCTCTTCCATATTATACATGGATTTATGTAGTTTTGTGAGGGATTGTTAAGCATGATTTGTTATTGATTTCATACGATTGGTGTACATGACTACATAGCTCATTATCCCTTGTGGTTCAGTTTGATTTTCTCTTAATATGTTGTGAATTTGTTGCCTAGTTGACAGGCATTGGTCCTAAGTACTAATGATTCAATCACATACCTTAAAATGAACAAAATCTTAAACCAATAACTTAGGAGTAGAAGTAGGTTTATGTGCATTTCATGATTGAGTATTATTACCAAGGAAACATCTTCAATGAGCCTCAATAGTCTATATATTAGGGAATCAAGTCCTACATCACAATGTTAGCTTAACAAAGGTCATATCAATAGATTAGTCTTTGACCTGGTGACATAAGTTGAAGTCAAAGCATGCATCTGGATACTGGTACATTTTGCTTATAGTGTACTATCTTTAGTTGTGGTTAAATCTTGAAAAATATTACTTCAAGAAAAAACCTCATGGGTCTACTTGAATGCAAAGTGCAAGAGAGCTTTATCCAATCTCATTTGTTGGCCTTGAACCCTTAACAATTTGTTGATGAATCTTTGTTCTACCCTCATGTATGAGAACCCTTGGCCTTGAAGGTGAATCCATGTTCTAGGATTGTGGACCCATGGTTTTGGGAATTAACATTATCCATATCCACTTATGTGGTAGTTGCTAACAACTTGCAAGAAAACAACATGAAGCAAAGAAAAAAACAACAAAAATAAAATATAGCACATAAGATTTATATCAGAGAAACCCAAATTGCAAAAACTTCCAGCAAAATAATTCACTATAAAAAATTAGCAAATACAAGATTGCGCCCTTCAAGGACCTCTAAGAACATCTTTTAGTATGTTCTCACTTGCACCCAATTAGTAAACTCAAATGTGACTGCCAACAATCACACAATCCTTTAGAAACATGGTGGACTTCAAACTTTAATTGCCAATAACCCTAAGACTAGCATAACTAGAATGCTAACACTTTCAAAAGTATTCCGAGTCTCCAACCCCTCCTTGCCTTACCAAGAAGGAATAAATCTCTTCCTTAAGAATTACTAGTATGTACCCCCATGGGTGTATTTATACTAGATGATGAGTATATGATTCGACTAAGAGGAAATGTAATGTCTTTCATGCATAGATATAGAAAGAGAATTGTTTTACTTCCCAAATGAATCTTCAATTTTTTTCTTTCTCCCTAGATGCAATGAATTCAATTTCAGCCAAAACCATCTACCGTGCACTATTCCCATCACTACACTTTCGTACGTGGCCAACCACATTGCCCTAGTTCAGCTGCACTTAAAAGTCAGCTTCAAACATTTCTCTCGCTTCCACCTTTTTTTCTATCAGACTCTACCTCAAGAATCCTTTGTAGCATGATTTATCTCCCAATAACTTGACTATGAGCTTTGTCCTATAATTTTCAAATCACATTTTTACATCTGTCAAAATTCACCTTCATATTTCATTGTGGTGGTGGCTGCCTATGTGTCCTACTTTAGATGCTTATGTAGAAGAATTGTTCATAATAAGAAGCTTCCAATGTTGTAAGCTTGTCTAGAGGATAACACCCCATGCCTATGTGTGCTACCATTGACTCTATGTGCTTTCTGATTCAAAGCATATTCAAGTCTTTGAAACTGTATTGAAAATTTTCAATTTCATTCAAGCAAGATACCCAACCTCAAACTATGGATAAGGAGATTTATGGCCCAAACAGTTGATAGGGGTGAAGTTTGAAATTTCCTGGTTTTCTTATCTTGTAGAAATTGTCTGGTATATTGTGTTATCAAATATTCCTCGTTGAACCACACATACATTCATGTGTTTGATCATGAAATATAGACTCAGAAATCAGATCTAATAACACAACATGTTGAAGAAATAACCTTTCTCTGTATAGCATCTAATGTAAATATTTTTCTAAGGAAATACATATAATTTACTATGTTCCACGGCCTTTTGGGGACGGGGACGGGGGGATGGCTGGGGACGCGTTTCCGGGACGTTTCCTAGGGGGGCATTTTTAGGGGATGGTAGGGGACGGCGACATACAAAATACATACATACATACATATATATATATATATATATATATATATGTGTGATTTTTTCAAAATGTATTAATATATTATAGACAGAGAGAGGGAAAGAGAGAGATATATGTCAATAAATTAATAACTGATAACAACAATATCAATATATAAAGGATACAAACCTTTTGGTAAGGACCATTGCCTTTTTTGAAATGGAGTTTACTTTGGGCTCAAACAAATTTTCTTTGTTTCAAAATGCAATGAGTGTTTCATAAACCATTTCAGTAAAATATTTTGAAATACTTTGTAGCTAAAATACCTTGGAGCAAACGTTTCTGAAATATTGGGATGATCTTATGCGTCCTATTTAAGACATTGCAATTGCAACTATGGCAGGTTCTTTGGTCTGCTAACTTTTAAAAGAACCTATGATTAGACAGCTTAGGTACTGTTGAACTTGTAATGATTCTTGAGGAAGTGTTTACTTTTGAAAACCCTGAAAAGGGAGCTGATAAAATTGAGGCCATCCGATTTGTTATTAATCACATTTCTTCACATCCATATGTCTACAGTGATTAAGCATGTCTTGGGTAAAAATTGGTTTAGTTGTCAATTGCAATTTATTATTCATACAAAAGATGGGCATATGATTCTGAAATATATGTCTGCATTATCAGTTGAATCATGGAATTTCTGATGTTGTGCAGTTGGAATAAATCTATCTTTTTATCAATATCACAAATTTACATATTGGTCGTGGTCTGTGAAGCTTCCAGAACCCACATACAAAAATTGAATCGAGTTTGTATTTGATCACCATCTTGTATAGATAGATTATACCTGATTATATATCATTACTGTTCTATAGACAGCTTGATACCAAAGGTTCAAAACATAAAATACCAGCTAGAACAGAGGTAAAATGAGCTTAAAGTTAAGATGATCAGGCTTGAGGAATCTTCTGCACAAGAAAAACAAAAATATGATTTGGACAGAATGTTTATTGCTTGCCTTAAATCTCACAAGCGTGATATGTTGCTTCCATTATGGGTTTGCACTACCTTATTTATTGTTTGTGTTAACCTAAACATATGCTCCTGTTGCATTGAGTTTCATATGGTGAAAATCTACACAAAGATGTCTGCAATCTTTTATGAAAAACTAGTTCCTGTTTCAATGGAAACGATCTTGTGTACAAAATCTTTGATAAAAATATGTAGCACACAGATTTGGTAAAATCCCATGACCTTATTAGTTATTTCCTCAGAGTTGTCGCTTGCCGTGAGAGCCCAGTTCGATAGTCATGAAACTTTATTAAGTTTCATTTACATTTTACTCTATAGTTTCTGGAGAAAAATTTAGGTTGCCAGTAAACATGGGCCCCGCACAACATTTAGCAGCAGGTAAAAATATTAAAAAAAACAAAATTTTATGTTTTTTAATGTTTGGAGGCTTGAGGCACACAGGGGACCGTTAGCTGTCCCCGGGTACGGCGGGGGACGTTTCCAACGTCCCCCGCCGTCCTCGGGGACAGGGGACTGTTCCCAGCCAGGAGGAAACGTTTCCTACCGTTTTTTGTGGATTTTCTTAATTCGGGGACGGCCAAGGACTGTCCCCGATGCGTCCCCCTATCCCCGGGACGGATGGGGACGGGTACAGGGGGTTTTGGGGCAGGGGATGCGTCCCCGTGTAACATAGATAATTTATAAAGGTTATAGTTTTTATCTTGGCGAGTTAGTCTATTTTTCATTTTATATCCTTATCTCCATGTGACACTGCTTCTGCGTGAGATTTTCAGAACATGGGGTTGGTCTATGAACTGGGCAGAGCAGCTTGTAGGAAAGAGCAGTTATCCTGGGTGAAAAGTTTTAATTCACATTTTCTATAATCTAGATGATATTTCTTATTGTTGGATATTAGAATCTGGTTTAGTTTAATCCCAGGCCATTTTATACTCACTGCATTTTCTTGATGATATTTCCTATGGTTGGATATTAAAATCAGGTTTAGTTTAATCCTGGTTCATTTTATACCCATTTATACAGGGGTGTGAATTGCAGAACTTTCCAGGAGAAACTTTATAAATGTCCATTACATGCATCCCAAAATCTATTTCATAAAATAGTTTTGTTGTTTCCGATGTAATTTAGCTGTTCACAAAATTTAGATTCTGGTCTTCAAAAAAATCAAATTTCTTGAATTCGGCTATGGGTGTTTTCAATTTATATTCAGATTTTGTATTTAGGTCCATAAGAGTAGGAGTGGGATTTGTGGGGAAAGAGGCCAGATAGGATTTTCCTCATGGAAGGGTATTATGATTTCAAGGATTGGGAGTTCATCCTTGAACCATAAAAGCTTCAGACCTTGATTGAATCTGATCAAAAACAGCCCTAGCTTGAGTTTGCCTTTCTGCAAAACTGAAAATAGTTAAACAAACTCGGAATAGAAATGGAGATATATTTAACCAAATCCAAAAACTTTAACAAGGATTAATACACATAGTAGAACACGTTGAATCATCAGACCAAAATCACCAAAGGTTTTTTCAGTATTTCAAACACCTGACCTAACTTTTATCAGACTGCTGACTTCATGTGCCAAAACCATGGTCAGAACTCTCTAGGAGGAGAATAAAAACTGCAACTTGAGAATATATCCCATACGTACTCCATGTGCCCCAATAATAAACCATTAGCAAAACAACTCTATTAATGTTCTAAATTGCTAATCTAACATTATATAGAGACCTAAACGCCAAAGTAAAAAACCATTAGCAAAGCAACTCTATTAAAATTCCATATTACTAATCTAAATTTATATAAAGACCTAAACACCAGAGAGAGGGAGAGAGAGATGACGGTGGGGGTTGGAGGGGTGGGTGCAGAGAGAGGGAGAGAGAATTCCATCATATAGATATGCACTGTATTAAATGGATTGGAAGTTAACAAACATCACAGACAGATAACCACATATTATCTACCCGAGGAAATTAGGAATTATTAAAAAAATTAAAAAATCTTATTGCCAAGCCAATAACAGCAATAGATTGGATAGCACATAGAAGTTACCATAATTTTTTAGGGGAGGGGAAGATGTTTAACTATTTGTGCCTGGAATTTTTTTAAATGCCAGGGTAGCAAGCTGCTCTTCCCAAAAGCTACTTTTACAACTAGTTTGCAAGATCTAGTTGAAGATGCAAATATAATTATTTCTTCATAAGAAGTACAACTGTGTG
This sequence comes from Sequoiadendron giganteum, assembly GCA_007115665.2. Taxonomy (NCBI): domain Eukaryota; kingdom Viridiplantae; phylum Streptophyta; class Pinopsida; order Cupressales; family Cupressaceae; genus Sequoiadendron; species Sequoiadendron giganteum. The sequence continues at coordinate 337,047,071 of CM021105.1, read as the reverse complement.
AGCAGCGATACTGCGGTTCTCCCCAAGACTATCAACCTTCTCATGTGTCTTAGCCTTGATATTAATAACAGAAGAAGAAGCCCCAAGCAACGCACAAAGGTTGGCTTGTATTACCCCCTTATGTGGGCTTAATTTTGGTCTTTGCAAAATCAATGTTGCATCCAAGTTGCCAAGCTCATATCCTGCCTCATGCATAAGCCTGACCTGTACATATACTAAGAAACAAGTTAGAGATATACAATTCATGATGGTAAAATGGTAGAACCTACATGACAAGTCCAGCTTGTATGTCATCACAAGAAGCAACTAATTTTGTCAGAGCAACCTAAGCTGTTTGTGTCCTAATCACAAAAGATAGGATTAAGGAAAGATGTAAAGTTTCAGTTTGATGAATCACATTTCATTAGAATTCCCACTTAAAATACAAAGTTGATACAAGAAACATTTCATTCCAAAAGACAACAGTTCAAGACTTCTCTTGATATTGTACTCATTGAGTAGAGTCCATGAGCATAAAAGGCATTGATTCAGTAAATCTAAGAAAAAAATGAGGAAAGACCATTTTGTTCCCCAAAAAATAGACTAATTTGTGAAGTACCAATATAGACATGGGTGCATATTTCCCACAGATAATACAAAAACACAAAAAGAAAGAATATCATATAGAAGATGTATCTCTATTGTATGCAAACAGAAAAATATTCATGAGAAACAAAATTCTAAAGTTGGTACCCAAAACCATTGCTCTTAAATGGAAGCTCTCTTCAAAGATATAAAAAATTAACTCATACATGCTTAATGAAAAACAAAAGTAAACAAAATTGAACATGACATCATCAAAATATGCAAAAATTTGAGAGCTCCCTTATTAAATGAAGGTGCTGCCCTCTTCTTCTCAGCAAAGGTAAAACACTATGTTACCGAATCCGCCTGCAGACAGGATGGATCCAAGTTTAGCTAAAACCAATTCTGTGATCTGGTCTGATACGCCTGTGGATATGGTTTGGATCCGGAAAAATGGGTCTGGGTTCATTTGGGATGAACCCAGTTAGGATCCGAGGGAACCTAGGCGAATTTGTCCGTATTTCTTCTTTTAATTTTATTTTTGTTTCTTTTTTTTCAAATTCCATCTTTAGAGGTCTTAATTTAGGCTTGGTGGCGAGAGCTCCGCCCCTTGACCCCGCCCTATATTGCAATAGGGAATGCCCCAAGGGTGCTGCACCCAGACCCCACAAGGGGCGTTGCCCCTCAATCCCGTTGGGGGGATTGCCCCTAGTCCCCCACAAAGGGCGTGCTCCTTGAAGTTGACACTGTTGGGAGCATTGCCCCCAGACTGCTGCAAGGGGCGTTGCCTCTTGGGCCCCATTTGGGGCACCACCCTTAGACCCCCATGAAGCTGTGGGATATAGAGCTAGAGCAAACTGACTTAGATGCTTACACTTTCCAACATGTTACTCTTTGAGTTTGAAAAGTGAGCACACTTTTAGTGCAAGTGGCAGTGGCACTTTTTGTGTTTCTACAAATGTTCCTACATCATCTGATGTCAATGATGATGCTAGTGTTGATGATTTAGAAAATCCTTATGATGCTGAAAATTGATTGTTGAACTTGAAGTTTGAATAATGGATATTTTATAATATTTATCATATATGTTTTAATTTTTAAATGACATTACAGTTTATGGTGGTTTTGTTGATTACATTATGCTATGTGGTATTCCAAACTTAATTCCTGTTTTAGTCTGCATATATATCAAACCATCTTATGTTGTCTCCCTGAATTTTTTACATAGTCATCAAATTCATAAGTTCTTCATATAACCATCAAATTTATATTTCTTTTTTGGCTTAATTATTGAATTGATAAATTCTTCATATTATCATTGAATTCACTACCTAAACATGGCAGACAACTATCACGAGTCTAATTCTTGTGGTAGCCTGTTACAGCAATAGACCCTAAAAGCACAATGGCCAAATCCAATCTGAAAAATCTAAGTTTCCTTTTGATCTTCATGTAAAAACACTGAACAGAAAAGTATTTGCGAAGTAGACAAGCAGAATAAGGAAACCCCATATAATCATTAATCACTAATTTGAAATCTCTCATCTGGGCAAATATTTCAGGAGTTACTACCATGCTCATACACATGTCCAAGACTTGTTTGACAACTTTATAATGAGAACATGAGAATACTAATTGTTTAGCAAAGATCACACAAGTGTTGAAGGAAAACACACTCTGTCAAAGGAAATGAGAAGAGAACAGTTTCTAGTTCACGATAAAGACTATAATAGTATCAACCTCAAAACTTGATAAGAGTCAGATGTCCTCAAATAAAAAACAGTAAATTAGTAATGGCTTGACAAGATTAACTATTTTTTATACAAACACTCACAATTGGCTAAGTATCAGCAGTGATTTTATATAAAACATTTTGTTTAGGTGTTTCTAGACAGGTTTCACAGTGGAAAAAGACTAGTGAATTCCCTAATGTTCCGAAATAAGTTCACATTTACACTATTGAAAACTGTTCTAATTTCAAATCTCGTCAAATGATCAGAAGGCATCATGCACCAATTTCCAATAGCAAGTTCAACATATGCACACCAAACATACGACCTTGAGCCAATAGTGACCATGGAAGATTACAGAATGAAAATGCCTTTAAACATCTTAGCAGGTTTTACTATTTGAATCAATCTTTGGAATGAAAAACAGAATTGGATAGTTATTTATACCGCTTCTTTTACAAACACTGCAGATTGTGCCCCCTTCCACTTTGGATCATTATCAGGAAAGATCTGTCCAATGTCTGGAAGGCCCAATGCTCCTAGTATTGCATCCACAATGCAATGAAGCAAGACATCACCTACAAACAAAACAGAAAAGTTGCCCAGGTCAATTCTTTGACACTATGGTAACTGGCCTCTTGCCAAGGGATCTAAAGGCCAAAACTTTACTGTGCATGGATCTGTACATGCAATGAAAGAAAACAGATTTTGCTTATCTGTTAGTAGATGGCATTTACTTTTTATATTTCCACAGATTATTAAGCAAAGGCACCCATCTCAAAAATATATAAAAGTGCAAGAAACTGGTAAGAATTATGGATTCTCACTTGTAGGTAACTCTCAGCCCACTTCTTCATTCCTCTGGTTGCAAAATGGGCAGGCAAAGCAGGGACATATATTTATTATCCAATGGACTATCTCACCTAATGTATGCGAGATTACATGCCAGCAAATTTTACATATTCTGAAAAAGACAGTTAAAATAGAATGAAACTAAACTAGAATTACATGGAGAAAGCATTGGCATATTACCGAACCTCTGAGAACAGAATTTGGTAATGCAGAAGGATACCCTCAAACAAAAATCAGTTGCCACTATAATTTTCAGGGTGAAAGGGTTTCACAAGGGATAAGTCTTTGCACAATGAGAAGAGATGGCATCTAGTAGATGATAATTCACGATGAATCCATCCATTAAAGATACTGAGCCATTGCCAAATGGAATTATGATTTCGTAATTTTATTTCCATGAATAAACTGGGATTTTTTGGTCCTTTCTGAGAAAAAATCATGATTTTAGATACAGTGACATTATGCAATTTTCAGTTTACAGATTACTTAGTGACCAGAGTCATCTGAGAATAAAGTTCAAAATAAAATAGTGATATGAAATTGCAAGTTTGAATCCCATGGATTCACATCACATGTAAAAAAATAAAATTACTGGATCCCTGATACCAACAATGATTGAGAAAATAAGTGAATTCTGAACCACATTAGGAAGTCAAAATGTACAAAAGAGAAGGTAAGGTTGAAAACGAACATCCTTTTCTGAAGTGCATGTTTAAAGCAAGTGCAACACTCCCAAAGGTGAATATAGTACAAAGTCAAACCATCGCAGCAAAAAAAAATTCTTGGAAATAACTCAACAAACCAAAAGATAAAGACTTTTCAATTTATCAGGAATAAATAGGGAAAAAATTGGGTGAGGGTTAGGGTTAGGGAAAGTCAAAAAAATTCTGCGAAAATAAGATAAAAATCCTAAACCTAACCTAGAAACTGAATTTTTGGCTGAGAAATCACAAAATTTTGGAAAATCATGTTTTTTTGTTAAGAAAATTGGATGGGCTGATTTTTTGCAGAATCTTACAAATTTTTGATGAAAAATTAGGATGGGGGGCAAAAAACAATCAATTACAGTTTATCACAGATTTTAAAAGATTTCTGCTTCTATGGTACAAACCAATAAGAAATCCTTTCAATGAGCGACAAAGATCTGGAAGTTGTTCAATGCTTTCTAAGTTCATTTTTTGGTGTTTTAATTTGTTTTTGCTTGCAGGAGTGCCCGAGAGCATTTGAGACCACCTAGGAGTGAACAGGGAGCGTCTCTGTTGACTCCCAGGTCGTTCCAGAGCCCAGCCTAGTTGGGTACAAGACTGGGACCCTGAAGGAGAGAACCCAATAACTTAGATAAATATTAAACCAAGGAGAAGCTTGTGCAAAGATCATTGCCTTAGCTTAATATAATATAAAATTAGGAATAATTTTTGGTGGAATAGCATTTTTTGTTTCTAATTTGAAAAAAAAAAAATTCAAATAATGGCAAATAATATATTAATTGTCATCTCTATTAAGTTGACTGGTGCTGAAAACTATGGAGAATGGCATCATTAGATGAAAATCATTTTTCTTTTGTTGGACCTCACTTCCATTGTCAATGAATTACAACAAGACATCCCACAATTTTTTGTCTACAAGAAGAACTTGACAAGAAATCCCTACAATCATTGGCATTGATAAACTTGTCTACTGGTGGTACATTGATAGAAAATGTGCGGAATGCAACAACACCAAAGGAAGCTTGGGATGCAATCACCACAAACATTGAGCATAAAAACGATGTAAGAGCACGCATGCTTTGAACTCAATTATACAATCTCAAAATGGACAGATCGATAATTGAGTGTCTCTTAAAGCTCAAGGGTATTTTAAATCATCTTATTAATGCCAGTAAAGCTATTACTAATAAAAATCTCATCTCCATAACTCTTAATAGTTTGTCAATGTCATTTCAAAATTTGAAGTCTATACTCACATTTGGAAAATTGGCATCCTTGAAATTCAATAATTTGGAAGGTCTACTATTGCAACATGAAGAAATGCTTAATAGAGATGATGAAGCCGAATCAGCAAATACTTTTTCTTCTAAGTTCAAGGGCAAGAAGCCTCAATGGGAAGTACATCCTGATATGGAAATTAATGAACAGAGAAAAGGGAAGGTTTTCTATTATTACAATCACCCTGGTCATTTTGAGTGCCAATGTTTCAAGAAGAAGAAAGATATGAACAAAGTTAAACAAGGAGGTCTGACGGTTGACTTTGATATTGAAGATGATAATGAAATTTGTAGACTATTTTCAGCAAATGCTTCCAAATATGTCAAAGAAAATGATATAGAGATCATTGATTCTGGTGCTACTCATCACATGACTAGTAATATTGACAACTTGAGAAATGTAACAGAACAATGAAGAGAAAATGTCACATTGGGAGATGATTCACAACTACATGATGAGGGAGTTGGCAAAGATCCTCTCAATTTTCCAATGCAAGGTAAAACATTTATTGATAATGGTTTACGTGTTTCAAGACTAAAGAAAAATATTCTCAATTAGCCAAATCATTGCCAAAAACATGATTATCTTTCAACAAGGAACTTGTAAGATGTTTGACAGTTAAGGGAAATTGGTATGTGATGAATTTATAAAAGGACTATTTTATTTGAGGACAAACTACTCTAAAGCCTTAGTTTCACGAATTCAGCTGTGGCATGAAAGGTTTGGCCATATCAACCTTCATGCACAAATATAGTATATGGTCTTCCACCCATCACTATAAAGAAGTGTGTTTGTGAAGCCTGTGATATGGGAAAGAGCATGGAGAAAAGTTTGATTCTAGGAAAGTTTGGAGAGCTTCTAGAAAGTTGGAGTTAGTTCACTGTGATCTTTGTAGATTGATGAAGATAGTGTCCATCAGGGAATCTCGATATTTCATGACATTCATTGATGACTTTATTTGAAAGGTATGGGTCCACTTTCTAAAGAACAAGTCTGAAGAATTTGATGTTTCCAAGGAATTTGTACACCAAGTTGAGAATAAATGTGATAAAAAAATTAAAATGCTAAGATCAAATAATGGTGGGGAATATACCTTAGAAAAAATTGAATTGTCAACTTTTGCAAACAAAAGGGAATCAAGAGGCAACTCTTAGCTCAATATACTCCACAGCAAAATGGATTAGCTAAAAGCATTAATAAGACACTTTAAGAAAAAGCTAAATCAATGCTCAAGAGTTGTAATCTTAAAATAAATTATGGGGAGAAGTGGTTCATACAACTTGTTTGATTAATCAAAGATAAACTAAAAATCTTGAAAGCATCTCTCCAAAAGAAGTATAGTTAGGCACTAAGTTACCAGTTTGGGTACGGGTACGGGAATATATATGTATGTATGTATGTATGTATGTATGTATCATGTATGTATATATACATGCACACATAACATATACATACATAAATATGCATATACATTTAACATAAAACCATACCCAATCTCCAAAAAGCTGGCATTTCCTGTTACTGCACCAATTACCTACCTGTTTATGTATGTATCATGTATGTATATATACATACACATATAACATTTATACATACATATGCATATACATTTAATAGCAAATCATACCCAGTGTCTCCAAAAAGCTGGCATTTCCTATTACTGCACCAATTACCCACCTGTTTATTTATGTATGTATCATGTAGGTATATATACATACACATATACTATTATACATACATAAATACATACATATGCATATACATTTAATAGCAAACCATACCCAATGTTTCCAAAAAGCTAGCATTTCCTATTATTGCACCAATTACCTACCCGTTCCTTGTTAACTTACATAAAAAATGTTTTGAAAATTACTTCTTTTTTTGGAGATCCCTTGGGCCCCCCTGGGTTCGGCTGGGTTTGGCCCAAGTTCACCTAGGGTCCTTCTTGGGCACCTCGGGTTCCTTGAGAAGGACCTAGGGAGAACCCAGAGAAGAACCAGCAAAGAACCAGGACCAAAACCGTATCCACACGTGCAAAAGAGAAGAACCCAATAACAGAGGTTAGGCAAGAAACCATTGGTTAGGTATTTAAGAATTTTTGGGAGCATTGCTTATAAACACATTTCAAAAGAAAAGAGATGAAAATTTGATAATAAGAATAAAAATGCATTCTTGTTGGATATGATGACTCTAGTAAAAGCCTATCGATTGCATGATCCCAAGGAAAACAAACTCCACACCTCTAGAGATGTCATTTTCAAGGAAAAGTGTTACCTTGTAAGTGTTCGCCATATTGATTGGACAAAAGAGAAAGATGATAGTGATACATCATCATACTCACCCAAAAAGGTTGATCTAGAACAATAAAAACTATTGAATCAATAAAAAAAGGGAAGGAATGAGAAGGAACTGATTAGCAAAATTCAATTTCATTGTCCACTCCACAATCTAATGTTCCTCTAAGGAGATAAGAACGAGCAAAGAAAAGACCCATCAAATTGCAAGACTATGAGGTCAATTATGCATTGATGACAACTTTTCTAAGTGCTCATGAACTAGCTCTTTTAAGGAAGCAATGAAAGAAGAAAAATGGCAGAGTGCTATGAATCAAGAGATTGATTTAATTCATTTGAACCACACAAGGGAGTTGGTGGCTTTAACTATTGGTAAAGTAGCCATTGATTGTCAATGGATATTCAAAGTCAAGTTCAAATCTAATGGCTCAATTGACAAGCACAAAACAAGATTGGTAGCTAAAGGCTACAAACAAATTTAAGGTGTTGATTGTGAGGAAACCTTTGTTCCAGTTGCAAAGATGACGACAATCATAATGTTGATAGCACTTGCATCCCAACACAATTGGAAAATCCACCAAATGGATGTCAAAAGTCCATTCCTAAATGGAGATTTGACAAAGGAGGTATATGTGACACAACCTCCTAGTTTTGTTGAAAAAGGAAAGAAACATATGCTATTGTACCTAACAATGGTACTATATGGTTTAAAAAAAGCCCCACGAGCCTAGTATTAAAAAATTGATAAGTGTTTTCTTTAGAGGGATTTTCAAAAATCTGATGCCAATCCAAATTTATATATTAGAGTGTTTTTATCACAAGTTACTATTCATTGTGTTGTACGTCAATGATTTGCTCATTACTTAATCACTTATAGATGAAGTGAAAGAAGATATAAGACCAATTTTGAAATGTCTGATCTTGGATTACTTCATTACTTTCTTGGAATTGAAGTGCGGCAAACACCTAGAAAAATATTTTTTTATTGGATGAAATACACCCAAGAAATTCTCACATGGTTCAAAATGTATGAATGCAAAGTTTCACCAATACTAATAGAGACAAGAACTAAGTTGATTGAAAACCTAGATGGCAAAGTAGTTAATGAATCACTATATAAGATTTTGATAAGAAAATTGATTTATTGGACTACTAATTGTCTAGACATATCTCATGCAGTTGGAATCTTGCCTCAATTCATAATTCTTCCAAAACAAAGCCAGTTTTGGGATATCTTCAAGGAACACAAAACTTTGGATTGGAATATTCGAAGAAAGAAGATTTTAAACCTCTTGGTTTTTCAGATGTAGATTGGACAAGTTGCATAGGCTCTAGGAAATCAATCCTCGGTTACTACTTCAATCTTGGATCCACCATTATTTCATGGAGTTGTAAGAAGCAAACTAATGTTGCATTGTCATCCATTGAATTCGAATACAAGGCAGTTGTTGCAGCAACATGTGAACTAGTATGGCTTAGACAACTTCTTAAGAATCTTCATCACCCACAACCTAATTTCACAATTGTATATTATGACAATCAAAGTGGGTTGAAGATGTCCACAAATCTAATGTTTCATGATTGGACAAAGCATATTGAGTACATCATCACTTCATTTGTGAGCATGTCCTCAATAAGAAAATTGAGCTAGTTTATAAATCAACCAATGAGCAGTTTGCAGATGTCTTCACCAAACCTTTGAGTAGAGATAAGTTTGTATACTTTCGAAAAGGTATTGGTATTAAATGTTCTTCATTTGTAAATGGGTAGCTAATAAGCCTATTTGTTATAGGCAACATCCATCATCTAATTACTCAATGTAATGAAATAAAGTTTATAGGAGTGTGTTGGAAATATAAACTCTATTAATCACACTCCCTAAACATCTGTTTCATAAAGACAGCTGTCATTTAGAGATTTTTTATCAAAAAATTATATATAGAATAAACATTCAAAGCTGTCCAATTTCAACACTATGCATGTTCGTTATAATAGCAGGGAGAGTAGTTGCAATTCATAAAGACTGTTCCAAGATAACAGATTCCGAAGGTATGCAAAGTAGAAAAATGATTTGAGTATACTCTTGCATAAAGCAATTTAAGGAATCGTAGATGAGTATTTAGCAAGATGTTTATGAGAGCATAAGAAAGCAGAAATGAGTGATTGAGATGAGATTACCATCAGAATGAGCTTCGCATCCTCGGTCATGGGGTATCTTGATTCCTCCGATGAAAAGGGGCAAATTTGGCTCCAACCGGTGCAAATCAAAACCATGCCCAATTCTGAATGGCAGAACAGGTGCAGGTGCAGCTTTACTACTTTCAGTGGAAGTGTAAGTTACACCACTTGGCGAAGCCAACCTTGTAAATATCATATCTTCATGTTTCAATTGACCCCTGTAAGATGCATACACAATCCAATAAGTCATCTATTACCCAAAAGCTGTTCGAGACACTTCACAATATGACGGAGCTGTAACATACCTTTTAATTGATAAGAGTTTCAAGTTGTGTGGCTTGCAAATACCCGCGCTCACACTCACATTCACTCTCCCTCCCTCTCTGAAGGTCGAGTGGGCAGATAATTTCGATAGACTGGTAGTGGGAGAGGCAGAGGCTCTTATGGATGCCATGCTTTTGCTCTTCTCCGTCTTTTGACAATTCACTCTTGCTTTTGTAAGCAACGCGACCGGGAACCGACAAAAAACAAGTATCTTGCTCTCTTGGTTTTGTAGGAAGCACACCCCGAGAATGCCAAAATCAAAGGATCTTTCGAGGCATTCAAAGACAAGATTCATAGTCAAACATGAAAGGCCCTTGACCAAATAATAAATGCAAAACAGTGAAGGAAAAAATAATCATTCCCCAAGTTAATATAGAGTAATTAAATAGATGCCTACAATTATACACAAATTAAGTTTGCATTATACTAATGTTGGTTTCGAATGATACATCAGAATAATTGAAATATTTATGTAAGAAATTAGTTTTGAAGGATGAATGATGATATTTTGTTGAATTAGTTTTTTATAGGTTACGAAAATAATAATTTTGAGATGTTTATTATTCTTTAGAAATTTGTATCAATTGATTTTATTTTTAGAGATTAGTTATGTGTTATCTAAATTTGATCTATAATCTATAGATCTAATATGAGGCTACTATATACTTCTACCTTTTTATTTACCAAATTCTCTATTTTTTTGTTATTTGTTAAGAACTAGTGGTCTTTAAGAATACCTTGAAGAGATTGTTAGGTCGCTAAGATCAAGTTCTCCTAGGCCACTCCCACAGAAATATCAATTTTACAATCATGAAATAATCGATAGATAGTAGGCAAGCATGTAATGAACTAATGTTGATTATGATGCAAAATTGTGATTATTTTTAATGCTCCAATCAAAGTGTTCTTATACTAAATGCTCCTTGAATATTAGGATTTTGAATGTTAATTGAATGATTGTTTGATGTATTTAAAAGCTCAAATGAATGTCTTTAAATAGTGAGACATAACAAATCATCACACAATAGTGTACCAAGTTGACTTTCAATGGCTATAAAGAAAGGACAAAGAGTGTTCAATTTGAATTTTAAAGTTTTATTTTCAAGTCAAATCTATGTCATGTAGGATCAATCTTACACATTACATAAATTGCCCAAGACAAAGGATGTGAAATCTAGGGATTATGAATACATATATGGAATTCTAGGCCAATAATGATGAGGTGTGTAGGAATAGGTGTGAATAGGACTAAGATAAAAACAAATGTATAGATATGTGTGTAAGTGATAATGAATGAGGAAGGATACAAATCAAGAGTTAAACTTACCAAAAAATTGTGTCACTTGTCGTTGGGTGGAAGCGTAAAGGTGTATCCACTTTTCGGTCTAAGTAGGTCACTCAAACCAACATTTTTAGTCTTTTTTTTAATTTTTGTCTTTTATAAAAAATAAATCATTAAGAATTTGGAGATGATGTAAACTAATGATTATATATGTATATGTACATATGTATGTAAGACCCTATCCCTTGTGGCCTTGTTGATCCTGTTAGTTGTTGGTGATTTATATGTTATATTATATGTTCTTTTATGTTGGATAGTAAACATGAGTGATGGTTGTTGCTACACCATGAAGATGTTCACATTCTTGATTAATCCTATCTAACAATTGTGAATTCTTGTGATAGTTAGATGAGTTCCATTCTTTGTCTACGTAAATATGCAATGATCAAGATGCTCAGTTATTGGTAATATTATTACATATATTAAGTGGATTACATTATGTTAGGTGATTACATATCATAGATGTGAGTGGGTGTGATTATGAAGACAATTATTGATATTCAATGTTACTTATAGTGGTATGCATTATAAGTTAAATATTCTACTGACATCAATGGTAATATTTTGATAATAGTTGTGTATTCACTCAATTGTTCCTTGACTCTATAATAGGTAGCATACGAGTAAGGAGTGTTACTATGTAGATTAGTGGATCTAATTTTCTAGTTGATTATTATTCTTTGAATTTTTAATTTATAAGTCATTTTTTTTTATTATTATTAATCATGAGTAATATTGACACACTTTCTTGGTTGATCAAACAGGTTAAAAAAATTGGACAATGTTGATAAGGGGTCACATAGCTACTTCCTTTATTGTATCCTTGTGAATATTAGTCTTATCATGGGAATGTGATTTAACCTTGTTTTGGGTGGTATGGGTTGTGTGTATGTGAGAGTTGTTTTATTAGTCCCTTGAGTCACTTTATTATAATATGGTCACTTAATTTATGTTTTATGAAGTACTTATATGGTCTTAATTATTTAAAAAGTTTCCTAGATGATAGGTTTATGGGGTAGGGGTATTTTTATTCCATAAAACCCCTTTAATAAAATATAAAACCCACTCTAATTACTCACTTATGAAAAGTGAGGAAAACTAGAGTTGAAAGGGTGGTTGGGAAGGAGGTTTCCTTTTCCCCTTCCATTTATTCTTTCTATTTGTGTGGAGGAGGGGGGTTTTCTCTCTTTTTCTTTTTGGATTGTTCTTGAGTTCATGTTTGGTTTTCATTCTTCATTTTTGAGTTCTTTCCATGCTTGTGAAGAGGAAGGAGCAATGAAAGAGAGTGCTTAGAGAGATTTTTCCACAAGTTGGATAGAAAAATTTCTTGGTGAGGTCTAACCTTTTAGTTATCTATTTGTGTTGATTTGTAACGAGTTTGTTGTCATATTGGTCTTGCTTATAAAAAACCTATGTGAAATTTGATGTTGAATCTCTTGTGTGGTTGCAAGTAGTGTGTTGGGGTTTGCATTGGTTGAGTCTTCCACCTTGCTTAGTTTAATTTCATTTATACCATTTTTGTGTGTTAAAATAAAGAAATATGAATGCAAGATGTTGTGATGTGCAAAGTATATAAAGTGTAAACTTGTCTAGGATTCCTTGTGATTAGTGACTTTAATGTGTCAAGTTTAGTAATGTGGATGTTATATGTTACACTTTGGTTGTGGATCCTATGTGGAAAGTATTTTGTGGAAGTGTTATGTGACCCTAGCTTGGGGGTGGATTGAATCTCAATCCTATGGTTGGGTGGAGAGCCCATTGGACAATATTATTTTTTTTCTTCCTCATGAATATTTGTATTTCAAGTACATGTGCTGAAAGAGAAAGATTATCTTGGGACTTTCAACCTATGGATTTCAAGAGAGAAGCATATTGATCTTGTGAGGGTTTGCAAAGTTATTAAGAACCTATGAATATTTTGTCATTTAGAGTTCAATTATCGTTGAAGATGTTATACTCTACTTGTTAAAATAGAATAGGGAGGATAAAGGTTAGTTGATTTTATCTTGGAGGATTATAGAATTCAAAAGATAAGATTAACTTAGAAAAATCCAAGTTTTGATGAGATATTTTGTGTATAGGAAGTTGTGATGTAAATGTTTAATACATACATTTTCCAGCTATGTTTAATTTTTATTTGAGTAATTTATCTAATATATATTCTAGGGTAATTATGATATATAAATAATCAATAAGAAGTTTAAAAAATAATATCAAAGAATCATCTTATTCAACTTAATTTATCAATTGTTGAGATTACAATATTGCTACCTTTATGCTAAACAATAATCTGTTTAAAAGTAGTTTCACATTTAATCATAAGAACTGTTAAACATACTATTAAAATATATAATTTAATGGGTTTTCTAATTACTAATCTCAAAAAACACATCCAAAAATTGGATTAACTCAGATCACCAATTATGATTTATTAAGAAAACTTTGGCATCCTTATTCACAATAAAAATATGTCCAGTCTTACAAATTTGTTCACACATAATGAAAGAAAAAAAGTTAGATGATAAATTTTAAAGGGTTTATAGAAATATAGTATTTGTAGAACATATCAAACAATCAGAGAAACCCAGTAAACATCATAAAACTTATGGTTAAAACATTATCGTCTCCTACTTTAAAACTGGAACAACAAATTGAGCGAAGCCAAGTTAGGTAGTCCTAATACTAATATGGATGTTCTTGAAGATTATGTTACTTTGGAGATTTAAAGCTAACCTTATCAATAATATGTTTCATGTTTATGTGTCCTTTAGATGAATACAAATGATGTTATCAATTAGTGTAAAGTTTGGGATAGTAATGTTTGTTTCTAAAAAGGAAAAAAAAATATTCGTTTGGAGCATACAAGACTTCATCCTTATTTTTATTAATTCATAACATTAGAAAAGTTTTAAATTTAGTATTTTATCTTTAATTATTCTATTTTATTACTTACATCTCTTATTTAGTTATTTTGTAGCATTTTTCTTGGGGAGGACATTACAATGTATATATATATATATATATATATATATATATATATATATATATATATATATATATATATATATATATATATATATATATATATATGTATATATATATATATATATATGATATGATATGCATATACATATACATATACTAGATACATATAGACACCTAAAATTATCTAACACATCACACATTCTCGTAATTCACCATTTTCATCAATTTCACTCACTATCCCTATTTCATCACTTTTAATTAAATAATTTCCAATTATTTGATAAAACTAACTATTTTCCTCTATTAATTGAATAATTTTAATTATTTGATTAATTCATCATTTTTCCTCGATTCACCTTAGTTAAATATTTTTTATTATTTAATTAATTTTCAAATTTCCTCTATCTCACTTTAATTGAATAGTTCGTATTATTTAATTAATTGCTAATTTTCTTCGCATCCACCTAGTTAAATATTTTTTAATTATTTAATTAAAAATCATTATTCTTCTCATCTCACATAATTAAATAATTTCTTAATTATTTAATTAGCTAATTTATTTAATTCTTTTAGTTGTGCATTCCCACCAAAAGGAATATTCCAAAATTCAAATTCAAATTCAAATTTGAAAATATCTCCCTCCAAAATATCCCAAAATATCTTCCTGAATTTTAGGGAAGAGGTTCAATTAACTAAACCTTTCCTCTTCATGCATGGCTCCTCACCCCTTAATTCACTCTCAGCCATTGATCTCATCTTTTAATCTTGATTTTCGATTATATATCCTACAATCTATAAAACAAGCCTCATCCCTCATTCAAAAGGCCTATCTCTTTTGCAATTTGAGCTCCATAGCCATCAATCTTTTTCAAGATTTTGCACAATTAGGTTTATGCAAGCATTGAGCAATCCAACATATCAAACAAATAATTCAATAATAGAGTAAGGACTTTCATTCTTGGGTGAGGTAAAAGTAGGGTTTAGTTGTTTTAATTCTCTCATTTCTTATTTATTTCATTTGATTCTAGCTTGTCACTTCATTGGTAATGGGTTTACTTTAGTCAATTGGGTCTTGATTTGTGTTGTGACTAACCTTTCTTGTTGTTTTCCCTCTTGATACGATCTTTCCATTTATCCTTGTTCACTTTTTGGCATGCTCGGTGGGACCTACATCCCTAATTTGATGTTAATTTGAGTTTTCTTGAGTTATAGGTTACAGAGACACTTTTGACATAGATCGACACTTTTGAAATGCACATCAATGCATTTGATTGTATGGTGACGCTTCTACAATGCACAATAATTCTTTTGAATGATGAATCAACATGTTTGATTGTTCTATGCTTTACAAGTTTGTAGATTGCAGTGACAGATTTGATTCCCGCAACAATATGTTTGATCTACAACGATGCTTTTAACTATGCAGTGATGCTTTTGAAAGTTACAACAATGCATGTGACTGTAAACATCAATGCTTCTGACATACAATGACACTTCTAATAGGTATAACGACATGTTGACATGTTTGATTTTTAAAATGATACTTTTTATTTTTTCAGTGACACATTTGAATCATATTTTGGATTTTTCACTAACCCTAACATTTTTTTTCATTTTTCTTGGACTAAAATATCTATGCAACCTTGGAAAATGTTGGGAGAAGATAAAATAAGACAAACTACTAATATATTTGATGCAAGGCAAACAATTTTATAAGCTTTGATTTTTAGATTAACTCACATTTGAATTTGGGTTCTTAATTAAAGAATTATTTGTCATGTTTGGTAGGCTTCTAATGTGTATTCTCTCTTCTTGCGCTACGTGTGATCTTGGATATCAAAAGCACTATTAGCTTGCACATGTTTTGTATACATGAGGAATACTAGTAAAGTATGATCTTCTCTCACACTACGTGCGACCTTAAGAATCAAAAACACTAGTATCTTTCATTTAATTCAGTAGGAGGCATGCTTGGGGATTTCATCACCTCAAGGATGAACTCAACCACATTTACCAATGAGGTGTATAAAGGGTGCAAAATGAAATTTGTACCTTGAAAGGAGTGGCCAACATCCTATAAGCCAAGCCTCGTGATCCTTGGTCTGCTAAGACTTTATAGGTGAAGAGGAGAGGGGAGACCCCCCTTGAATCGAGTATCCTTAAATGGGATCACTATTCAGAGAAACACTACGAACCTTATTTTTAGAAGCCTTTAAGATCGTCATTTGCTAGTTTAGTGTGGTGTAGGGTACAATGCCATGCACGAAGTTACTCACCTTGTACTCTTCTTTTATTGAGGTTATAGTTATTCCTTGTAATTAGTACCTCGTCCTTCCAAGGTAAGGGGTGTTAAGGTGGTACATGACCTTAGGATACCCTATTTACTCATTCATTATAAGGTATTATGGTTTAGTGGGTGGTCCTACACTAAGTCAATACACCTTTTACTAATAATTAGGTTGTACTACTTGATGTGTTTTCTTGTAAAGATCAGTGAATATTCGTTATAGCATATTTTCATTAAACTCATGAATTATCCAAATACACCTTGGATTCAGTTTTAAATTCTATTATTTGTTGTGTGATATCACTTTCCAAACAAAAAGAATCAAAATCAATCATTAAAATAGTCAAATTAGTCAAAAAAAAACCTTAGAAATATTTTAGGTTTAGTCACAAAATCACACTTCTAAAGTTATAGTGATGCTTTTGTTGTTACGGTGATGTATTTGGTAACTCTATAGCACTTGTGATACAACTCAATGCATTTTCTAAAAACACAATGATGCTTTTGCTTTATAGATCAATGCTTCTAAATAACTTGACGCTTTTGACCAAAATACTCTATGCTAGTCTGAAAAACCCTAGTCTCTGCACAATAACACTTCTAAAACATATCAACACCTTTGATAAACATAGCAATGCTTTTTCTCTAAGTTGATACTTTTTTCATAACTTATATCTCATCTGATAGAGGGTAGTGTAACACATTTGGCTGTACAATGACACGTTTGAGAGTTATGACACTTTTTAAATATAAAGTGACGAGTTTGACTATCAAATTAAATTTCTAGAAACCTTAAAATTCTAGTCTATAAAATTCAATAGTAAACCAACATAGGATTTGAGACCTGTGTTGCAACAGACCTATAACAAGCATTCATCATCTATATAGCAAAAAAACTTTCACTCATCTCATACCATTTTTTTCATCTTGGACTTCTAGGGTTAAATCTCTTCATCTTTTGGACAAACAACGACATCACAATCGTCCACAAAAAATAATCCACTAGCAACCAAAAATTAGTCATAGTATTGCTTAGATCTCCCATCCTATCTCATAATTTATCTTTTTCTTGAAAAAAAGTCATTTTCAAGTACATAGTTGAATTAGCGTCAAAATCTGTGAACAAACTAGCTTAGTGTTCTCATCCACTCCTAAGTCAGTAAACTCACCATCATCCATTTGATTGGAGTCATTAGTCTAGTACAAGTAATGACCATTCTTTAGCACATATCAAATGAAGATCTAGCTTAACTTTTACTTTTGGAGGTTTTCATATCTCCCATCAAACCAAACATCATCAATATCAAATATTTGTCCAAATCTATCTAGTATGACTCTCATAAGTCCAATCTTGAAAAAAACCCTCATCCATATCACATAATCTAAACTTCACTTACATCCCATCCATCATAAGTTCATTTCATTTTATGTCTATTACAAGGTCTCAACACAAACAAATCATGGAGTCAAACCCAAGTAGTTCAAACATCACTATGCCTATGACTACTACCAAAATAAAATTTGGGATACCTAGTGATCTATTCAACCCACATGCATATTAAACAACACAATAACCAACTCAACAACAACCCCAACATCAAACCATCCTAATAGAAGGCATTACAAATGAATCCAAGTTATCTAACAAATTCATTGAGGAACAACTTTTTGAAATGGAACAAGATCCCTCCTTAGCTAGAGCACTTGATGCCCTTATTTCTATGGATCTCAAAAAATACTTCCTTAAATTATACAAAATGGTGCCAAACTATCCTCTAATTATAAAATTACAAAAATTAGAGAGAAAGCTCAAACAAATGTCATGACAACTAGTGTTCCTATACATGAGAACATTCCTAGAGTTCAAAATATCAACAAACTGATACCAACACCTCCCATGCCAAACATACTGAGTTAACCTACTATACCAACATATGACACATATTTATACCATTTTCCAAAAAAAAGTGAATCTATTATATCAAAACCCTAGTGTAGGTGATCAAACATTCCAAAATCCACCAAACACCAACATCCCACCTTCCTCAACATATGTACGTCCATTCAAACAAATCCAAATATACCAAATTAAAAAAAACAACATGCCAAACTATACAAAAAACCCTTTCACGACACCAAACCTACACCATACGTGCCTCCTAACATTCCAAATGTAACACAAATAAAACTATAAAAACAACCCTTTCATGACTCCAAAACCTACACCATATATGCCTCCTAGCATTCCAAACATAACTCAAACATCCAATGTAGTAAGGAGCACAAACAATCGGCCTAATAACTCAAGTCAACCCTCCAACTCAAAAATTCCATCATTTTTCATCACAAAACAAGATTCTATATCTACCATACCAATGAACTATAAAATATCACATATGTCACAAACACCCACACCTAATGCAAACATCCACCAAAAACATAACCTTCATCAAAACCAAAACACATCTCAACAACAATTCATACACCAACATAACCCTCATCAAAACCCAAGCACATTCAACAACCATAATGTGTTCAACAACCACAAATTACCCCCAACCACAATACATTCCTCAACAACATACTGTACCTCAACAACAACATATCCCACAATAAAAAATAATCACACAACAAATTCTACCCCAACGACAAAAAAACATATCACAACAACAACATCCTTCATACAATCCATATAACCTTTCCCAAGGAAAAAATAATACACAACATCAAAGCATACCCTATAACTCATATAGCATACCACAAAACATCCCACAAAATCTAAATCCATCATACAATTCATCATCCATCCTTAAAAAAAATATGCAATCCATCCCACCAACCTCAAAACACTCAACAAGATAACTTGGCATCTCAATTCTAAATTTTGAATGAAAAACTTGCAAACATGCAACACTAGGGCATAAAAAGAAAAACTATATACTCTTGAGGACATTTGTCCATATCCGTTTGAT
The DNA here is from genome assembly GCA_007115665.2 of Sequoiadendron giganteum. Classification (NCBI taxonomy): domain Eukaryota; kingdom Viridiplantae; phylum Streptophyta; class Pinopsida; order Cupressales; family Cupressaceae; genus Sequoiadendron; species Sequoiadendron giganteum. The sequence continues at coordinate 337,027,558 of CM021105.1, read as the reverse complement.
AAAAATATACTTATGATACCTTTCCCTAACAACTTCGAAATTCCAAAATTTAATAAGTATAAGGGAAGAGGTGATCCTTGGGAACACATACAAGAATTCTATGTAGCTTATCTAGAGGTCTCCTACAATGATACATATTTAATGCATCTTTTCCCTTAAAGCTTAGGAGGACAAGATATAGAATGGTTTTCTCATCTACCCCAAGGTATCAAAATGTTTCAAGAACTAGTTGAAAAGTTTGTTAGTCACTTCTCATACAATATCGAACATGAAATAGCCATGACTGACGTATATGGCACAAAGAAAAACTCGAGAGAAATATTTGCCTCATTTTTACAACACTAGAGACATACAAATAACAAATGTAAATGGCCCATCCCTAAAAAGCAACTTGTATACATTTTTTTCCAAAACCTAAACATAAAAATTGGCTTCCATTTGACATTACAATATGCTAATACCTTTGAAGAGATCATAGAAAATGAACTCGCTGTCAAGAAGGCTCTTATCACTAAGGACCTTTTTAAAATCTATAAAGACAATAGGGATAATACATCTAATTCTAATGACAAACCTCACCTTTTGGCTAAAAACAAGAACATCACCAATGATGGGGTAGTAGACACCAAATTTGTCCAAAATATACAACCCCCATCTAATTATCAATAAAATAACCAAAACACAAACCCTCCAAGGAGACCACCAAGATATAATAACAACCCAAATGAAAATACACTCCCATAGGGGAACCAATCAAAATAGTCTTGAAAATTTGATCCAAATAAATATTATAAATCTTCCAAAGCTAAGACAATATGGTGAACCTCAATTCAAACCCTCATGGTATAATTACAATGACTATTGCAAATACCATAGGATTAAAGGGCACACGAAACCTAACTGTATAAGATTCAACAACATCATACAAGATCCTATAGACCAAGGAGAAGTAAGTATAGATCAACGTCCTAGAATCTCTAAAAATAATGATTTAGGAATTTACAAGGATCCAATCCTGAACCACAGTAAAGGAAATGACTCGAGTAAGACTAAGGAATATAACAAGGTTAATCACTCCTATGATAATATAGTGGGATGTATCCAAGACTCAAACAATCTAGTAAGGATCTTGAGTGTGTAGTCACCACACAATGAGGGAAAGTTACCATTCAAGGAGCTCCACCCCCATCTAGGAAAGCACCGAAGGTGCAAAAAAATGATTATAGCCTCATAGAACATCTTAAAAAAACCCCAAATCAAATATCCATTTTGGAGCTTCTTAGGATTTCTCCTACACACAAACAAGTCCTAGACAAAGCACTCTTGGAATCCTTTGCTCCTATAGACATAGACACTGATCAATTCTAGGCCATGGTAGGGAATATTACATTCAATCACTACCTAGTATTCATGGAACAAGATCTTCCATCCATCACATATCATAATCATGCTCTATATCTAGAAGTCTATGTCCACAAGCATAAAATCAAGAGAGTCTTGATAGATGGTGGGGTAGGCTTAAATATTTTTACCTTGAAATTGGTTAGACAATGGGATATTTTGAAGAGGTCATTGAAAGACAAAAGGGAGTTACTATAAGGACATATGATGACAACAAACATGAGATAGACAAAACTATTAAGCTTCTTATCCAAGTAGGTCCACCTATTTCAGAGACAACATGTCATGTCTTGTATCTTGATTTACAATATAACCTAGGACACATATGGATACATGTCATACCTTCAACCTACCACCAATGCATTAAATTTACCTACAATGAAGTTGAGGTCACCACTCATGGTGACCCTCAACCTTTCCATTATTGCAAAGACTTGGAAGTGAAATATCAAAAACTACTCCAAGTTCCAAACAATTTTATCACCCTACATTTGTCATCTTACAATTATCCATCAATTCTAGCTTCATCATCTACCACTCACAAACCTCTCCCCAAAATAAATATCCAAGTACAAGACAATGGTTGTGGTGACTATAAATCAAAAGGTCCTTCTATGTAGGACAACTTCCATCTTCTCCTAAGATAAATGGGAAACCAAAACATATTGATAAAACTTCCTCTATTATCAAATTTGTACCCATGGTTTTCTCCAAGTGGGGAGAACTCAACAAAGAAGTCATAGAGGAATATGTTTCCAAATGGTTTCACCATGATGAAAGGGAACAAACTACTTTAGCAATTGATCAAAATAGGAAATGTTTCTAGATGATTAAGAACATGGGATTCATAGGCCATGGTGGCCTCAGTCTACATTAACAAGGAATTAGAGAATACATTGTTCATGAAAAATGAAACAAACTTCAAGGGCTTGGATATGGTCAGCTAGATAATGCTACCCCCAACATTGATATTATCTCTAGTGAGGTAGTTGAAGCTTCTCCTATGGATAATATTTCCAATAATGATACCATCGAGGATTCTCCAATGTATATCACTGAATTATTTGAAAACAAATCCATCAACACCATCACAACCATGTCATTTACCCCATCTTCACAAGACAATAGTCTTCAACTCATTCACCCCCAACTTATTCATTGGGACCAACAAAAAGCATTGATTCTAGATTTATTCAAAAATTACGAGGCTATTGTTGAGTTCATGGGACTTAGAGATGGCATGCCTTACGAAGATCACAAAGTAGGGTTTGACATAGATATTGATGAAAAATAATTCTTTAGGGGAGATTTTGAATCCTTCAATCACAAAATTGAAAACATAAAAATAAAAAATAGATCCCCAAGTGAAAACCACAATGTGGCACTTTCAAATCATGAAAAAGTAAAAAAAAAAGGATGTATCCAAAGGTGAAAACCTCTTTGAGCCACATGAGGATGAAGGATTTGACCTCCCAAGTACAACTCAACATCAAGAGAAATAAACAATATTAGTAGAGGATGTCGAGCAAGTGAATGTCGGAACAATTGACACACCAAAGATCATGTTCTACCTAGCATCCTTAGATCTTGAAGAGAAAAAAAATTCACATCATTCCTAGAAGAACACAAAATAAAAAAAATTTGGTCTTATGTTGACATGCCTGGGATAGATACCTCACTAGTGGTGCATTACTTAATGGTATATCCAGGAGCTAAACCAATGAAACAAAAGTTGCACAAAATATACCCACAAATTGCATTACTGGTGAAATTAGAGCTATACAAATTGTTGTATGTTTGTTTCATAAGGCCAAATGATTATTTGTAGTGGGTTTCCAATCTAGTTCATGTTTCCAAATCCACTGGGGGCATCTAAATCTACACCAACTTCAGAGATCTTAAAAAAGCTTGTCATAAGGATGAATTCCCATTGCCCAACATAGACATAATCATGGATTTGATAGTAGTTCATGAAATTTTTTCACTCATGGATGAGATTTTAGGGTATAACCAAATCCACATAGCACAATAAGACCAACATAAAACAAATTTCACATGCCCTTGAGGTACATATTGTTGGAATGTTATGCCTTTTGGTCTTAAGAATGCAAGGGCAATGTACTAGTGAGCTATGACAGTGATTTCACATGACATATTTCACATCATGAAAGACTATGTAGATGATATATTAGCTAAATTAGTGACAAGAAAAGGGCACCTAGAGGTGCTAGCTAAAATATTTGACATGATTGAAAAATATCAAGTGAGGCTTATTCCAAAGAAATGTGTATTCAAAGTCACTTCTAATTTTTTTTTGGGATACATCATGTCTCAAAGAGGTATTGAGGTGGATCCAACAAAATTCAAAGCAATAATTGATATGCCTCCACCTAAAACCCTAAAACAACTTCGAAGTCTACAAGAGACTATACAATCTATCAAAAGATTTATAACATAGCTAAAGTTAAATGTCACCCATTTACTCATATCCTACATAATGATATCACATTCAAATGGGATGAGAAATGCCAACAATCCTTCCAATGTCTTAGAGATTACCTAGCATCACCTCCAATGTTAATGCCTCCAGTGGCATATAGACCGTTGATCCTATACATCTCAATAATGACATCAACATTAGGTGCTCTCTTGGCACAACATGATGACTCGGGGAAAGAAAGAATAGTCTACTACATAAGTCAAACATTATTTGGATATGAGTTTAATTATACTCCCATTGAGCGAGTATGTTTAGTAGTCATATTTTCTTCCCAAAAGCTATGACACTATATTCTTAACCATCAAGTCAACATCATCTCTAAGGTGGATCCACTAAAATATCTATTATTAAAAGAAAAATTCATAGGTTTTATGGATAAATGGGTTATGATACTTAGTGAATTTTACTTAGAGTATGTGGATAAGAAGGAAATCAAAGGATATGTCATAACATATCAACTAGAAGATGTACCAATATATGATAAAAATCCCCTCATATCAGATTCCTATATGAGACAATATTCACTATTACTTCTACTAGTCAATGGAAGTTACACTTTGATACATGGATCAGGGATGAGAGTCCTATTCATAACACCCTAGGGTGGCTACATACCAAAGTCATATCAACTAGTGTTTCCATGCACAAAAAATATAGCTAGATATGAAGCTCTTATTATAAGATTAAGAATGGCTATACAATGATAGATCAAATATCTACAAGTTCATGGTGATTCCCAACTAGTAGTGAGACAGGTCAATGATAGTTATTAGACTAATGATGAAAAACTACTTCCCTACAAAAGGATGGTCGATAGCTTCAAACAATATTTCATTATTGTCTCATTTGATAAAATAACCAGAGTCAACAAAAAGGTTGCACATACTATGGAAACCGTTGGGTCTCTCCTAGACATGCCACATAATAGTCACAAATATGATTTCTTTGTTGATAAACTATTGATACTGGTGTTCGAAGTCCCTGAATTGGAATTTGTGTGCAAAATTGTTGCTCCCAATTCCCCTTGGTACCATGACATTTACACCTATCTCCAAGATGGTACCATACCACCTAACCTCACCTTCAATCTTAAGAAAAAATTTATTCACTGATCATATTGCTTCACCATAGTTGGTGAGACCATTTATCGAAAGAGTCTCAATAGTGCATTTCTTAGGTGTATTAACTCAAAAGAATCTTTAAATGCACTACGCGAGGTACATTAAGAAATTTTTGGGTCGCATTCTAGTGGCCCTACCCTTGCTAAGAATCTACTAAGGATAGGATACTATTGGCCTACCATAGATCATGAATCACATTAGTTTTCTAAGAAGTGCTTATAGTGTCAATATTGTGGTGATCTTATTCATACTCTAGTGTAAGAATTGCAACCTATCACTACACTATGGCCCTTTTCACAATGGGGACTTGACCTCATAAGCAATATTCCTCCCACATCCTCCAATGATCATAAGTTCATCATCACCTCCATTGAGTACTTATGAAGTGGATCGAATCCATTCCCATGCTCTACTTGTCTCCTTGTACTCATATACTCTTGGTCTCTTTGGTGTAGCAAGGTGTGCCTATGATATACGAAGTTGAGACCTAGGTCTCTCCTTGGGGGTATCATCGGTATCCTTTTTCTTTGTTGGATCTCCTCTTGATGCCATTTTAAATTGATCTTCCTCATCAATATATCTAAATGCACCACCATAATTGTCATCATCTTCCTCCTCCTTGTAATCCTCACAATGTTGTGGCCATGGCCCTATATCACCAGTAGGGTGGTCAATAAGAAATACAAGATCTAGACATGCAATGCTCCACCACTTGGTATATAGGATGCTCTCTCCAAAATCGTATGCATCGGATATAGGATGTGCATCTCACTTGTCATCATTAGAGTCACTCAATGGGACATCCATGATGGTCAAGTGAGATATGTCATGGGGTTTCACACCGCTATGAGTCAATCTGAGATAGGTTGGTCAAAGGATGAGATCTACTTAAGGATGACCAAAATATTTGGTCACTTGGTTGTAGTATAATGGCATAATTAATACTCATACCGACCAATGAAAAATTGGTCCCACTATATCTGAGCAAGATATTGTGATGAGCCTTTCCAATGTAATAGTGTCCTAAATGGCTTCCAAATCATGTTTGTAGCATACAATCAATCAAATGCAATGCACCAATTCAATAGATCATCATGATTCCATGGTCCCTTAAATGGGTAAGAGTAGGCTTGAGGATATGTCCATGCTACCTCAATTTAATATCTTGTAGGCCATGCACAAGTGATGTGGTTGAACACCTAGACCTAAAGAAGAGTTCATGTCATTAGGCTCTATGTCTCACAATGTACATATCAATCAAGATCATAGTAGAGGTGGGATAGCATGCTTCATCCCTAAGTGAACATGGTATTTTACTCGTCCATCACCCATATAATGTGTACAAGGCCCCATGTAGGTGTTTGCCTCGTCCATCTAGTGCAACTACCAATGCTATGGTTGTGATCAAGATGTGATGAATGATAGGGATCTCTACACCTCCATATAAGAACCATAGTAGTTGTATTTGACCCTTTACATCATTTGGCATAGGTTGGTCAATACAATATAGCTAGTCAACTAGGATATTATCCGATGTCCTTCCCTCCTTGTGGCTTATGGTCCTACCCCGTATGGGTAACCATAGAATGTGATACACATCCTCAAGTGTCACAATCATCTCTCCCATTAGAATACTAAAGGTAGAGGTAGCTTCATCCTATCACTCCATAAGTTCCATCAACAAAGCATCATGGCACCTCAAGGTGGGCATGGTATAGATCAAAATTAAACCAACATCTCTCAAGTGCCTCTACTCTTCTATTGACAGTAATATGGCATGTTCACGTGAAAGTTGGTATAAACAGTCCCTTGGGTTCTCTGGCATGTGTGGTGGTACTTATTGATCATCAAAACATTCTATCAATATCAAATCAACTTAAAATAACAAACTACAAGTTTACAACAATGGGCCTAGTCAAGGGTGCCATAGTTGGACTAGGGTACCCATGTAGGTATAGGGCACCTATGTTGGATTGGGGAGCCCTCTTGGGTCTAGGGAACCAAGTTTGGTCAAGGGCACCCAATTTTCAAAAAAACCACAAAAAAAAGAAAATTGAGCTCCTAACTATGTCAAAAGAAAATACATGAATTACCTCGCATGTCAACACCCCTTGTGCAATATGTTCTCTCAAGGGCTCTAGCCTCAGTGCATAATACAGTTAGCATTATGAAATTTTCACTCCTAGAGATGCTTGGCTTGGCTCAAGATGATCTTAATCTATAGAATTTAAAATGAATAATAAAAAGGTAAAAAATTTATTACCTACAGTAACAAAACTGACAATATGTCATACCATTTCAAAACATGTCTCATTCAAATCATCATAACTTGGGATGAAAAACTTTGATTTTTGTTCCATCTGTTGTGTTTGAATCCTACTTCCACCCTTATTCTCATCAAATTATTTTTTTCCTTGGCATTATTTTTACATGAACCTACCAAAGACATTTTTATAAAAAACTAATCAATTTGATGTGGAGATATTGCCACCCTATTTCTACATCCAAAAAACAAGTAGAAAAAGAGGGAGCATGCATATGCCCTCAAATTTTATTCTCCATAAGAATTTTTGGATTAATACATTCATTTGCATGCGAAAGATAATTTTTTATTTCTAACAAGTTGGTTTTGCAAGATGTAGTTCCTAATGTTGTGGTTTTACAGGTTACTATGTTGGGGACTTTATTCTCTTGCTTGATGAATGTTCTAAATCCTCTATAGTATCATTTTTCATATGTTATGTTTTACTCTTTGTTACATTAGCTTTCATATGCATGTAGTGTTATATGGTTACTAAAGTGGGGGCTAAATGTAGTGATGAAATTGTGCTCCCTAAAGGTGAAAGCAAAATTTCAACCCTTTTTTGGGGCTCTTTTTTGTGTCTACTCCATTAGTACATTTTAGAAACACTACCTATCCTTGACCCTTCCCTCTAACCTAAGAGAACATGTTAGTGCTACCCTTAAAGTGTCTTCTCAATTACATTTCACCATTTCAACCTTGACAAGTGTTATTTTTTTGAATGAATCTTGATTAAGTAGGCCCTAAACTCATGAATCAAACTTAAAAGTGTTAAAAAAATTGGACTAGGGCATCACTGCCCTAGACTAGGTGTTTTTCCTGATAATTTTTATTTCTCATTTTTGTTGGTCTCTAATTTATGAGATGTGAATTCAAATTTGAGACTTGGTTGTAAATTAATCACAAAATTAAATTTAAATGAGTCAACCTACACTTTATTTTATTCCTATGTTTCACTATATAAACATGAATTATTATTTCAAAAAGGGCAATGAATTGGAATTACAACAAAGTTATGCAAAAGTACACATTGAATTTTAAAAAATTATAAAGCAATTTTTCATATTTGATCAAGCTATCACAATGATTGGAGTTTGATGCCAATGGAAGGACTAGTTGGAATCTAGGACTGAAGATAGATTTAGCTCCCTTCAAGCACCTAATAAATTGTTTTCAACATGTTTTCATCTTCATTTTTTGATCTCCTTGCTACCATAAGTGAGGTATTTGAGCATTTTTATTTTCCCTAGGGTATTTGACTTTATCTTGGGTTGATCATTGATTGCGTCATTTAGGAATCCTTCTATAACACATTTGAGTAGGGTTTTTATAATTTACTTTTCATTTTATCTCATCACTACCTTAGACACACTTAAGGTCTAAAGCACACACTTTATCCATCAACAAATTAACTACTTGTGAAGGTAGAAATAAAAAATTAGGAGTTTGGCCTAAGAAAACTCCTATATAGCCACCCTTTGCCCCATCTTGGTTGTGATTTTTTCAAGTTTAGATCTAGAGATGAGAAATTTTAGAGTGGGAAAGGATAGTGTAGACCTGCATGTTGCAACTCATAAAGTTATAGATCTAGAATCACACTTCTCAAACAAGGGCACCACCACCCTTAACTTCCAATTTAGCTCCAATTTTTAATGATAGGGGCATAGACCTTTTCCCTTCTCAAATATTCTTTTATTCCATCAATTTTCAATTTCATCTATGTGAATAATTTGTATTTACAGATTAGGTTTCATAGTTAATTAGGTCAATAAATTCACATAAAAATCCAATCAATTTTCAAAGAAAAAAAAGGACCAAGTCCAAGATAGATTAGGATATGATATGATGGATGGTGTTATAAATCTAGGAATATAGTTGGATGTGAATGTAGATGATAGTGTGATACTATGATAATGGATGTATTGGATGGTGTAGTGAGGTTGTAATATGACATAAGGATATTATATTATGAATGAAGATGATGGCCTAGATGTAGGATTATGGATGTGTATGAGGATTACAACCAGGTGGTAGAAAAAGGATCATGCATAGTTGATAGCTTATGATAATGGATGTATGTTCTATCATAAATGACAATGGATGTTATGATATGGATGTAGGTGATAGCATATCTAGGATATGAATGTCTATGTAGGAGTATATGTGGTTATGGATGTGAATGTATGTGGTGAACTAATATAATATATGGATGTATATAAGGATGATATGAGGTTATGGATGTGATGATCATGGTGTATAAAAATGATGGTATGATGTGAATGTGCAAATAAAAGTGAATGCAAATGATTTTTGAAGATGTGTGATAATGGATGTTTATGATATGCGTTAATATTGTAATCTAACCTAAGACAGGGATGTATGTGAAGATGGAAACTTAGGACTTGGACAAGAGAATGGTATTTTAATAAGTTGTGATATGGATGTAAGTGATGACTCTAATATAGTGTATGTATGTATATGAAGATAATATGTGATTGATATGAAAAAAGGGTAAAAAATATATGGATGGTGTTCAAAACCTAAGATATGTATGTGTATGAGGATGATATGTGAATATGGATGTTAGTATATGGGTGATGGTCTAATCTATGAGGATAATATGGTGTTGGTATGATGTGGATGTGTAAATAAAAGTGAATGTAAGTGATAGATGAAGATATAGAATAGTGGTGTGATGATATTTGTGATATGTATGTATATAGTAGTCTAACCTAGGCTATGCATGTATGTAAAGATGGAAACCTATGACTTAGACAAGATAATGGTATGATAAGAAGTTGTGATATAAATGTGAGTGATGTTCTAGATTTAGGATGATGGATGTGTATGAGGATCAAAGATAATGTATGTGAATAAAAGTCTCAAGAAAAGGTAGTGGATGCATATGGGATGTCAAGCTATGACAATGGATGATATGGTTATGAATGGGAATGATGGTATTAAACTAGAAGATAGATGTCAAAATAGGTTCTAGACAATATGATGATGTGGAGATGGTTGATAAATAAACCTTAGAAAGAGGACAATCCTAATCTAAGAAAAAAATTACAAAATACTTGTTTTTGAAATATTTTATTATTTTTTGGATTATTGGTTTTTACACTAAAAATAATATAGAAAATTAAAAAATATAAGGCTAAAAAGGGATAAATTCCCCATTTAGATTCAAGTGGGGAGGTTCTAATCTAACAAAAATAAGTGGAAAAAACACACCAATCCTAAAATTATTCAGGTGGGAGTGACTCCTAGTGTGGGCCTACCAACAAAGCTAATAACTTTGTGAAGTGATGGATAACTAGGATATGCAAGGTCATGTACCACTTACTAAACCTTTACCTTGGAAGGACAAGGCCCTATCCAAGGGTAGCTTCTATCTCAAAAAATGATGATACATGGTGAGTAACTCTAGGGCATGATACACATCCCTTGCATAAAACTAGAAGACAACTCAGACTTAAGATTTGAAATACAAGCTCACTAGGGGAGATCCATGAACAAAGGACTCGTCTTCATACATGAGGATAGGAGGGTCTCTCCTAGTCTCTTCAACACCAAGTTTTTGTGTATTGAGGGTCTCAAGCTCTGCTAGACATGACAATAGCTCACTTTTTGAGGTAAAAATTTCACTCCCCCCCTTTATACACCACACTAAAAAGCATGGTTGAGGTCATCCCTTGGGGTGATGAAATACTCAAGAAAGCCTCCTAAAAAAAATAAGGTAACACTTAATTTTTATCCTCAAAATCACCCTAGGGTGCAAGAGGAGATAATATGTAAGTGACCATGGGGATTAAAAGAAATTTGTTTATTTTAAGCCCAAATAAAAATGTGAGTTTATTTTAACCAATGTTAATGGTGAGAAAAAAATAAAGGAAAAAAAATAAAAATAAAAATGGTCTAAATCAATCTTCAACAACACATCCTACAAAGCCATAGATTAGTAGTTCCTAAATTTGTCTTTTCCCAACAAGACATGTTGCATTCAAATGACCAGTCCAAACCAACAATAATAATAATAAATCAAGGAAAATAGACTGCACCAATGGATTCCTCGTGATTTTCTAATAGTTTATTTTTGTTTTGAAAAATGAGCTCTTATGCACAAGATATTATTAGGATTTGGTGTTGTACACCTTTGCATAAAATGATTTATTATAATGATCTAATTAAATAATTATTTAGTTGTGGTACATCTAGGAGATGTGGTTAGCCACATAAGGTATTTATTTGGGTCCACTTATACATTTTTATTTTAATATTGGGTTAATTATTTTGTGTGGGAGACATAGGACAATTATTTAATATTTAGGGAAATATATTTAATAATGTACAAACTTAGTACCCAATATTAAATGAGGGGTCAATGGTTTTGTGTACTCATGGTTTTAGGGCACATAGTTTTATCTTACGACTTGGTTGTATTTGTGTGAGATTGAGTCTATAAAAAAACACATGTTTAGTAGTTAAGGTTGGTTGGGTGAGTAGGTTTTCATATTATTGAGTCTTTCTAAGGAGTGCACATGTGAATCATGGAATGGGATGTGTGGATTCATGCTTGGACACTTAGAGAATGTACATAGGAGAGGTTCGGTGTTTTAGAAGTATTCATTGAACTCTATGTGTGTGTGTATTATTTTATTTCTAAATAATAGATGGAGTATGGATACTTTTGGAGGCTAGGATTTTCTCTCTTGAGGGGTTTCCCAAGATATATCTTATGTTATCTTGTAGCTTATCTATTTGATCTATGCATTTGGTTAGTTATCTTGTGCCTTGTCTATTTAATCTATGCATTTGCTTTTCTCTCATGGAGTTATGTAGGAAATGGATTTAACATTCTAAGTATTATGCATTGTTTCCTAATAAATATGGGTGTTTGAAGTTTGCAAATAAAGCATGCCTTTTGAGGAATTTTACCTGATCTAATCCACAATGTAGATCTTTGGACCAACTACCTAAAGCCTATAAACAATAAAAAAAATGATTTATACATAAGAAATTATTAGCATTTCCATGAAACTACCCTATTATGAAATGCAAAACAAAGGGGGTCCCTTTAGCCCATAGGTGCTATAAATTAGCCCCCATGCAACTAGGGGTAGGTGGGCAGATGTTGGGAACTTTTTCAATAGGGCTCCTAGTCAACCATGTGACTAGGGGAAAATGCCTAAAAATTTTATTTTTTTTAGAAACAAAATTAAATAAAATAAAATTAAAAATAAAAATAAAAAGGAAAATTAAAAAATTTAAGAATTTAAACTAAAGATTTAGAACACATGAAATAAAGCAATGTAGATTTTTGTTTTTTATTTTATTTTTGTTTTTAACATAAGGGTGAATTTACCTGGCGTATGGTTTTATATCTTATTTAGTGGTTTTACTACAGAACCCATGGTTTTCCCTATAAAATGTGTGGTTTTGGTTGGAAATAAGGTGGTTTTGACATAATTTTTTTGGTTTTGAATTTAAAATGGTGGTTTTGACAAAAAAATCATGATTTTGACCATATAATGGTGGTTCAAGAAAAAAATGCACATTTTGAGGGATTAATGCATGGTTTTGACATAAACAAGGGTTGTTTTTCATGATTTTATCCATAAATAATGGTTTTTTTTTTTAAATGACATATTTTATAATAACAAAAATATGATAAATTATATATCAAAATTCATCACTTGGATTTTATAGATGCAACCATGATGTCTATTTCACAATACAATTCTCCTAAAAAATGTTGATATTCATTGCCTCCTCAAAAAAGTATTCACTTATAAGATCAAGCTCACAAAAAATCACAAGTACACACATTAAATATGTAAGTTCATGTCAAGTTCACCAAATTATATGCATGAAAATAAACAAATAAAATAACATCAAAATGAAACCAATTCAACATTAAAAATTTCACATGCAAACCTCTAACTGAGCATGTGTAATTTTTTTCTCATTTGTGATGTGGGTGCTCAATTCACCAACATGACATCGACATTACTTGAATTACCAATTGATGGAATATTAACGTATTATTAAATGCTTTATGACTTGGTTGATTATTAATGATTGATAATTGATTTATAGATTTGCAAGAGGATTTGGTGAATGACTAGGATTAAATCTAGAAGTTGAGATTTGATCCTGACCTAGGGGACTGATGAGGAGATGTGGAATGCATAAGTGAGTTGCACATTATTTTAATTTTTAATTAAAATAATTATAATTTATCAACTCAATGTGACTGCCTGAAGTTAACATAAATGATTGATTAGTCAAATTCTTGCATGGAGGAGTTAACTAAGTGCATGAGATAATTATTCATCATGTTGAATACAATAGAGGATTAAGTTAATAAAACAAAAAAAAGTGTTAGAAATTTTTTTCTCATAAGCTCAAAGATAGCATAGGTGTTGGACAGTTACATAACTGACAACTTGATTATACGTTCATTTAAAAACATAAAAGGGTGGCTAGATGTATCTCTATTGAGTTGAAAACCTAAATGGTGGCCCAATAGAGGCTAATGATAATTTTTTTTTAGGGAACCACAAGCTAAATATTGCAAGATTACCCCCATAGATTATAATAAGCTAGAGGTCATCACAAGTCACAAAAAATTAGCTTACACTAGTATCAAATACTTTTTTGTATGTCCTACTAGTTAAATATGTACAAGGATGAGTTTAGGGACACATCCCTATATACAAATAGTCTATAATAAGAATATATTATATCACCCACAATATATTACTAAGAGTATGAGGAAATGAGTATGTAATGAGAACATCTATGTAATAGTTAATCATCCAAGCACGTGTGATGTGTATATATGTTTGAGGTATGAAATATTATATGTAAGACTAATGATATGAATAAAGATATGAATGATTTTATATTATTATATATGGATGACTATAATATTTCATTTTTTTATTTGTTAATATACCACATTTGTTCTATTTTCCTTCTTACTGTAATACATTAGGGTTAACTTTCTAACATAAATAATATAAACCTTGGGTCTATATTTGTTGTCAATATTTGGATTCATTACCAAGACCTTAATTTTTTGGTTCATATGAAGAGAAAAATTAAGAAAATAAGATTATGATAAAGAATACTCTACAAAAACTGAGTAGTAATGGTGGATATATGGAAAATATAGAAATTTGTGGTGTCACTTAAACTAGGTGTTAACTATTATGGGAGGTTATGTACCTATAAGTGACTATGGAATGGGAGGATATCATGAAGAGATGTAACTACATTAAATAATTAATGGATGAATAATTAATGATGGATAAAATAAATCATCAATGGAAAAGGGTGATAGTAAGAGAGTCAAAGAAATGATTGTTAAGATTTAAATGGGTATTGAATAAATTAAGAAAATGATCCTTGCATAAAATAAGATAGAGGAAGAGGATGTAGAAAATAAAACCTAAAAAAAGAAGAGAGATATTGTAAAACATTAGAGAAGGTATGAGAAGCATCACGAGAGCATGCTAAGAAGGTTTCTATCAATGAGTTTTTTAATAATGAGATAAGAAGTTTCATGATAGACATGATACTCACTAATATTGAAAAACTAGAGTGAACTAAAGTGATTCATAATCCAAATAGAAATTAAAAAATAAATGTAACCATAATGATGGAGTAGTTGAAATAATATGGGGCATTAACAAATATGAATGACTTGAAATGTTGGATGGAAGACACCATATATGTGATAGAAAGAGAGAGGCTTGGAAGTAGTGGTCATATCCCTATACAATGGATAACTTATACATCCTTAACCCAATAAACACATTGGAACATGTGTAGTTGACTCATGAATTATATAATTTAGTCCTATTTATCAAGACAAAAATATAGCATGTCATCATATTTTTCTAAAAAATTCTACTTTTCTATATATTTATAAATGTCAAATAGAGACATTTATGTTTGGTAAAAAATATATGTTCACTAGAAAATATAAAATAAATAATATAAATTAGAAAAGGAAATAATATCAATTGAAAATATACCACCCATATTTGTGTGTCTCACTTCCTAGTCATACCCATCCAAGTTTTCTTTCAACTTCTCCTCTAAAATTAATTTCTTCTAAAACTAATAACATGCAAGAAATCACATGATATTAGCATCCCTTGTCGAGTGCTTCATCTACTTCCTTGGTAAATATAATATCTTTCTTGATATCTACATAATTATTTTTCCATTACATGCAATTTAAAAAAATTATGCTAGAAATTATTGCTAGGGGTTCTAAAGTATCTACAAAAGAGTTGTTTCTATTATATAAGATAGATTCCCATGAAGGGTCTAGTTAAGTGAAGAGCACTTAAAACCCAACACATAGGCCTTAAATAATTTTTTGTATATGACCTTGTTCTTCCTTGTACCTTTAGGTATATTATAAGACCTCATAGTTTTTTCAAATCCTAGCCCTAGGCAACCTTCAATTATTTCTAATTTTTAATACATTAGTAAGTTATTAGTTCTAGTAAGTTGTTCAAAATATACCTTCAAGATGGGATAGTTTTTCTATGGGAATGGTCTATCCTTTGAATAGTTAAAATACTTATGAAAAAAATCAATATATCTATGAGCTCATAGACCAAACATACCTTGTATAATCCTTCCCTCTTTTTTTATTTGTTGGTTGTTCATCTCTTGTGTTTATTAGTGTAGCATGTTTCAAAGTTATATTTCCTCCATAAAGTTTTGTTTTTCTTTTCTTTTTTGTCTTACCATCTAGTGCTTTTCTACATTACTCTTTCATCCAAGTGTTACATTTTCCTTCAATGTCTACCCCTTTCCCACACTTTATTACTTTATAAATTTTACCTCTCCTTACTCCTTGTTGTATTTTAACTTTCAAAAACTCCTATTAATATTTCCAAACACTCTATTTCTTATTAAAACCATCAAACCCAATCCTTATACTACCATTAATTTTTCTACAACATCCATTCACCTCATCCCAACACCTAAATTTTGAATAGCTTACACTATAATTTTCACTCCTTATCACAATAATACTCCCAAAATTTTAGAATTATTCTTATCTTATCCCATCTATTTATTTTATAATCTTTACTAACCATTCAAAATAAAATTTAATATATAAAAAAATCTTTGAATTTAGAAAATATAATTCCATTTTGTTACAATGCATTCATACCACTTTATTACACTTAACTAATTCATCAATTTTTACTCTTCTTACCCCTAACCCTTATCTAGTCCTACTACAAATTTCACAAAACCCTCATAACATTTCATAACACTCTCTTGCTTCTTACAATCATCAAACTCACCCCTTATACTATATTTTTTTACCTTTAAATTTTTACATTACGTCACCTAAGTTATATATATTCTAAACAACTAATAATCACACTTTTACATTCTTTTACATTCCTTATCCTTATAAAAGTTTACCAATAATTCACAATTTTTTTCTTATCAAGCACCTATTTATCTTATCCTCTATCCTATTTTGGATCAACCTTTAATAATTGTCCAAATTATGTTTTTCATATAATTCTTTCATTTATCTTCTAACTCTAAACCTTTGTAACACTTCACTACATCATTTTTGTCTCATCTTTCCCTTATCGAGTATTTCTAGTCCTTTAATAAATCACAATACTCTCTTAAAATTTCTCAACACTCTCTTATTGCAACCATCAACCCCACCCTTCATGCTACATGTGTGTACCTTTCAATTTTCTACAAAAAATATTCACCTCATCCCAATAACTAAGTTATCTTTCTTCTAAAAAACTAATTGCACACATTTACACTATATTTTTCACTACATATCCCTACAACAATTTCCAAAATTTTCACAATTGATACTTCCTTTATTACAAAAAAAATTATTTATCTTATACCCTTTTCTAACCTCTTAAAATAAAATTCAATTCACTACAACACTCTTTGAAATTTTCAAACGATCCAATTTTTTAACAACACATTAATGCTCCTATCCTACACTTCATTACCTCATCCTTTTACTTCTCTTACACATAGCCCTTACCTAGTCTTACTATAACTTTCACTAAACCATCTCAACATTTTCTAGCACTCTCTTTCTTCTTATAACGATCAACATTTCCCCTTATACTACCTTTGTGTACCTTTTGAATTTCTCTATCACCTCTTTACCTCATTCTAATACTCATGTTATCTTTAATATAAATGCTTAATTTTCATAATTTTGGAAAAAAATATAATCCTTATCCTAAAAACTTTCCTAAGCTTTCAAAAAACTTCTTATTTTATTGAGTGCCTATTTATCTAAAATCCTATCCTCTTTTGGCTCAACCTCTTTTAATTTTCCAAATTGTATTTTCATCCAAATATTGTATTTTTCCTCAATCTCTACCCCCTTTTGACTCTTCATTACTTCACCATTTCATTATTTTTCCCTCTTATTTCACCTATCCCTTACCCTTAGTCCTATTACAAATTTCACAATGCCCTCACAATTCATCAATGCTCTATTTCTTCGTGTATCTATCATTCCCACCCTTGATGTTACCTTTGTATATCTTTCAATTTTCTATAATGCCTATTTACCTCATCCCAAAACCTAAGTTTTATTTCTTCTAAACACCTAATTATTTTATTTTTACCTATATTTTGAAAGGAATATAGGTAAGAAGAAGCAAATTATTACAAAAATCTAAGTGGGGGAAATGATGCTTTAAACCCTTATTATTTATAAATTTAGATGCACAATTAGATAATGTAAATGGAACATGCAAAACAATAATCTATTATAACACAATGTTTACATGGGGAAATTTTTTTGGGAGAAAAATACCACACTCCAAAAGCATAACTCTCTATATTATCAGAAATATAAATCAAGTTACAATACAATCATAGAGCTAAGATTGTTCAAGATTTTGCAACTATAACAAGATTTTTGGAGTGAATCTAATAGCATAATGATATCTTTGAAATATTTAAACCTCTACTACATACCAAATGACTAATTAATAAATATATACAACTACAAGGAGGAATATAGATGAAAATATTTCCACATGGAACACATCCAATACCTAAATTTATATCACCGATTTCCCTTGATACACACAACACTTGCATGCATGCATACAATAACCTTTCATAAAGTTCAATGCCATAAATAAGACCCATAAAATCTGAAATTAACATTTCAAAAACATTCCTCAATGTGCATATCCCCTTTCAACATGCAATACACCTTGCATGCATAGGGCCCACCTATAATAATTTGTCATTTGACAACCTTGTCATAATCTACCATAATTTTTCTTACAACTTATGGTAAAAGCCATAAAATCAGCTTACAATGGGGTCCACCAAGTGGGATTGCTATCTCCACTAAATTAGGATGCATGCCATCCTAGTCACCTACTATATAGGTTACCACCTCATCAAAGTACATCCACAAGATGTCACAAGATGAACATAAAATATAAGAAAATTAAATAATCAAACAACTAAAATATAATTTAATTCTAGGACTTAAAAAGGTTGAGATACCTTAATCCCAAAAAATTTCCACTTTTTAAATATATTTCAAGAGCCAATCAAAAATCAATTGCTAGGGATCATGAGGCCTATGGAACCAAAACACTAATTGAACTTATCTTCTCTCATAGGATTTATCAATACATCTCTAAAATTCATCAAAGTGTCAACCTTCTATATTTTCACCTTCCCATCTTCCACCATGTCATAGAAAAATAGAATTGAACATTAATGTGCTTTGTTCTAGTATGAAATGTATGATTTTTTCCTAGAAAAATGGAACTCTAACTATAATCTGACTATCACAATAGATAGTAATCATCCTTGCATCAATCCCAACATTAGAACACAAAATTCTAAGCCAAATGGATTCCTTAAAGGTATGAGTATTCACCATATACTCTACTTTTCTTGTGGTCTAAAAATTTCCTCCTACTCATCTAACTAATAGCACAACCAAACATCATGAATATATATCCACTAGTGGATCTTCTACTATCAATGTCACTTGCCTAATGTGAATCCACATATCCAAAAATACAAATTGAATTCCAAGGTCCAGGAGGATAACCATGAAAACATAAGGAGTACTTGAAAGTATCTTGCAAATAATTAAACATTCACTTAACCACATACCAATATACTTGTCTAGGATTTCCATAAATCAACTCAAGTCTTCCACTACTTTAGAAATGTCTCGCCTCATATAGACCATGACATACATCAAAATTCCAATAACACTTACATATGGTACTTTTCGCTTTTCCTCCATCTGAGTTCGAGATTTTGGAGAATTATCCATAGATAAATTCATCACTTGTATAATAGGAACAACCAAAGGTCTACAAGCTACCATGACTAATGTTTCCAACACTAAGTTCATGTACTCAATCTAGCTTAACCAAATCTTACTACTAGCTCTATCTCTTTTGATCTCCATTCCCAAAATGTACCTAGTTGCACCTAGATATTTCATCTCAAACTTTGATGACAATCAAGACTTCAAGTAAAAAATAAAACCCTTACCATTCCCAAAAATAAAACATCAGCCACATATAATGCAATAATGAGAATGTGACCATTATCAATTATGTAGTAATCACAATGATCAGATTTAGACCTTTGAATCCCAAACTCAACACATAGGTATCAAAATTTTGGTACCACATCCTAGGAGATTATTTAGTCCATACAAAGACTTGTTCAACTGCAAACCAAAATTTCTTTACCTTTTACCATGAAATTATTTGGGTGTGACATAAAGATTTCTTCTTCCAAGTCAACATGAATGAATGTTGTCTTCACACCCATTTGCTCAACTTCTAAATTGTAAGTTGCAGCAAGTGATAATAGGAGCTGAATGGATGCCAACTTTTATATAGGAAAGAATATTTAACCATGATCAATTCCCTCCACCTATGAATACTCCTTCACAACTAACCATGCTTTATGCATCTCAACACTACCATCAACAAAACATTTTTATTGAACACCCATTTGTAGTGAAGGGGTTTAAGTCCTTTAGGAAAATGTACCAATTTGTAAGTGTCATTTTTATTCAATATAGAAATCTCATCCATGGATTTTATACAATAACCTACATCACTCATACTCATAGCCTCTTTTATAGTCCTAGGATCATCAGTGTTAGCAATCAAAGAAAATATACAACTAGAATCCAATAATGAATAACCAAACTTTCTCGATTGTTGCCTAGCTCATGTAGACCTCCTCAATGGTTGAGATTGAGGTTCTTCTTATTATTCATAATTTTTAGAGATTATAGAATTCTCCTTATCATTAGGTCCAATAGGTATACATGGTTCATTTTTTATAGGAGTAGGCAGAATATGAACTACATCATTTTCTTTCTCCTTTCTCTAGCTGCAAACAACAAAATAAGGTTTCAACTCAATGAAAATCACACTTATAATATAGAGAATTTTCTTGGCCATTAGATCCCAAAGCTTGTACCTTTTCACACCAAAACCATAGTCAATGAAGATACACTTAACACCCTTATTCATGAACTTAGACATCTTCTCATTAGCACATGTGCATATGCCACACCTCCATGGGTGTCTTATCAACAAGTGCTAATGTATGAGATTTGTTGATCAAATAACATACAATGGCTACAAATTCAACACCAATTTTTTGTTCAAGGATATCTTCACTCAAAATACTCCTATATCTCTCCATAAACATAATATTTATTCTCTCTGCAACTCTATTCTACTGAGGGGTGTATGGAGTTGTCTTATGCCTCTCAATTATATACTCTTTATAAAAATTGTCAAAATTTTCCAAAAAAATTCATCACCATTATTAGTCCTCAAACACTTAATCTTTTTGGAAGTTTTTTTTTTTCAAAAAAGGATTTTAAATCCTTAAACTAACTAAATACTTAAAATTTACTCTTGAGAAAATAAATATATGTACTTCTACTATAATCATCAATGAATGAAACAAAATTTACAAATTTTGGAGCATTAATATGACCAAACACACAAAAATGAATATAGTCTAGAACTCTAAAAGATTTTTGAGAACTAGAATAAAACTAAACATAGTTCTACTTTCCACTAGTGATATTCATAAAAATTAGACTCAAGATTACAATCTCATCAAGCCCCTCATAAGAAATTTTATTTTCAAGGTTCTAAGACCCTTCCCACCAATATGACCATGTCTCTAGTGTCATAATTTCATGTCCAAGGAGTGAACACACTTAGGTACCAAAAATGAATGACCATCGAAAGTTGATGCAATATATTTTTTTACTTCTAATTCCTATGGTGAGGATGAAGAATCTATAGATATTTTCTTCAAAATTTCAAAATCAATGTTGCATTGAATAAAGGTGCCAATTAAAACACAATTTACCAACACCATAACTCCTCTCATCATATTACATCCTCCACTCAAGAAAATAACCTAAACACACACATCATTCAACTTTCTCACTAAAAGTAGGTTTTGTGCCAAACCCAAGATATGAAAAACACCATTGATTCCCTTCACTCTACCATTAGGGAATTGATCAATCTTGAATATTCCATGACTAGTAATCCTTAAATAAGAGTCATCACTCAAGTACACTTTTCCACCTTCAAATTCTTCATAATTTAAGAACCAACCCATATGCAAGTTCATGTGGAAATATTCACTTGATTCTATCAACCACACATCTTAAGATGCATAGATTTCCAAGGTTGTGACAAAAATCATCTACATCATCCTAAGAGGATTTACCTAAGTTACAATTAAAGAAATTATTTTTTTCGTCTATTTCTCCTTCTCCCACTCCTTGTAGAATGACTAGATTTTTCATAGTCCCAAAATTTCTCCTTGGAATTTCTAGGAGACTTAGATCTCCCTGAGGATTTGGATTTTGAATTCTTGTCCTTTTTTTCTCCTTTGTTCTATCATTAACAACAAGGGCCTCCATAGCCATCTTGAAATATTTTCTCTACATCTCTTCTAAAAGAAATGATGCAACCACTTCATCCATCTTGAATGTAGTAGTGGTACTCCTAATGGACATGACAAGGTGATCCCTGTTGGAAAGAGAAATGGGAAAGTATAGTCCACATATTTGTACCTCAACACTCCTTAAGTAGCTTGTTTATACCCCAAAGGATACATTAAGAAAAAAAAGCATGTGTAGTAAGAATCTAGAAGGCGTACATATAATATAACATTATAATATCAAATAAAATATTCATACATCCATCAAACACATATATGATCCTTATAAATCCTTTGTGTTATATCGTAATAGGTACAAAAGCTAGGTCTTAGTCTCTGCTTTGGTACTATATCTCTCTATAATTCTATCTCTTCATCTCCTATATATATTTGTATACATTTTAGATCATATATACATATATTTACTTGAAGGGACATGACTTCTAACTATACCTAATGCATTTTCACAGTACCACAAACCTTTTCTAGTAGCTTGTTGTATGTTCTATTATCACCCTTAACTTGCTAACATCATCCCCTTTTTAAAATGATGTCTTGTCCTCAATAAATAATGCCCAATTGGGAAGGAGGTGTAAGCCGTCATTTTCTTTAGTCATAGCCAGCCGTAGTCGGTCGTAGTCGGCCAATTATTTATGTTCAATAAAACTATAGTTGTAGTGCAAATAATTAATGTAATGAATGTCATGTGTACTTGGGTAATTAGGTCTCGATTATTAGTCAAGGGGTTGTTATGAAATGTCACAATGGTTGGTTTCTCAACCACCACCGAGAATTATATGTATTGAGTCCTTGTAGTCAGGAAAACATTATTACTATGATGAGAGTTCTATTGACAACCATGTGATTGTAATGTTGATACTTTATTATGGATAAATGAATAGAAGCATTCCTTATTTCATGCATCTTATATTCTAGAATATGTTGTACGTATCTATATTCTATGCATAACTAGTCTACTTTTGTAGTACATTGAAATACATCTTATGAAGTAAAATTTTGGCATCGTTGCCTAAGCATACCAAGGAAATCACTCACCAATAAGATGGCAGCATAATGGGTTGACCGATGGAAGAGCCTATGGAAACTAATGAAGAGAGGGAAGATGAGTTGACACAAGATTTGGTGAATATGTGGGATATATCACTAAGAGACCACATACAGAGGGAAGCTCTACAATGAGAGATCCCTCAGGAAGTCATCTGGGATAGATTGCAAGTGAATGCTGAAGTTGACCATCTCCTCAACCATCTTCCAAGACTGTTGGCCCACCATTTCATCATCCTATAGGACCTTTGGGCGAAGAGCAATCAGGAATACCGAAGGCAACAAATATTGCAACAGTATGAAGAACAAACCAAACGGGAAGAGGAGGAACGAGACACTAGCTGAAGATGTACTCCTGACAACCAATGATCATGTGAACAACCTTTAATACTCGTATATCCTAAAAAAGACAAGGATTGAGTACCAATCAGACACGAAACTCAAGAGGATAAGGTTCAGTGATCACTCAGGCTATAGGAGAAAGAAAACCAATGATGAAGACTAAGACAAATTGATAAATAATTTAATGAAGACCTAACTAAAATAAACCAAAGCATTAGAAGAGCACATGAAAATATTGAGGAAATAGACCAATATATCAAAAGAGCACATCAAAAAAAATTGAGGGAAGGAACGAAGAACCCTTCAATACACCGTACAAAGAAATATATAGAATTTATGACAATGAAAATGAATTAAGTGAAGAGATCGACAATAGCATCTAACACATTCAAGAGTTGTCCATATTGGATGATGACAAAGGGCTAAGGACTGGAAGATCTAATCCCAAGACCCCAGGGCAGAGGGAGTATCAGAGTGAACCCCAAGAGACTTAAGGTGTCGAGGATGTTAATGGAAGACATGGGAGAGACTTGTACATGGTTGAGAGTGTAAGTGATGCATTAGGACATAGTGAGAAAACCAGTCCAATTAGGTCCAACACACAAGGAGGGAATTGGGGAAGTATGGTGAATCTTCCATCCAAGCAACAAAAGCTACCAAAATTTATGGGGAATGGGTCAGAAGATCCAGTACGATATTGTAAAATGTGTGAAACAATTTGGGTAGCCAACAGACAAGACGATCTAGACTATTGGCGGAAATAATTTCTAGCAACGATGAGAGATAATGCCATTGACTGGTACACAAAATTAGACCAAGTACATAGGGCATCATGGAGATTACTCAAGAAGGCATTCCAAGATGAGTTCAAAATATTGAGGGATGATAGTGAGATTGTAGAAAAGATCTACAAAACAAAGCAAGGGAAGCACAAGAACATGCGTACCTATAATCGGAGGCTAAAAGACTTGTTGGGGAAGTTATAAGCCTAGATAGCTAACAAGCTAAAGAAAAGGTGGTTCATGGAAGGATTACTTCCATCATTAAGGAAAACAATGAAATTTGTACCTTCATTGTTGTATGCTAAAGCGTACAATCGAGCGATGGATATATAGAGTGAAAATAAAACATCCTAAGGGAAAAGAAAGACATACGATGAGGAGATTACAAACAATAGTGATAGAGAGTCAAAAATAGTGCAAGAACTCTGAAAAGATATGCTAAGAATGATGAAAGAAATAAAGGTTGATAAGGAGAGCATGAAGGAGGCCAATGAATCGTGGTGTACAAACTGCAATGGGGAAGGTCACAGAAAGGTGAAGTGTCTGAAGAAGTTTTTCTCCAATATTTTCCAAGTGATGGGACATTTCGTTAAGGAATGCCCATACAACTTAAAAGCAAGGAGTGCACAAGTACTCTTCGCTCAAGGAGAACCGTTGACACCACCGAACACATCATCAAAATCCCAAAACAATTCCAATGTGTCCCCTTCATGGTACCGAAATAACCAAAGGAGCAACAAAAGTACCTTGCAAAGTAAGATACAGTACAATGCAAAGGACAACCCATGATCCAATGCCATAAGTGCAACGAATGGGGCCACTTTTCCAAGGACTACTAGAACGGTCAAGGTTTGAGAGGAAGATTGTGTAAGTGGTGTGGACCAAGTGATCGTGAAGATAATGAATGTCCCAAGCAAAAGGGCATCCACATGCTAGAAGTGGAAGAACAATATGTACTAGTGATCACTAGAGTGTAAGCAAAAAGGGTCATATATCCAGATCCACGTACGAAAAAATAAAGGATAAAGGAAGCAAAAGAAGAAGTGGAACTAGCGATGACAAAGGAAAAAAAACACCTTTGGAGAAACTAGGAATCTCTCGGTGGTTGGAGGTAGAAACAAACATCTGTGATAGGTATTGCAGACCACCGCACCAATAAAAATAATTCACCTTCTCTAGAATTTGCCACAGTTGGGACTGGAAATGATGAACGTTGTCAAGTATGGAAAGCAACTAGGATCAGAGGACTAAAGGAAAGAATTGGTACCAGAACCACCACCTTATGGTGAACAAACCATTGACCCAGTACTACTAACAATGAGAAGATGCTAGCGGTTGTTCAGACAAAGACCAAAGGGAACATTTTGAAAAATACTATCATCGACGAAGAGTCAGGATTCAATGTACTACCCAAAGACACATGGAAGAGGTCTTGGGAAGCCAAAAATTTGGCCATCGACATTCCAACTTGTTGGTGCTAATAAGCACGTGTTGGGTGAAAATTATGTAGTTTTTTCAATAGATTACACAACCTAGATTTCAACCACAGTTGTGTGAGATATAATCTCTCCTCTCAGAAAGGGGAGGAACCTTTCTTACTGCTTACAAAAGCTTAATAAAACTAACTAAATATTCACAAAATGTACACTACAACTACGAGATGGGGGGTGTGTGTTACATTCATGCTTCTCTCTTTTTTCAGAGAAGATGTTTTACAATGCTTCACAGTTGATAATTCTGATTCAAAGTAACCTTAAACTAAAAATAAGCAATAATGAAAATACCTCTATCTTGTCAAAGCAAAGCGTAGAGATATCAGGTATGATAATAATAACAATAAAAATGGAAAAGGAAAGTTTACAAAGGCACAAAATCGTTCTGTAGATTTTTCACTGATGGATATGTGATAGATGTACCGTTTGTCATATTAGAAGCACAAAGTCTTCTAGATACATCAATTTCATGAATAGCATGAACAATTACAAGCACAAATTCTTGTAGATCATCCAACAATAGTTAACCAAATGTAAACGTAAATCCAAATAAAGAATGTAACACAAAGTTTACATAAATCTATTTGAAGCCCTTCAGATCTCATGTACTAATCACCACCAATCTTACTCAAACCAAAAGAGAATTGATTCTAACACAAAGTTTGGTATGCAACTTCCTTTTTTATTGATCAGATTTAGATTCACAAAATTGAACACAAAGTCTCAATGTTCGTTTCACAAAAGGGCAACACTTCATTGCAAAATAATAAAGGTAAAAATTATAATAGAAATCCCTCTTATTTATAGAAGAGAGGGAAGATCTAATCTAGGAAATCATTTGAGTAAAAATAGGAAACCCTAACTTTGACTAAGTCAACATGTAATCCATCTTTGTGAAATTACATCTCATATTTTTAGTGTAATTATATTTTCCAAAAAGACATTTAAGATGTCAAAAAATATTTACAAGATGCATAAAGGGAAGCATAAAAAAGCTCAACATTGGAGATCAAGAGTCTTCATGGTTCCTTGCTTTGGGTGCGGAAGTCTTCATACTTCTTCTTGGTCTCCTGTATGAATGCATCATCTGGGCCAACTGTATAATCTACAAGGGTGTGAATTCTTGTGATTGACCTTCTGGCAGATGAATGGATTTTCTTGCACCTGTGAAGATGTGTGTTAAGATTATCAATGGTCAACCGTATATCACAAATGAAATGTATGGAGGCTTTGGAAAAACTAGCATCCTCCACTTGTTGAATAATGGCTTCTTTGTAGATCCTGGAAAGTTCACTGGCTGGAAGGAAAATATAGTTTTCTTCAAGAAGGTTGCGTGGAAATTCCTTGATCCCCTTCTTCAGGATAGCACGATGTCCTTCAACATCTTCTTGTACATGGTGAAGATCTTTGATAAGAGATTTGATCACATGGATACGGTGCTTGAGTGATTCTCTTACCTCTACATATTTTTCCTTGTTGGGAATTACCTCGGCTTGCACCAATTTATTGAGCTTTCCCTATTTCATCTGTGACCAAAATGATAGGCATTTTTCCATCTCTTTTTACTCTTGAATAAGAACACTTTCCTCTTTATCAAGCTCTAATTTGAGCTGAGCTATTTGTGGCCTTCTCATTAGTAGAAACTATTACCTGTGAACTATCTTGTATTAATTCATCAATGAAATCATATAATGCTTTACCTTTGGAGGCAAGCTTTTTTGCCTTATGTACTGTTGGTTCTTCAAGGTTTTCAATAGCCATGGGTTGGATATTTCTTGAAGATTTTGCGAGTCTCCTCAAAACAACTGCATATCATTCAGCCTTTTGCTTGTACATTTCTTAGGCTTGCTCCATTTTGTCAAGCCTTCCTGTCAATGGATCCAAGACTACTTGTGCATCTGCCTTTGCACTTTCATTTGTAACCTTGCCAAGCTGAACTCCCGTTATAGTGTAATATTCCATGTTTACATCTCCTTCCTCTTGAGGCAGTATGCCAATATCTACATATTTTTGGCCTGATTTATCAACATGGAGTCTAGAATGTACCTTTTCCTTTTTCTCCCCCTTGTCTTTTGGAGGGGCTATCTCTTCAAGATCGAGTTCTTCTGGAGAGATCATTTAATTTTTCCTCTTTGATACTTGAGATACCAACCAAGGGGGAAGAGAATAAGTATGAGCTTCTTGGTTGATTTTCAACTCTTTTGTCATGGTTTCTTCTATAGAAATGATTGGTATGGTGACAATTGGAGTATTGTTCATCATGACTACACTAGTATATTGCACACCAAGTTGAACTTGCAAAGATTCATGCTTGAACCTATTGAATTCAGTCTCGGAAGTGATGTCATAGGAGGGATATGACAAGCTAGGAATGGATGATGGAGGACTTATGAAAATATCAACCATTTGTGCATCTAAAACTAATGGAGTATCAAGTAAAGTTGATGTTGTAGGAGGAATAGGGACGTTCACTGCATGTATGGTGGAGGATTGTTTTTATTGGAGGTGTGGGAGGAAAATTTGAAGTTATGAGAGATGATGTGTGAGGTAAGTTTTCAACAAAATTCTTATGTGGAGACAGTGTTTGTTCTTTGCCATGCCTGAGCTCCTATTTATCACCTTCCCATTCTTCAAACTCTTTTTCACCTTCTTGATCACCTTCTGAATCTTGTTCACGTGGGGAATATTCTTTCTCCTCAAAGTCATCTTCTTGAGAATATTCTTCTTCAGAAGATTCTTTGCTTGAATTTTCTTCTTCTTCAGAATCAATCTCTTCAGAAACGGGCCCTTTTCCTTTTAGGCGAGATGTTTCAGATTCCATGGCCTCTTCATCTTGAACTACCCATGTATCCTTCTTTCCAATAGTGAAATTTATTCTAGGGCCTCTTCAAGAAGAAGAGGGAATAGCCGCCTACTTGTATTTTATGTGGAGTTCTTGTTGTGGGTTGATTTCTACTCTGGGTATTTCTCCTTCTAACTCTGTTTTGAAAGATTTCATCTGGAAACCATGTTTATGTAACCACTCTGTAGTGTTATCCAATATGGGAGAAGCCTCTCCTTGATGGAAACACATTCCTTCTTTGACCACTGTACTGCAGGAAAGGGTTTCCTAGAAACCTCATCTTTGTCATAGGCAACATTCATAATGTCATTGGGATCTATGAAATCTTCTGGTAAATCAGTAACACCAAGATCCTTGATCTACTGCACGATTAGCCTACAATAATCCATTTTGTGGATATCATCTTCATCTCTGCAATCAACCCAAATGTCTTCAAAGCGGTATTTGTGCTTGTGATCCTTTTTCAACTTATTTTTTACATTCTGAAAATCAAAGTCAAATATGGATTTATAGGTCCTTATTGTCATGACTTGCATTTCTGCATAGACTTATTTGGCCTTTTGCACACTATTGATGGTATACCTACCAATTTTTAGTGGATAATTGAATCCTGATTTGTCGATCCTCATTTGTTCTTTGTGAACTGAAATTAGTTGTCTACATAACTCCATGAGTACCCACTTGTCTGAGGGATATCTGGGCAACATGTAAGGGCACCTAGTGTAGCATCCTATCCTCATATAAGTGAAAGTTGGAAATTGTAAGAATATGCATCCAACCTTTCTTACCACTTTATAGGCCTCATCTGATACTCTCTTCTTTTTGAGAGTTGGGTCAAATTTTTATAGCAGAGGTACGAAGAAATCATCTATGACCCTTCTGAAATCGTGAAGACTCACCTTTAGCTCCAATTGATAGAAGTATTTTTACATTGGTATGAAGTGTCAGATCCCTTTTGTAGAAAGTCTTGGGAACTGTCTCACCACGGTTGTGGCATAAACCAAATAAGAAGTCATATAGAACTTCAAAGTGGTTGGCACATTAATCAACTGCTCATAGATCTCATCACTGATTTGAGTTCCCCAATCAATGTGAGCCTTCTTTCTCCATATGATTTGAATGTATTAATACATCCATTCATGAAAATGGGATGATTATGGTAAGCCTTTGACCCTTCTTAGGAGAGTGATCATGTCCCTGACGCCCTCCTTGAAGTCACTTCATGGAAGTCCTTTTGGCCATCTAGAGATAGTATGTTTGGGTTCTTTCAACCATTGACTATTTATCAAGTTCTTGGCTTTTTTCGGATCTGAGTCATAGACTTCTTGTGCCTATTGAATAGACATCTTTATGTATTGTTCCATGTGTGGAACTCTGAAAACAATATCCAAGAAATCAAGATCAAGTCTCATTACCACCTTTCCAGAGGAGTCTATCACACCTTTTCTTTCCTTGATGTAATGAGATGAAACTTGGAGGATGAACTATGTGTTGTGTGCAAAAGTTGGGAATGTAGACACTAGATGTAGATTTTTGTGAATGATAGCTCTCAAGGAGTATTCAAGAGGCTTTTGCTCAGTCCTTTTCACAGAGTCTACAAGGTCCTGATGACCGACTTTAGTTTCTTTTATTTCATCTACTCTAGAGAGCACCACTATAGGTGGGAAAACACCTTGATACTTATATTTCATCTTGTGCTCTTTTTTAGAGGATGAAGGAGGAGTCTTTGTTGTCATCTAGAAACAACTGGATCAAAGATGTCACCTTGAGGATCACTTGATGATATCTAGGAAGAAACTACACAGATGGTGAATCAATAGGCATTGGTAGAACAAGTAGCATTGGGAAGCGTGAAGTGAGAAAACGATGTTGAAAAAGTGTGAATAGATCAACTAGGCATGAAAAATGATGCGGGAGTAGAGAAACGGGGTTCAGAGCGAAAACAGAGTAGTTTGAAATTGTCTAAGGAAAAAATTGCCAAAAGTGTAGGAGCACTAAAAATCAATGCTCCTATACTTGGAGATTTGATTTCAGGTGTAAGGGTGCTGAAAATTAGCACCCTTACATGTCAAACATGTAAAATTTTCAAATGTGTCATGGCTCTGAAAATCAGCGTCATGGCAGTTGACCTCACTTAGAAAAGTTCATGGAGTGCCATGGCGGGATTTTTCAGTGCCTTGTCATTTGGTAGAAAAAGAACTCCATGTAGGAGCGGTGATTTTCACCACTCCTACACTGGGACTCAAAATTTTGTGAAAATAATCAAGTGTAATGATGTGCTTTTTTAGAGCCTTGTCATGATTGAGTAAAATGATGAAAACTTTAGCATTTTAGCATATGCGTGGATGGAAGATTTCAACACTTTGGAAAGGCAAGTTTGAAAAATGAAAGGAAGACATTTTCTAAAGGAAATAATGGAAGAAAGAGATATGTTTCTTCATTATGAACTAGGGCATGAAAAAGAAAGAGGTGCACAAGGAGACACACAAAAAGTGAAGATTTCAAGGAGAAACAAGGGCATGACCTTTAGTCATGACACTTTAAAAATAATGCATACAAAAAATTGACACAAAACTTGGTGAGATTAAAAAGATCATTTACAAATCCATCCACAATGAATGCAAAGAAGTATAACATGGAGAAATAGGAAAAACAACATACCTGGAGCAAAAACAAAAACCCTAGCTCAAAATGTTTGAAGAAAATATTCAAAACGCATTTTGAAAGAATATATAAATCACCCAACACGATGAGGAGGAGAGATAGGCGGAAGAAATGGAGTTACATTGAGCTTAGATGAATTAAAAGTCACTTTTAAAATGTCATAAACGAAACTCCAAGTCATGCACCAACTAAGATACATTTTATGGTGAAACTGTGAAAAGTGCACTTGAGTTCAAAATCACCGCTCTAGTCATTTTTTACTAAGTCAGGAGAAAAAATGCATAAGCGCTAAAAATTAGCACTTGTGCACCAAAAACTAACTTTTGGAAAAGATGCACAAGCATTGATTTTGAGTGCTTGTGCAATTGACACTTAGTCAAATTTGCATCAAAATGTAGGAGCATTGTTTTTTGGCACTCCTGTACTTTTCCCAATTTTAACTAAGTATTGACATCTAGACCTCGTGAAGGTACTCGTTTCGAAGGTATTTGATAAATGAACGTAGAGGAATGCTCAAACAAATAGTTTGAGAATTTGGAACACACTTTGAGATGGATTGAAAATTGCCTCGTTTCACGTGCTTGAACATCACAAATCCTATGAATCAAATAAGTTTCATAGGGGGTTATCTGTGGATCGAGTGCTACTAGATTCCATGATAACATAATGAAATCAAACCATTGGGAACATTGATGGTGCAAAAGGGGGTGATCAAAACACATCCATTCCTACTAAACTTCATAGTCATTCCATTACAGAGGAAGGCATACAATGTGTTGCTTGGTTGAGGGTGTTTAGTGGCGGTCGGGGTGAATCATAATTGGAAAAGAAACACGCTATTTATAAAGAGAAATAGAAGGAAGTACGTGATCAACTTGAGAAATCAAACAGTGAGTGAAGAACTGGCATCAAACTCTGAATTGGAGAAAGGAGGAGCCATAGTGCCGAATGATGAGGAAATTTTAGACCTCCAGGAGAGCTCAAAAGATGAGACAAATTCCTTGAGAAGACAATTCCACTACCAAATGGAGGATTATGAAATTTTTCAGCAAGATTGCAATATGCTACAAGTCAAAGAGGAAGGGACGATGGAGGATGAAGCATCAACAAGCCAACCATTCCCTCCTGATTATGGAGAATATAAAGGAGTGGCTAGAGTGGAAAACACACCAACACATCACTTAGAAGGAGATAAAGTCATCAAGTACGAGGAACCAAATATAAAGAAGGTCAACCTCAGGGAAGAAGGTAATCCTCGTATGATCCTAGTAGGAGATGACTGGAACCCCATACTAAAAATAACTGCCCTCAAAATTTTCATGGAGTACAAGGACATCTTCGCATGGAAGTACAAGGAGCTAAAGGGAATACCTCTGAAATTATGCGTACACCAAATTTCGCTTATACCTTGAGCACAAACCATACAAAAATGACCATACTAGATGAATAAAAACTATGTTGTGAAGGTGCAACAGGAAATTGAGAAAATGTTGGAGGTTGGAATTATATTTAAGGTCGAAGTAATTGACTAGGTGTCACCAATAGTGATATCTTTGAAGGAGTCAGAAAAAATTATAATATGCGTAGACTTTCGAAGCCTCAATGCGGTGATGATAAAGGATCCCTTCCCGATCCCATTCATTGATTCAATCTTGGAGGAAGTGGTCGGGCATGAGATGTATTCATTTCTCAACGGGTTTTCAGGATATAACCAAATAAGCATCATCGAGGAGGAAAAACTCAAGACAACCTTCGTTGTCAAGGAAGGAGTGTATGCATACAATAAGATGTTGTTTGATCTATGCAACACTCCAAAAACCTTCCAATGGATCATACTGCATATATTTGACAAGATGTTCATGGGGAATTTCAATTCATTCCTCAATGACTGATCCATTTTTAGTAATGAGAAAACACACCTGAAGGCCCTTCGAGAATGTATGGAATGTTGCAAAGTATCCTGGTTGGTACTCAACCCCAGGAAGTGTCGGTTCATGGTACCTTAAGGAAAAATGCTCGGACACATCATCTACAAGGCAGGACTGAAGACCGATCTAGACAAAATTCAAGTGATCGTGCATATGGAGACTTTTTAAAATGTCATGGGAGTGAAATCATTCCTCGGTCACGTCGGATATTACAGAAGATTCATAAAGAATTTTTCCCAAATCTTGTACCCATTGGACATACTTACAAGAAAGGGGCAACCATTCGAATGGATAGAAGAATAGGAAGAGACATTCCAAGAATTGAAGGCACGACTGATCATTTCATTGATCTCGGTGTACTTGGATTGGGACAAGGAATTTCATGAGCACGTAGATGCTTCAAACTTTTCTATCAGAGCAACACTAGCATAGGTGGGCATTCAAGGACTAGACCATCTAGTGTACTTCGTCAGTTGACTATTGTCCAGAGTGAAAAAAATTATAGTACGATGGAGAGGGAAGCTTTGGGAATGGTTTATGCCATACAAAATTTCAAGCACTACCTATTGGAAACCCACTTCAAGTTTTATGCGGATCATCAAGCATTGATGTACCTAGTGAACAAGCCAATCATTCAAGGAAGGGTAAATAGATGGCTACTACTCCTACAAGAATTTACATTCACTATCAACATATAGCTAGGGAAGAGTCACATCATAACTGACCAACTATCAAGAGCACGGTCTGGAAAACCACCTAACGGTGTAAATGAGGAATTTTTAGATGTGCACCTATTTTAGATAGCAGCCCTACCCCCATGGTATGAGAAGATTGGGGAGTACTTATCCACCTCATCATTCTCGAGGGACATGCCACTGACAGAACAATGTAAACTAGTACTGAAGAGCAAGACATTCCAACTCATCATAGGTTGCTCTATAAGATGGGACCCAATCAAGTACTCTGACGGTGCATTATGGAGGAAGAAATCCCAAGAGTACTGAAGGAAGCACACATAGGATTGGTTGGAGGACACATGGGTCCAAATGCCATAGCAAGAAAAATTTCATTGGCAAGCCTCTAGTGGCTGACAATACACACTGACACATGAGATTGGGTTGTAGGATGTGATCCACCTGCCAGAGGGTTGGTAAACCATTGAAGCGAGCCTTCATGCCACTCTTTTCATTGCGGCATCAATAGTTGTTTGAATGATGGGGGTTGGACTTCATCAAGCCATTAAATTTTAGTCAAATGCACTGATGCCAATACATTTTTGTCACCATGGAGTACCTGATGAAGTGGGTGGAGGCCAGAGCACTGCCAGACAACACTGCAGTTAATATGACCAAATTCATGTACAAGAAAATTGTCACAAGGTATGGGATACCTATTCAAATTACAAGTGATTAGGAGGTAATTTTATGAATCACATCATACAACTGATGACATTAGAGTTCAAGATCCTACACAATCTTTCCAGACCATACTATCCAAGAGCAGAGTCAACTAACAAAATACTTGTACCAGTCATCCACAAATATTACAACATTGAGGAGGCAGATTAGGATAAATGACTACCAACCATACTATGGGCGTACCATATGACTTACAAGGTAAAAACTAGCCATAAACCCTTCCAATTAATGTATGGGAAAGAAGTTATAGTACCAATAGAGTACCTAGTACTGAGTTTAAGGATTGCAGTGGAAAATAGATTGGGTGATATGGAGTTTGAAGGAGATATTATTCTAATTGACCAAGCTGGATGAACGACGAGTAATGGATCAGTGGGTGATGGAGGTACACTAGAACTGATGGAATTTTGGCATGACAAATATCTCTAGCGAGTAAAATTCCAGTTGGGGTAGTTAGTTTTGAAGTACAATGGTCATAACAAACTCAAGCCAAGAAAGTTTAAAATTAGATGGTTGGGGCCATTTCGAATCCACAAATTTGAAGACAACAGAGCAATTAAATTAGCAAGACCATATGAAAAAATGTTGATGGATCTGGTGAATGGGTCGAAGTTGAAGATCTACAAAGAAAGGAAGGAACTTGTGCAAGTAAATATGTTGGGATACACAACTAGAGAGGATTGGATGGTATAGAAGGATGAAGCTAATAAGGAAAAATACTAGGGCCTAGGAGGTAGTGAATATGTTTCCGAAGAAGATTGGGATGCATTAGGAAGAGATAAGATAATGGAAGAAAGGCTAGTAATAAGAAAGTTGAAGGCATCACAGTTACCTGAGTGCACAAGCATCTAATTAATATAGTGTTCAGAACACCCACCTTGTGGCGAAGGATGAGGGGACACTAGAAGTTCCAGGCCCCATACAAGGCATAAGGAGGGGATACCTTGCCAAGGAATTGGACGAATAAGCTCAAACAGAGAAAGAAGATCAAGTGGCGAAGGAATGAAGGGAGCACCAATCGAGTGACACTAACAAAGAGGACAAAGAATGGTGGAGTGATGAGCAATGGAATGCGTATGCCAAAAAGATTGGCCCATGCTTGAAGACCATAATAATGACTAAAGACATGTTTATGTCACACATTGATGGATACATAGAAGAATTGTTGAAGCAAATGAGAATGGACAGAAGGAAGTTGCTGAAGGTGATGAGGGTCACAACAACAGATGGACTGTGGAGAGTGATATTGAACCTAGTCGGGCCACTGATAGTGGAAGGAGAGGATGTAACATGGTACCAATAGTACGACATAAGATATGTCGAAAACAAATTTAAAGCTATCAGTTCTGCTCCTTTACTTGATAAATGGTTGAATGTTAAGTATATGGGAATGTGCTATGAGGAATAATGCTACAAGAGGCCCCCGTACACATGCAAGTGGCACTACACCTTGAAACTACAGGTAAGGAAAGGTGAAGAAGTTAGGGGGATGAAAAGAAAAGTAGAGAGAGAGGAGAGAGAATTTGAGAAAAGTAAGAAAACATAAAAAATGAAGAGAGAGGAGAAAGAAAGTGGGAAAAATAATAAAGGAGAGATAAAAATTGGGAAAGAAAAAGTTGGGAAGAAGGAAAGAAAAAAATTAAAAATTACAAAAGTCGGGAAGTGGGGAAAAGTAGAAATTTTTGAAAAAGTATTAAATAAAGAGGAGAATACTCAAGTGAAAACATTAAAAAATTAAAATAGGCGGAGAGAATAACAATTAAGGTGAGAAAAATTAAAGTAAATATCAAAGTGCCTATGTGCGCCAAAAAGAAAGCCATACATGATAAGGGAGGAAAACTGGTGAATTGGTGAAAAATTATAAAGTCATATATTGTATGGCCATATGAGAAATGCAAGGGAAAGAGGCTTTGATAGGAAACATTAAATCGACCAAAAAGTAAAACCATACAACCTCTAGCAAAGAAAAGACAAGTTCAGTGAGAGAATAAAGAAGTGAGCAAGATACAAATCCAGAAGGAGAAGGAAACAGACATGCAAGTGATTGAAGGTGAAAATAAGGAGTCTGTACAAACACAAACCGTATGACACATTCTCTGAAAAGGTTTGGTGAACAAAAGGAAAAGTTTGGCAAGGAAAGTAGTACGGTCAAAAGAGGACGTACAACACAATGAAGGGTTCCAGAGAAGCGTGCATCCAAGACTTCACATCGTACAACTCTCAACAAGACATAGATACTAGATCGTACGGCCTAACTAGAGTTTCAAAGTACGACATTCATAAGAACCTTGCACTATATGGAAAATTCAAGTCTTTAAAGTATGACATAGAAAAATTTCATCATACAACAACCATAAGGGTATAAAACCATATGACATACACATTGGAATAGAAGTGTATGGCTCTCACAAGAATATGGCATTGTATAACCCAAGTTTCCATTGGTATGGCACTTAGAAGGCAAGAGGTTGTCCACTATATGAAAACCAAAGAAGTAGAGACACACCAAGCCTCACTTCGGCAACTATAGTAACTATCTCATCTTGCCAAGAATTAATTGTCAAGTGAAAAGAAACATAGTTGATTTGCATCGCCAGAAAGATACCAAGATGGAAAAAGGAAAGAAAGTAATGCAGTAAAAAGTTGAAGGTTGCATCAGTAGCGAAGAAGAAGAAAATGATTACAAACACAAATTCCATGACCTAGGAGAGCTTGACAAGGAATGACTGCAAGCAATGGTGGAGAAATATGACCAATGATCATATCCTTAAAATTTCACTAAGGGATGCTTACATGGACAAGGTAGTACTCTTACCATTTTTCAATGCTTGGGAGTTTGAGCCCTCGTTGAAGGCCATGGTTGAGAATTACTGTTGAAATTAACACCTAGGTCTATTTTGGATTATAGGGGTTGTGCAAAAATATTCTCATTTTGGGCACATGACTTTGAAAGAGTGTTCAACATCCCAACAACAAGAGTTAGGATAAACAAACTGAGAAAAATGACTCAACAACACAAAGAATCCCTTGTCAAGAAAGTTTGTTGAACTGACTTGAGATCCTAGGAGAAGGAGATCATCTAGAATACAAGCAATAGAGGGTTACACAAGCACTACCTGGCAACCCCAAAATGGAAATGCTTATTAGACTTGATGAAGTGTAGACTGACAACTTCAAGTTGAGCATCGGATATCATCATCTGGATGGTAGAATACATGATTGGCCTGAGTGTGAGTAAAGTTTATAATTGGGGGAGGTTACTTTCAGAGTGGATGAGAGAATTTTTGTCTCAAAGGCTTAAGGCATTTTACATGACACAACACAAAATTACCTTGTTCCTAGATGTCATAAACATACAAGTACTAGAGGGTAGATGGGGCCGACTACAACCACTCACCCATTTGGATCCAAGGTTGCCGATGCCATTCTACTAGATGGAGTTAGAGCTGAAAATTTTTAGAAAACATTCCTTGCAGGCAGGGAAGAAAAGGAAACATTGGGAGGTGTTGATGGAAAATGAAGCATTGACAGAGGAAGCATCAACAAAAAGCAGCGAAGAGGAGGAAGAGGAACCGATTGAATTGTCCTCTTTGATGTTGGTCGCTAGTTCACCAACAGACAAAGAAGTGTCCTTGGTCGTAGGTGCTTAGATGACATCGAGGATGGAGGTAGAGAAATCAATCATAATACCTCCTTTCTAGTCAGTGAGCTTCACCTTCCTAGCACCGCCAATTCGTATCAGGAGCCCATCATCGATCGTAATGTTTACCCTTCTGGCATCACCCATTAGCATTAGATGGAAATTGAGAGTAGTAGATTTTGTTCTAGGTGCATTTCCAGGTTGGGCACCACTCGCACGAGACTCGATACCACTAGTTGCCACACCACCAAGGTTGGCAGCCACATTGCCAATTTCAAGAGATACATTATCAAGCTCAATAGTTTCAGGAGAGGCATTGCCAAGTTCAGCAGTTTCAAGAGAGGAACTCTAAGGTTCAGAATTAGGAGATGTACTACTAGGTTTGGCCTCTTTAGGAGAGGTACTTCTAGGTTCAGTAGATTTAGGAGAGGTACTTCTAGGTTCAATAGATTTAGGAGATGCACTGCCAGGTTCGGCTGACTTGGCAATTTTTGGAGATGCACTACTAGTTTCAAAGGGGGTACACGACCAGGTTTGGTAGTTTTATGGGATACACTGCTAGGAACCTTGTCCCTAGTTGCATTTCCAGACATACCATTTTAGAGACCACTAGCCTTATCCCCGACCACTAGGCCAATGACGACTTGGGAATGATTACAACACAAGAGTAGGTCACTAGTTCCCCTTGTTACACCATTAGGAGCACTAGGAGTGGCAAACATAGATGATTGGTTGGGGTCAGTGGGTTTCATGCTATAGGTGGTAGAGCCTCTAGTAAATATCCCTTCAAAGGGTTTGGTTGAGGGTACAGATGAGGGGGGGCCACTCCTCCAAACTCAATAGAGTGATATTGCTAGGTTGGCATAGGAGGTGCATGAACAACCACTAGTGGCTACAGGTGAGATGGAGATGGTAGGAGAGATGGAGACAGTAGTGGTGGTACATGAAAATGAGAGGAAGACATTTAGGGAAACCCCTATGGTGGATGAGGAGTCTCTATTAGCACCTAGCAGTGAGGAGGAGGATAACTCGACGGGGTCTGGTGGATTGGTCATTGAGATGTTGCAGCCGAATCCATCAGATCCATAGGGACTGTACATCGATATGCGGAGGGGCTCTAACACATGGGGTGATTGATGATCTAGGTAGGATGGATCTCTAAATATCTCAAGGTTGGTTTCTCTCCCCTAGTGGCCTAGGAGGTGTAGTGCATCCGAGGATTCATGCAAATGGGGTGCAAGCCATAATTTTCTCGTATCTTCACCAGTTAGGGATGGATGGAAGGTGAGGCTCCAACAATGATCAAAGCATGACATGGTATGCCACTGAGGATGGAAAGAAGGGATGCCTAGGTTCTGGAGAGTCTCTATCATATCGAGTTAGCCTTCCATGATGTCTTTTATGCTGCAAAGCACCAAATATTGTGCACTGAGTTAACACTGGTAGGGAAGGTGGGGGCATATATAATGTTACAAAAGGTCAAAGATGAGTCAGCCAAAGCTATGAAGAACCTTCAAAAACAATTGATGGAGTAGACCTAGCTAGCTAGTGCTAAGGAAGCCCGAGCAGTGGCCTTGGAGGCCATGGTGACCACTTTCGAGGAAGAGGCATGGCAAAGGGAGCAGGCATGGGAATAGCAAGTAAAGGAGTTGGAAGAGTAGTTGGTGAAAAGGGACATAGAGGTGGACAAGTCCAAAAGCTAGTTGATGGAGGTGGCTTGCATGGTTGAAGCCTCCAAGGAATGAGAGATACTCATCGACCTCTAGCTCCATGTGCATATACAAGAAGTGAGGCAATTGAGGGAGAAACCCTCTCTGATGACTACCTCAACTTTATTAGTGCATCCGGGGACATCTTCACTTCTCCCTTCCTCTCATTATCATTATGTGTAATATAATTCCATTTTTGGTTTTCCACATCCTCTAGAAGATGACTTATTTTGTGGGGGGATGATGTAATCCGTCATTGTTTTTAGTTGTAGTCGATTGTAGCACAGTCAACCGTAGTCAGCCATAGCATAGTCGATTGTAGTCAGCCAGTTATTTATGTTAAATAAAGCTATATTTATAGTGTGAATAATCAATGTAATAAATGTCATGTGTACTCAGGTAATTAAGTCCTGATTAGTGGTCAAGGGGTTGTTATGAAACATCATGAA
Source organism: Sequoiadendron giganteum (assembly GCA_007115665.2). NCBI lineage: Eukaryota > Viridiplantae > Streptophyta > Pinopsida > Cupressales > Cupressaceae > Sequoiadendron > Sequoiadendron giganteum. The sequence continues at coordinate 336,986,878 of CM021105.1, read as the reverse complement.
AATTGGTTTCTCAGCCACTACCGAGAATTATATGTACTAAGTCCTTGTAGTCAAGAAAACATTATTACAATGATGAGAGTACTATTGACATCCATGCGATTTTAATGTTGATACTTTACTGTGGATAAATGAATAGAAGCATTCCTTATTTCATGCATCTTGTATTCTGGAATATGTTGTATGTATCTATATTTTGTGCATAACTAGTTTACTTCTATAGTACATTAAAATACATCCTATGAAGTAAACATGAGGTTCTAGTATTTTATCTTGAGTCTAGCCAAGGTGGAAGTCCAATGTGCTTGTGCCTAGAGTAAGGTCCCCATCTATCCCTAGAGTTGTGCCAAAGTGAGCTATGCTTACCAGAGATCACCTAGGATTGAAATTTTTGTTATGATTTGTTTGGCTTCCTTCAAAATAAGTTGAAGGAATATCAACTCGTTACTGATTGTCTCCCTCAATTGTTGTATTTTCTCTTTTACTATCTCCCTTTGAGTGTGGAGCTATTGTAGCTGGATATGAAGGTTTTCCACTTGATCCTTGATTTCCTCGATTGGGTCCTATAGAGGATCATATGCTACTTGTGCAGTTTGGACTTCTAATTGAATCATCTGGTTGTGGAGGTTCTTTGTTGTGTTCAACCACTATAAACAAAATTGGTCTATCACCCAACCTCTTGGACACTATCTCTAATTTGTTTGATCTATTGTTCAAGTTGGGAGTGTGTGGTAGCACATATCTTTGTAAACTCCTCTATTTTCTTCTTTACCAACTTTTCTTGAGCCTCTTTAATGATGTTTGCCTTTGTGGAAGAAAAATCTACTAGAAAACTATCTATCAATTGCTTCAATTATTGTGGTAGCAGAAGTGAAGTATCCTTTGGAATATAGGTAATAGAATTCTGTAAGGTGAGCATCAGATCCTCCAATTGTTCAACATATTGGACATCTCATTCAAAATTTCTTCACGGGTAGTCGCATGGAAAATTCCCCTAATTGTATCTTTTGTAGGGGTGACATGCCAAATAAATTGACTTGTGACTCTACCAGTGGTACTTGTAATGGCTACAAAGAGGGCACCATTTGAATCTATTGTTGTTGTTCTAGAAAATTATTTATTGCAAAGATAGTATTTGAGGGAGTAGATACCTCTCCAAAATGTTCTTATTCCTTCCTTCTCCTCCAAGATTTGTATTATCCCCAGGAGTGACCCTAACTTCCTCGGTAGTGTTGTTATCTGGGGTTGTACCCTTTACTTGCCAACAATCCAATGAGTTTAGAAAAGAGCATAATAGAGCCATGCAATGATCCTCATTCTCCATATTCACACCTACATAACCCAACTAGGAAAAAATCATGTTAAAGGATTTGAAGTGATTAACCCAAATCTTCCTTCCATCCTTAGAGAATATAGATTCTTTCTCATGAACAACTTATTTACCACAAATTATCCTGATAAATTTCACCAAGATTTTTTTAAAGGCTCCTTATAGTCCTCTCTTCATGGAAATTCAACAACATAGAGTCTACCAAATAGATTCTCACTAGATTTATAATCCATGATACCCTAGTTCTCTTGCATCATGATAGTAAGTTTTTCACTAGATATTGCAGCCCATAGATCTCTATCTATGAGCATATATTCCATTGTAAGATTTCATAGCTCAAAATTTCCACTATTAAAATTCTCCATATTGATCCTTCCATATGTGCTTGCCATGTTTATCCTTCAATAATGTCATGAAAAACTATTTTGCAAAATCTCTCACTGAAATAGAGATCAATATAAAATCCCTCAACCCAACAATGGGATCAAAACTAGCCCTAGACTATAATACCAACCGAAGGAAGTCAAGTAAGAAGAATAAAATTCCTACACCAATCTAAGTGGGAGATATGATGCAAAATTTTATTTAAACCCTTATTAGTTATGGATTTAGATGCACATTCAAATTAAGTAAATAAAACATGCAAACCAATAATATATCTTAAAACAATGTTTACAAGGGGAAAATCCTTTCGAGAGAAAAATCCCACACTCCAAAATCACAAATATTTGTATTATTACTAATCTAAAATAATTTACAATACAATCACATAGATAATATTATTCAATATTCTTCAACTACAAAAATATTTTTGGATTGATTTTGGCAGCATAACAATATCTCTAAAATATTCAAAACTTGTACTACATACCAAAGACTAAGTAACAAATATATACAACTCCAAGGTGGAAGATGGATGCCAATATTGCCACATGATACACATCTAATTCTTGCATTCCTATCATTGGGTCCCCTTGACACGAACAACACTTGCATGCATGCAATAGGCTTACATGAAGTGCAAGATCATAAATGAGACCCAAAAAATTTATAATTACCATTTATAATACCTTCCTCAACATGTATAGACACTTTTAACATGCAATGCACCTTTCATGCATGCCAAAAAATTGCATGCATAGGCACCACTTGGAATGATGCCCAACTATCACAATTTTTCATAAATTGACTCTTATGTTGTCATAATTTGTCATTATTTTTCCTTAAAATTATCAAAAATCCATAAAATTATCTCACAATGGGGTCCACTAAGTGGGAGACCTATCTCCACCAAATTAAGATGCATGTGATCCTAGTCTCTTTCCATGTATGTTGCCACCTCACTAGAGTAGGTCCCACAAGATGAACATAAAACTTAGGAAAATTAAATAATCAAAAAATTAAATCAATAATTTAATTCTAGGAATTGCAAAGGTTGAGACATCTTAATCCCAACATATTTTTCACTCTTCATCTCTACAGAACTTTTATAAATTTTTTTAATCTTCTTTTCTTTTTGAGAACCTATTTATCTTATTCCCTTACCCAACCCTTTAAATTGGACTTTGAAATTAATTATAAAACTTATTAAATTTTTCACAAGACCCCTCCAATTTATTACAACACATTCATACTCCTTTCCTACACTTCAATACTTCATCACCTTTTACTCTTCTTACCCCTACCCCTTACTTATTCCTACTATAACTTTCACTATACCCTCTTAACATTTCCCACCACTCTCTTTATTATTACAACAAAATACCTTATAATAACTTTGTATACCTTTTAATTTCCTACACCACCTCTTTATCTCATCCCAACACTTAAACATATTTCTTTTGAATACCTAGAATCTTAATATGTTTACACTATATTTTACACTATGATTGTATTAAATCTTACCCTCATTCCTCTCTTTGTATTCATTCTTATATATTAATTTTTCCCCTTTAAAAGTCTCCCCGCTTTCATACACTTCTAAAATTTCCCTCCCCTTTGAACCGCCCTTAATCATTATTCCTACCACCCATCCTAAATCACATATAGGATGGTTTAATTTAGGTATATTATCCTTTCCCATATCTAGAATATTTTATTTCATATTTTACTCAATTCTCATAAAATTATAGCATACAAAGTAACTCAAGGATCGATATTTGAGTGTGCGTTTTCCCCAAGTGGTCTAAGAGGTTGTATTAGGACTTTTTCTATTGTTTAGGGGGAGAACCTTGTAGGGTCACCTTGGTTTGTCATGTGTTTACTACATATTTTTGTTGCTTCTTGATGGTGATGGTATTGACATATTCATCCACGAATTGAATATGATGGATAGTATAGTCATATGCAACACAGGTATAATTAGCTTGGTTATTGGTCTTTGCACCCAAATTGGAGGCCTTACCTATGCCATGGTCTTGAAAAGGATTCTTTAAAATGGTAATGATAATTATTGGAAGTTTGTTGTTGATTATCGACTTCTATAACACCATTTTCGATTAGGTCCTGGATTATGTTCTTGAGTTGTTTGCATGATGAAATTTTATGTCCTTTGATCCAGTGATAATCGTAAAAGGCATTGTCATCCCACCACAAAGGTTTAAATTTCCCTAGATCATATTTTTTTGCCTCAGCAAGTTGAATGAATTTGGATTGTAAAAGTTGTTTTAGGACTAATTCAATTGATTCCCCTAAGGGAGTGTACTTGCATCTTGTTGGAAATTTTGTTCAGGTCTTTTCTCTTGGTTATTTTGAAGGGTTTTTTTTGTTTTCTTAGGGACACGTGGTGGGATATTTGATGTATTAGGTCCTTTAAGTGTGATTTCAAGACCGATGTGTACTGCCTTTGCGTCAACAAGTCCGTCATTTGTGACATTCTTATTACGGGCCCAATATTCACTTTTTTAATTTAAGGTGATTTGGGTGTTCTAATTTTTGTTAAATGTTTTAATTTCCCATTTTATAATGAGAGCCTTCTCAAGTATAGTTCCTTTTTCCACTAGGTCAGAAAATTTAGTGCAAAAATGGGCTTGCAATTTGATATTTTAGATCCATGATCAGCTTTTCTATTAACATGACAATCTTTTATTTCTCAGGAATCTCGACAGGACATCAACTATCCAAGCTCCTCCATCTTTGGAAGAAAGTTATAAATGAATCACCTTCTTCTTTTTTTGTATGACATAATTTGACTATGGTAATGTCATTTTCGATGTTATAAGCAAAGTGAGTGATAAATTTATTGGCTAGTTAGTCCCATGTTCTTATGCCTGTAAGTAGATGGGCAAACCATTCGAGTGCTTGTCCTGCCAGACTCTTAGGGAATAGTATCATGAGATATGTATGTTTAGATGTGATGTCTATTAAAGAAATATGAAACTCCCTTGCATGTTCAATAGGATTCCCCTTTCCTCTATTATTGGGAAAATTTGGAATAACATAGTTGTGAGGAAATGGAGGAATATATGCTTTTGTCAAAGGGGTATAAACATAACTCTTGTGTTGAATAAGTCTTCTTGGTCGATATTTATCCACTTGTTTTTTTAATGAAAGAATTTAGCATGTTGTCCACTTGTTTTTTTAATGAAAGAATTTAGTTTGCTAAGATGGAAACTTGAGTAAGGGATGTGTCCACTGCATTGTTGATTACATTATGATATGGGCCCATGTTTGTGTTTTGCAATCCAATATTTTGGGTGGATGAATTTGTGTTGATGTCAAATGTATGTGGCATATTTTGGTTTATTATGTTATGGGTGAATTTAGGAATTTGAGTTTGGATATGTGGGGTTTGAGTTGGATTTTGAGTTTGGATATGTTGGGTGAAATTTGGAATTTGAGGGATGTGTGTAGTGTTCATATTGAATTGTGTTTGAAATGGGGTTAAGCTAGTTTGACCATGTGTTTTTTAGTTGTCATGTTGTTGGAAAGGCCCTTGTGTGTTTCTTTGTAGGGGAATGCTTGTGGTAGGACCTTGTGACAATGTTTTTGTGTTCAAATTGGTATTTGGTGTGGTGCTTGTTTGTGGCTTGGGTCCACGGATATGAACCTTTCTCATTTTTTTTCTACTCATTGAAAAGGGGATGAATGATGATGCACCCATGGCATTAGATGATGATCCAAATGTATTAAATGTATTGCCAAAGGGTTGTTTCATGGATTGTGAATTTTGTGTCCCAATTAGAGGTGTGGAATTGGTTGTTGTGGTATTGTGTGTTGTTCCTCCTAATGGAATGGTAGCATTTATTTGTGGGATAGTGAATTTAGGAGTGGAAGCATCATTTCCTTGGCTTTGTGTAGTTTCATTGATAGGTGTTGCTTGAAGTATGTTGACATCAAAACCATAGGGAAGTTTAGCTCCACTATGCAATAATTTTGCTAGAAATCATTGTGGGTATTTTGACACTATTTCATCCAAAAATTGTGCTACTTTGGGGTCTTGGGCGACTTCCTATATTTATTCATCAGTTATATGTCCTTGGTTATCTTTAATCATAATTTTTTTGAAAGGATTTTGAAATGATGATTGTAGCCTAGGCGCTTCATTAGAACAAGAACCAACATTCATGTTGCTAGTATGATTGAAAATGTCATCTTCTTCTGGGATGAAGTCCATTTCTTTTATCTTCCATTGTAATCTTGTTTGGATCATAAAATACTTGCCAATGGGATGAATGGGTATGAATGACAATGAAATGATAGAACTAAGACTAGGGTATGCAACTAGACTATACTTTTGGGATTTTCAATGTTTAAGGATTCCAAATGATTATGCACCAAGATTAAAGATACAAAGTGATAATAGTTGAAATTGAGATGTGATAATGTCACAATGATCAAAATATATGGTATTAATAAGACTCAAGTATGCAAGTGTAATGCCAATGTAATGTTGTGATGAAGGGTGTGGTGTGACTAATGTTACGGTATGAAGACTAAGCACTTTTGGTTGACCTAAAAAGAGGTTACTAACCAAACTAAGATAGTCCAAAGTGGTAAACTTGATTTTAAAGACCTTAATGAAGACTAAGACTAAAGTTATGATTGACAAAGTGGCCTCAAACAAGACTTATAAGTTTAAAGGACCAACTTAAAGGACAAGGACTTGATTGATGGAAAGACAAGGTCAAGACAATCTAATTTTTTTACTATGGTCTAATCAAAAGTTTAATAAATTTCCTAATCTAAGGTTCATAAAAGTGTATGCAATATAATGAGACCTAAAGTTTCACCTATGATGTATGCAACTAGTGCAATGGAAACTTAGATGAATGGAGAGAAATGAAAAATATAAGATCAACAAGTCTATGGTATGATGAAAAGATTACAGTCAAGAATTGATCAGAAATAAGACTACACCAGAATTCCCTAAAAATTTTGTCAACTAGCAAATACGGTGCATGACCTACTATCAAATGCATTATTTTGAGATGCAAATATGATTCTCTAGTTTTCAACAGATGTGGTGTTCTGAGAAGCAATTTTAGTTTAACATCTAAGAATGTGGTGAATAGAGTGTTTAGCCCTAGTTTAAGTGTTTTTTACTGATTTTTCATTTTGGTTTTTATGAAAAGTGATGGCAAACACAAACAAACAATTTGAAAATAATTTATTGTTTATTTCAATGTCAAAAATTGTGATCGTAATGTGTATGTTCTAAGGTTATTCACCTTAATTTTCATGGGTCTAACATAATTCAAAGATAATTCACTCACATAAAACACTTTCCTACGCTAAGGTCAATGGCCAATGGAAACACTCTCACGCCCACAACTTGGAATCTCCTTTGACGCGAGTGAAGGGACACCTTTCAGGGTGTTAACACTCTTGTCTTGTGAGAAAGGATGGCTAGGGGCCTCTTGGAATGGAAGGATAACCCAAATCACCCTCTCCCCAGAAAGCTACAAGTAAAACAAGTAACTTATACATCAGGGATTTCCATCTCATCTCAAGGGAGCCATATGGTGAGTATAAAATATTTGACGCACGATGCACATCCCCTGCACTGAGAATGATGCTAAAACTCAATCAATAAGGATGGGCCTCTAATTAGTTTGTCTTTTAGTCGCTACTTGGGGACTTAACGCATCACGAGCTTTCAACAAGCCACTTAAGGCTTTAACCACTCCTATTAGGGGCACTTATACACAAAGGTACCTCCCCATTCTGAATGGAACTATACAAAAAAGGCTAATGCTAGTTTGGACTTGACTTTCATCTAATCCTTTTATACTATGACTCGAGGGACAAACTGCTTTGGGTCACCAATGAGTTCTTCATATGGATGTGTCTCAATTGGTAGGCCCTGTCTAATGGGTTATAAAAAAATCAATACAAGTACAATGTTTTTGATCTCCAAGGTCATACAAAGATGTAAGGAGAGAGCATACACATGTACTTTCTCACACTAGCAAGAGTTCATTAACCTTTAGAAAATCAAATGTTTGGTGTGGCAATGAAAATGTTAAGAAGTGTTTTTGATTCCCAAGATCACTCAAGGTGTGAGGGAAGAGCATACACACCTCAAAACAAGAACACGATCACAAGAAAAGACAAACAATGGTTCTTTTTAATCCCAAAATTGAAAGTGTGATAGTTGCAAAGACACTTGATGCAAGTTATTCTTTTTAGACCAATGAGTGAATGCAAATTGTTATTCTTTTTAGACCAATGAGTGAATGCAAATTGTTATTCTTTTCAGACCAATGAGTGAGAAATGAAAGTTGTTTTTCTTTTTGAGTCAATGAGTGAAGATGCAAGTTGTGCTATTTTTAATCCAATGAGTGTGAATGAAAGTTGTATTCTTTTTAATCCAATGGATGTGAGAATGCAAGTTATTTTTAACCCAATGAGTGCGCCTAAAAAGATATTGAAAACTAAAAATGTTCCTATCTTAAACAAAATAAGAAGCAACCCTATAAAAGATAAGTTAGAAATTATAAATACAAATGTTTCCTTCAAACCTAAGCCACTTGCTGCTAATCAAAATTCAGTAACATAAAAACTCCTATTCTACCAAGTGGAAAAGCATAAACTAAAAAATTCCTAATTAAAACCCTAGTTAAGAAAAACAAGGAAATGTAATGTAGAAAGTCACAAATGTGTCTCACTAGTCCATCCAGTGACTATTTTATTTCATATGTCAATTGCGGTTCACAGTCAGAAACAAATGTGGTGAAGCCCTAAGCAGATGCGTCACAAAAACCTAAAAGTTGCAAAACACTCAAATTTGGCCAAATTTGGAAAACCCAAAATAGATATGATGCAATTATGATGTTGAGATATGAAAATAAAAACCAGAAAGCTAAGAAATAATAGAAAATCTTGAAAATGGACTAATGCAATGATTTTTCCTATATCTAAACTCAAACCGTAAAGCCCTAAACCAACAATGAAGCACAATCCAACATAGAAACATAAAACACAAAGTAATATTACCTATGTTGTATGGTTGATTCACCTCCATTTCCCTTCTCCATTTTTCTTTATATGCTTGATTTCCTTGAGATTTTGAGTATGCAACAATAAGCCTAATGATAATCATAGCAAAATATTGAAGATTGTACTTGTCTCCTTAGTTAGCAATAGTCTAGGTAGTATGAACTAGGTAGGTTGAAATGACAAATGATAGGTCTCTTTTATAGAAAACCAAATTTGAATGAAAGACTAGGATTAAAAGCCAATATTACATGACAATCAATGGCCAAGATTGAAAGATGTAGTATGAAATATGGTTAGGGCTAAATTAGTGCAAAGATAGGACTAGGTTAAGGATGGATGGTTGATATTAAATTATAAAATAATTCAATCAAGGGTGGAAATTAAATGAGATATGAAGAGATACGAATGACACAGATAAAGTGGTTGACACAAAAAAAGAGTTTGTTGGAGGAAATTAAATAATTATAAAATTATTTAATTTAGGAATGAAATTGAATAATTAAATAATTTAAACAATTACTTAATTACAAAAGAAGATGGAAAGTTCAATTTTCAATTAAATAATGATTTAATTCAAAAGGTGGAAGAAAATGACAAACTAGTAAATAATTAAATAATTTTTTTTAAAAAAAAATTTATGGAAGAAGACGACGATGAATAATTAAATAATTATTTAATTGTAGTAGAAAATGACAATAATTAAATAAATAAATATTTAATTAATTAATCAAAGAGAGGAAATAAAAGAAAAGAGATGAATTAATTAAATAATTAAAATTATTTAATTAATAGAAGAATTGTTACTTTAAATAATAATCAAATAATTAAACTTGTTTAATTATTAGGAAAGAAAGGGGATTGATGAAGAAAAATAGAGTTTGTAATGTCTTGGTCTTCTCCCTTGCATAATTAAATAATTTTAATTATTTAATTATTTTCTTTGATCACATTCCTCTATTAAGTAAATAATATTAATTATTTAATTAATTCATTTTATTGGTCTTTGTTCTCATTTAATCAATTAAATAAATTAAATATTTATTTAAGTGTGTTGCTAACACCCTTTCCCTCTATAATTAAATAAATTATCATTTATTTAATTATTTGCTTGTCATTATTCATCTATAGTTAAATAATTATTTGTCTATTCATTAATCTTTTTCATCCTTCCTTGGTTAAATAATTATTTAAATTATTTAACCCCCTCTTTCCACTTTTCCTCTATTAAGTAATTAATCTAAATTAATTATTTAATTCCCTTTTTCCATTTGCTTCTATATTTAATTTAAACGGTTGCATAATCATTTAAATTAAATATTCATTTTCTCTTTCTCCATAAATAAATAATCTAAAATGATTATTTATTCCTTCATTATCTTTTACTAAATTTAAATTTGGTCAAAGATGCTCTCCTCATGAATTAAAAAAATTATTTAATTCCTCCATTATCCCTTCACTCTCTCATTTCAAATCTTAACTATCGATTCTCTCTGGTCTTCTTTCAATCTTGACCGTCTATCCTTAGTCATCCCTAGCCCACTACTTTGTGGTACATGAATCCTCGTTTGTTGATCTTGGCATCTTTCTAGAACTTTAATCTTAGTCATCCATTCGAATAACTCTTTTATAAAAGAGAGTTGCCTCCTTCATTTTGGCTTGACAACCGCATATCTCCAACATCCATGTTTACATTTGTAGGTACTTGCATACAACAAAAACTAAGGTAAAATTACAAGGGAGGATTTGAGGAGAGTTAAGGAAGGTTATTCAAGTTCAACATGAAAAGTTTGCTTTAATTTTGTTCATATTTTCTTTCTATATTGATTCTTCTTGCTTGTGTAGGCACATAAAAATGACCAAGACCTGCAAGCACTATTTTACCACTTTTTGTCCTAACATAATTATGACATTTTAATTATGTTCCTAACCCACATTCAAACTATTAATTAAATAATTTATAATTATTTAATTAATTCATAATCTCTCGTTCCTCATGATTATTAAATAAATAAATCTTATTTATCTATTTAATATGTCACTAATTGTCAAAGTCTTCTCTTAATTAAATAAAATCTTATTTACTTAATTAATCCTTATCATTAATGTCCCCCTGATTATTAAATTAATATATTTTAATATATCTATTTAATATGTCACTAATTCCTAAATCCTCTCTTAATTAAAAAAATTCATTAATTTATATAATTAATTAACTACTTCTTCTAAATTAAATAATTATTTTAATTATTTAATTATGGTATGTGACACTTTTATATTTTTAAATAAAACAAATCATTTAAAAATATCTCACATACTTAACTGATTCTTCATTTAGTAATTAATTTCAAAAATCAATTACTAATTACCTCACAAAATCTATATTTTGAATTAATTTAATTCAAAAAGGGAAATATTCTTCTACAAATCAAGTAATTTATAAAATTACTGATTTTCTAAAATCTCATCCTCTTGTCTTCTTATTTTTACTAATTTCATCTCAACTGTCAAATTCAGTCTTGATTTAATTCATTTAATTAAATCTTATTTACACATATGGGTATTTTTCCCTAACCCTAATTGAGAGATGCCTTATTGAATCTTGACCTTTGATTCTAAGGCATTCCTTAAAGCTCTCATCTTGACCGTCCGTTCAAGATTGCATTTTCTATAAAATGACAATCTTGATCTCATTTTTGGCCATTCTCTTATTATGGTCAAATCTTTTGCTTAAACCATTCTTACTATAGGCATTGCATATTTTAGACTTTTGTTTTAATCATTGCTTGCATATTAGGATTTATATTCTAATTGCATAGTTGCACATTGTCATAAATCCTTCAAAGGCTTAGCTAGGACTAGACATATAGTAACTTGCTCACAAAACCTGAGGGCATCATACTATTACAACAATCTTGAGAAGGTGCAATAGACATCAGACATGGAGCATAGGAATGGGTGAGATCATTCTTATTATTTTCGTTTATTTTACTTCCAATGCATTCTATTGTTTGATTTATACTAACTTGCAGGTACAACTAATAAGTGTTTCAATCTTGCAGGATATTTAGGTCATTACATTGGTGAACCCGACATTCCAACAAGTCCTTTTTTGCAGGTTTAGGGTACGGAAAGCCGCATTTGACATATAGTGCGACGCAAAAGCTCTACTGCGCTGCATTCACGTTCGTGTGTGATGCAATCATTCCTCTGCGCCGCATTAGCTACTCGGAGAGCCGCATATGCCGCAATGCATTTGACGAGCCGCATTCGAAACTTCGCACTGCAAACGACTGGTAAAACGCAATTTTTTTTATGTTTATTTTTTTTTGTTTATTGTAAACCGGATTCGACGTGACCACAGCCAGTATTGCTTTTTTTTTTGTTATCTTTTTTTTTTTTGAAGGTAAAATGAACCAATCCTAGGATAGACACACGTAAAGATTGAATTTATCAACCCTAGGGTAGGCATTTTTTAATTTGGAATTTATCAATCTAGGATAGTCACCATACTAAATTTTGTTGGATTAAAATAAACCCCATGTTTTTGGTGAAGCAATATCTTCACTTAGAATAAAAAATCTTTCATTTGGGTTTAAAATTTGATCAATTGTTTACTGTGCTTGTTCTGATAATAGGTATATGCTCTCCCCTTTACTGGGTGATAAAAAATCCAGACCTATCCGTTTTTACTTCATGCATTTTTTGTTATTTTTAAATCCTTTAGAAGGCCTGCCATAGTGGGAAAAAGTACTCACCCTACAGGAACGACCTAAGTGGGAACACCTAAAGCCAAGGTTTCCAACCCACTATAATCAAAAGTAAGTTGTTGATAAAAATCCAACTTGACAGTAGTATACAGGATAACCATCCCCAAAGCCTTTTTTCTAAAGGTTGGGAGGCCTCTCGAGGGAGTATATCCATTGTCACACTGAACGGAAAGACTTACTAAGAACCTAGTGTAGTAGCCAGCCGAGTTAGTAACCAAACATCATTTCAATCATGGTGCAAGGGGAGGGAAGAATCTCCCCCCAAGACACTCACCATATAATCACCACAGATTGTTTGCTCAGGGGATTCGGTATCCACTTCCATCACCTTGAGTATGCACCTGGAAAAGACAAAAACACGGGCGCCCTCTAGGGGGTGACAAGGCTGTGTGAGTCGACGTGATTTTAAGATGTGGGCTATGATTGCGAGGATGACCCATTTGACTATTAAGAGTGAGTCTACTTGAACATGCACTTCATATTTTGATTTTTGTGTTTTCCAATAGTTGTAACAAATCTTCAACAAATTAAATATCACAAATTGGAAACCAGAAAACTTATCAAAACTGCAAACTTTCGGTTTTTTCCAAAAAATTGAAGATTGTGACGCAAGTGCTCTGTTGCACCGCAATCGCAAGACACCAAGCTGCATTCACGCTGATGAGCTGCATTTGAGCCATCAGGAGCCGCATTCACTCTGTTAAACCACAATTGACACTTACAGAGCTGGATTCGGTTAATTGAGCTGCATTTGACAGGAACAAACCCGCATTTGCCATATTGTGTCGCAATCGACACTTCCAGAACCGCATTTGATTATGTCAGCCGCATTTGCTCTGTCGCAACACATTTGCTACGACGCATTTGCCAAAAACCTGCAAATAACTTCTCACTATCCAAATCAGAAAGTTCAAAACTTGTCTTTAGACAATCCAATCTTTCTTCACTATTATAGTCCAAACCAAAACAGTCTATTGCTCAACTTCCCATCAAAAATTGCATTTGTAGGTACCATTATAGACTTAGAATAGGTTCTCATTCTGCATCCCATTAGATTGCATTGATAACTCCACCATCTCCTTAGACACTTACTTTTTGCAGATTTTAGGAGTTGACTCTTATCACTCATTGTCCAAACTGCATTCAATACTAGGTTGTCATTGGACCCAATCACCTTGTCACTCCGTCAATCCTTTTGTGAGTTATTTCCCACTCATTAGTCTAGTGTGGAAATTTCACTTTGTCCTATTTATAGTCCTTCCACGGTCCATTGGTCTTCCAAAAAAATTGAATCATTGCAAAGACTTTGTTTGCCCAAGTTTGTCCTCTTTAGATCTCTCACTAGTAAGTACATCTTAGGATCCGTTATTTCATATCATTTGGAACCTCCCCTTTGTGTCACACCACTTGCATTCACAAGCCTTTAGTCTTACTTGCATTCATAACATCCTTTTAAAAAAAAAAAAAAAATCCAAAAACATAGTCTCATACTTAGATCATTCTCTCCATCATCCCAAGTTGAGCAAAACTTTGTATGGTTGAAACTAGACTACAGAAAAAGAAACGACTTATGGATTCTTTTAGACAAGACCCCAACTTTCTTGAGTTCACAACTGGCATGGAATCATTTCCCAATACAATGAATAATCCTTGTTTTGACATGGAAAATTCCATAATTAATCCTTTTAGTGAGATGAAAATACCATCATCTCCCTCACATATTTTTGAACCATTTATCTGACGGGATCAAAATGGGGATGTCTTTGAAGAAGACATATTAGCTGCCACTCAACATCCAGAAGTTGCTGCTTTTGTAGAAGAAGTAGTCTTAAATGACTCTTCTAGATTCCTAGCTATGCTCCTTGACCAAGGGGCTAAGTTACCAAAGGGATTTGACCTTAACACTCTTAGAGCAACTTCTCCCACTCCACTATCACACAATTCCTCCATGGGAGCCTCTTCACAAAATGTCATCAACGCACTCAATTCTACCTCCCTTGCTCATACCACTACCACAACCAACAAAACATCTATTGGGTGATCATCTTCCCAAACCAACACCACATCACAATCCATCCCCCAACAAACATCCACCATTCCTTCACAAACAATGGGGGCAACCACATCAAACCTCTTTGGAACTACATCTAGTTCCATGAGTACATCAGCAAACCTATTATTAGGTTCTTCAAGTGCCATGGCAACTAACTCATCTAATCCTTTTGGGAAAAATAAACGAAGAGTTACCATACAAGGCACCCAACCCACTTCCTCACAAGTTAATACCAACATTCCTGTGACTCAAACGACCAACATTCCTCAAGGCCACAATCTCTTATTTGGTCAAGGCAATCAAGGCACTCAATCATTCACTCCATTTGGGCATCAACAAACCCAAAATCAACAAGGCCATCATTCTTTCACTCCATTCGAACATCAACAAAGTCAAAACCAGAAAGGTTCTCAAATCTAGTCCAACATGGTAGGATATCACATCCCCACTTACGCCTCTCAAATCCATACGCAACAGCATATCCCTCATCAAATCGTTCATTTCCAACAACCACCTAATCACAATACTCACTTTGCTCATAGACAACCCACTCAAAATCAGCACATCTCATCTCAACAGTTGGGGACTCAAGCTGCCCCTATCACCAACATAGGTGATGCTACCAACCATCCCATGGTGGAAGCACTCACACAACAACTAGCTGCTCTTCAAACACAAGTGGAGACCTTGCAACAAACCAATAAAAAGTCATACATCTCGCATGACTTGTGTCTGTATCTGTTTGACACGACCTTGTATATGCCACCATTCCCTCATGGATATGTGGTCCCTCATTTTCCCAAGTATAAAGGCAAAACAAACCCCCTTGAACACATAAGGGAATTCACCACTAGTTATATCGACATTGCTTACGAGCAAACTTATCTCATGAGACTCTTCTCTAGAAGTCTTGGAGGTCATGCACTAGAATGGTTCTCACTTTTTCCTAAGGGAATAAAAACATGGGACGAATTGGCAAACAAGTTTGTCGAAAACTATACTTACAATATTGACATAGACATTGACATCGCCTCCTTATGCAAACTTACCCAAGAGGATTCAGGAGAGACTTTCATTCCATTCTTTCAAAGATGGAGAACCTTAGCAAGCAGATGTCCGGTAGAAATACCTAAAAAGGAGAAAGTAACCATGTTTGTACAAAATCTCCTTGGACCACTAAGGTATGGATTACAAGTCCATTGTTGCACCACTTTTGTTGACCTTGTTGAAAAGGGTGTTCAACTGGAGAAAGCCTTGATTGCTAAAGGTGAATTGAAATATGGTGGTAAAAGCATCAACGCCACCACTAATAATAACCCAAGTAGTTCAAACAAAAAAAAAATACTGGATTAAGAACAAGCAAATCACAAATGATGGTGTAGTTGATGCAAAAACCATCAATGCAACAGGTCATGTACTCACAATCAAAGGAGTACACAATCAAAACGCACCTGTAACTACACCGACACCAACTGCCAATGCTATCCAAAACAATCATGTACAATCGAATCAAAGGCAGTTGCGTCAACCACGACAGTTCCAAAAATGTACATACACCCCTTTGGGTGAACCTATCGAAACTGTCTTAAAGAAAATTCTCCAAAACGGTGTCATAACGCTGGAAGAGCCGAAACCATATGACCTTGGTCAATTCAAGTTGTCATGGTGGGATGACAGTTCATTTTGTGATTACCACCGTGCCAAAGGGCACAAAACTTCCTCTTGTCGCCAATTGTGAAACTTGGTGCAAGACCTCATAGAAAACCACACCATTGAGTTGGGTGGTCAATCTCTTACATCCAATGTAGATTATACCATACACAAGAACCCACTGCAGGATCATAGTAAGGCTTCCTCGTCTGGCACCAAGCATACAAACAACCAAGCCAACCACATTTTTTCGGTTTATAATACTACTCGTCCTGCATACAGTTATCCTAATGGCACTATTATTAACAATCTTCGTGCTACTAATGAAGATGAATCTATTAATACCATCAACATCAAAAGAGCCCTAGAATGCAATGTGACTACGCATAAAGGCAAGGTCACTATCCCGGGTCCTTCTGCCCGTCAACCAAAGATCACCATACCTAATCCATCTGCTAGACAATCCACCCCAAAACCGGAGTTCAACATTGTTGAGCAATTAAATAAAACACCTGCTCAAATATCCATTCTTGAACTACTCTGTATTTCACCCACGCATTAGGCCATCCTCGATAAAGTACTGCAAGAGTCAACTGTCCCAACCAACATCGATGTTAACCATTTTGAGACCATGGTCGGATACCTGAATTCACCTCACCACATCACCTTTTCAGACAACGACTATTCCTCACCCAAGCCATCACATAACGATGCCCTCCACATTGAAGTCTTTGTCCAAAATCATAAGGTTAGACGAGTTCTAGTAGATGGCAGATCAGGATTGAACATCTACTCTCTGAAATTGGTCAAAGATCTTGGTTTTTCTAAGGCATGTGTAGATGCTAGCAAAAGCATCGTCATCAAAGCATATGATGATGAAGAACGTGCTTCTAAAGGTGTTATTACAATTCCACTCTGAGTGGGACCGGTCATCATAGATACCACATGCCAGGTCCTGGATCGTGATATCCACTATAATATATTAATTGGTCGCCCTTGGATTCATGCTTTAAAGGAAATTCCATCCACATACCACCAGTGCCTAAAATTCCCTTTTGATGGAACTGAGATCACTATCCCTGGAGATCCTGATCCATTCCAATACTGCACCAACCTACGAGCTACTGCTGAGCACCAGGTACCCATAAATCAGGAAGCCTCATCTTCCACCGCATCCAAATACATTGACCCATTCACACTCATGAAATCATCCATTCCATCACCTTCTACCACACCATCTTCATTGGCTTCCATCCCAAGTAAAGACTTTCAGATCCAAGACCTTGGTTGTGGAGAGTTCAAATTGAACACGGCTTATTGTATAACCACAATATCGAAGCCACCAAAAGTCTATGGTAGACCTTGTTTTGCAATTGAGCCCAAAGTAACTTTCAACGTTCCACCAAAAAGTGTTTTTACACGGTGGGGCGATATGGGTAACGAAGTCATTATTGACATGGATAACTGGATCTACAAAGAACCAATAGAGTTATCTCCACTACCGCTACATCTCTATGGCAAAGGATATGATATATGCAAAGCCCAAGGTTTTGATGGAACAAGTGGCCTTGGAAAGAACAACAATGGAAGAAGGGAACCTATTATCATAATGGCAAGACCAAGATACATAGGGCTAGGATTTGACTAACTCGGAACTGACGATCAATGTATCTATGAATTTTCAAGTAAGGACGTAACGGCAATGGAAAGTGTCGGGACAAGCGAAGAATCCCTAACCGAAACAGACTCAAATGAATGGGAATGGGGATCTGAAAAAACCATCAGTGACTATGACATTGATGAACTATTCTTAGAACCTGGCCAACCTTCCTTTGAAGAACGATTTCGCCAACAATATAACATTGACCCTATTGACCGACATTCTAAAGACAAGAAATGGGTAAGCATTCCTTGGAATCCAGAAGAACACAAAGTGTCATCAGCAATACCTCAATCATCCCACCCCATTCCTGAACCCACCCATGAGCCTGACCTATCCGAGCCCATTATCCTTACTTCTGAAATACCTACCACTAGTCACGATGTTGATAATTTCATCCCATATTATTGTTTTAAATTTGATTCATCTAACTCAGAGTATGGACCATCCATTGCATCAGACACGAAAGTGGAAATTGATAACTTTGCCTTTACACTTGAGGCATCAATTTGCACACTTTCTGCATCCTCCCCATCCTTCACCAACACTGACGATGGAATCCCCCTTGTGTACCCACAACTAATCGACTGGGACCAACAAGATCCACCGGTGATGGACATATTTCAGAATGATGAGGCAATTATAGAATTCATGGGACTAAGAGAGGGTATTCCATGGGGGGATCACAAAACAGGGTTCTCCATTGATCTCGATTGTGTAGCTTACTTCAGGGAGACTGTGCAATCCTCCAGTCGCAAAAATATAAAAAAGAAAAAAGAAAAAGAAATGCCTTTAGGTGAAAACCACAAGGCACCTTCTAGCAGTAAAATAGTAAAAAAAAAGGACGCATCCGAAGGTGAAAACCTCTCTGAGGCGCCTAAGGATGGAGGATTGGACTTTCTCCCCGTAACACAGGAAAAATCGGCTATGCTCATTGAGGACACAACAAAAGTTAACATAGCTACACCAGAGAATCCCAAAATGATTCTCTTGGTCACATCATTATTAGATGAAGAAAAACCTGAATTTAAACAATTCTTCATAGAGAGAAAAGTTAACTTCACATGGTCATATGCTGACATGCTAGGATTGGATCCCGAATTGGTTCTACATCATCTGCCTTTAATCCTAAGAATCAACCCAGTTAAACAAAAACCGTGCAAGATGCATCCATAGATTGCATTACTTGTCAAGGTGGAATTAAAAAAGTTACTGGATGCTGAATTCATAAAGTCAATTGATTATACGGATTGGATATCAAACATTGTTCCTATTACTAAGCCGAATGGACAAATCCATATCTGCACGGATTTTAGAGATTTGAATAAGGCTTGCCCAAAGGATGACTTCCCCCTACCAAATATAGACATGATTGTTGACCTCACGACAGGATATGAGATGCTATCTCTCATGGATGGTTTTTCAGGCTATAATCAAATCAAAATTGCAATAGAGGATCAACATAAAACAACATCCACTTGTCCTTGGGGAACATACTGTTGGAATGTCATGCCTTTTGGCCTAAAGAATGCAGGCGCTACATATCAGAGGGCTATGACAACAATCTTCCATGACATGATGCACATTCTAATGGAAGATTATGTGGATGACCTATTAGCAAAATCTTTGACAAGAAAAGATCATCTCAAAGTCCTAGACAAAATCTTTAGACGGCTTGAGGATTACAAGGTTAGATTGAACCCAAAGAAATGTGTTTTTAGAGTCACTTCAGGCAAGCTGCTAGGATACATAGTTTCAAGACGAGGCATTGAGGTTGATCCTGCAAAGGTAAAAGCAATTATGGACATGCCTCCACCAAAGGGAATCAGTGAGTTGCACACACTTCAGGGCAGATTGCAGTCTATTCGCCGTTTCATTGCATAGTTGGTCGACAAGTGTCAACCATTCCAATATCTGCTATGCAAAAGCAATCCTTTTGTATGGACAGATAAGTGCAACATAGCCTTTGACCAAATAAAAGAATATCTATTGACACCACCCATGTTAATGCCGCCTATTGAGGGAAAACCATTAATCTTGTATGTCTTCGCAATGACAAATGCATTGGGGGCATTATTGGTGCAAAATGACCATGAAGAGAAAGAAAGAGCCATATATTATATCAGTCTCACACTAATTGGATATGAGCTCAATTACACAACCATTGAAAGGGCATGCCTTGCAGTTGTCTTTGTGGAACAAAAACTTAGACACTATATGTTGAGCCATCAAACACATTTAGTGGCAAAGATTGACCCATTAAAATATCTTCTGAGTCAAGCAACATTGACAGGCCGTTTAGCAAAATGGGTCATGATATTAAGCGAGTATGACATACAGTATGTGGAGCGCAAGGCTATAAAAGGTCAAGTCATAGCAGATCAATTGGCTGATGCACCAATCCAGGCCACTCATCCTCTGATAACTGATTTTTCGGATGAGTCTATTTTTCACGCAGAACCAACTCTACCATGGAAATTATACTTTGATGGATCCCACACTGGTCACAGCTCAGGAGTGGGCATATTATTTATCACACCATAAGGGGATTCAATTCCTAAATCATTTCGGATTGCTTTCCCTTGTACAAATAATATTGCAGAATACGAGGCATTGGTCACAGGCCTCAAGATAGCAATCAAATGGAAAATTCAGACATTGCTCGTATTCGGAGATTCTCAATTAGTCATCAATCAAGTGAATGATGACTATGACACAAAACATGAGAAGTTGCTTCCCTACAAAAGAATGGTGGATAGTTTCTTGATGTATTTCAAAATGATTGCATTTGAACAAATCCTGAGGACACAGAATAAAGCAGTCGATGCAATGGCTACCATTGGATCTCTCCTAGACATCCCTAAGAATGTGTCACAATTTGAATTCTTAGTGGAACAGCTACTGATGCCTGCATACGATATTCCAGAGTCTGAAATGGTGTGCGAGATTGTTGGTCCCAGTTCACCTTGGTATCAAGACATATACGACTATCTTAAAACCCACACCCTCCCACCCAACTTGTCTAACAACCAAAGAAAATCCTTTATCCAAAAAGCGGCTAGACATACCATCGTCAGTGACACCTTATACCGTCGTGGCTTTAACAACACCCTTCTTCGCTATCTCGACACAGATGAAGCCCAAATGAGCTTACAGGAAGTACATGAGGGTATATGTGGATCTCATTCGAGTGGTCCAACTTTAGCTAGGAAAGTCACCAGACTGGGATACTATTGGCCGACATTGGAAAAAGATGCTCTTCAGTTTGTCAGAACATGTCAAAAATGCCAGGTGCATAGCGACCTGATTCATGCACCTGCATAGGAATTGAGACCTAATACTTCTCCATGGCCTTTTGCACAATGGGGACTCAACCTCATGGGTAAGATCCATCCTTCCTCGTCTAATGGCCATAAATTCATAATCATCGCCACTGAGTATTTTACTAAGTGGATTGAAGCCATCCCTCTCACTTACATCACCGGTAAGAAAATTTCCAAGTTTATCCTGAATTACATCATCTGCCGGTATGGTGTCCCACAATCCATCATCACAGATAACGGCAATCCATTCAAAAATCGCGGCGTTCATGAACTCTGTGAGCGATTCCACATCCAACACCATTTTCCACTCCATACTACCCACAAGGTAACGGCCAAGTTGAGGTGTCCAACAAAAAAATTCTTCGCATTCTAAAGAAGACCATCAATGACGCTGGCCAAGATTGGAACCTACAACTCAACCCTGCTTTATGGACCTATCGTACCAGCATCTGTACCCCCACTGGAGCCACTCCATTTTCCTTGGTCTATGGATCTGAGGCCATATTACCCATCGAGGTCGAAATTCCTTCTCTCTGAGTTTCTTTGAAATGAATGATTGATGATGAAGAGTAAAAACATACTCGCCTAAATGAACTAGAAATGCTACAAGAAAGACGAAAAAATGCCTTAAATCATCTACAGGCATATCAAAATCGTCTCTGTCAAAGTTATAACAAAAGAGTCATGGTGCAAAAGTTTAAAATCGGTGACTTGGTTCTCATGCAGAACCCCAGAAATCAGGCGGACCATGAAAAGCCGGGAAAGTTTGAGGCTAATTGGCTTGGTCCTTATATCATTACTACCACATTTGGTTCCAAAGCTTATCAGTTGGCCACACCTGATGGAGAACAGCTGACATAACCCATCTACAGTTTACACCTGAGAAATTTCTACACATAGCATCAGAGAGCTTGGCTGAAAAACCTACAAAATAGAAAAAATTTGAAAAATAGAAAAAAATCGTCCCTTGATGGAAACCTGGCAAACAGGCATCTTGGTGACACGCAAAAAAAAATAAAAAATGGCAAAAATAGTAAAAAGAAATGAATTCATCCAATAGTGAAAACCTAGCAAACATACGCTTTGGATAAGTACCATGGTGAAAACTTGGCAAACAGGCGCCATGTGTATTCGATCATTGCTTCGCCATTTACTGTTATTCAAATCGACCTTTACCCATTTGTCATAATCAAAAAGGCCTGACACATTCACGACATTCGTCCTAAGTCCTGTCAATTCCGACCATGGTTAACATTTGGTTGACATCATTCCTTGCATATCCTTGCCTTTACCTTGCGTCTACCTATCTCCATATCATTGAACTTGGGTATTCCCCGACCTATCTGGGGACAAGAACTTCATCATGTAACTGCAGTGGGTACCACACATGATCCTGCATTCTCAAAAATTCCTGAAAAAATCTTTAAAATGTGAAAAAGTCCTGAAAAAAGACCTAAAAATTTGAAAACGTCCTAAGAAAATACAAAAACATCCAAATCAGTGTCAAAAATCCAAAATCAAAGTCAATCTGATCAATTCAATCGATCACGTCAATCAAATCTTCATCCTCGTCTGAACTACGTTGTCTCTGCACATTTGATACATAGGCAAGATTCATCTTTGAATCCCCGAGACATTAGGTCAGTCCTTCTAGGTTTTTCACAAAATAAATCATGATTCAAACTATTGTCCTTTGGACAATTTCATTGGTTGTGTCGAACTACGAGGTCTCTAAGTGCACAACATAGGCAAGGCCATCAATTGATGGACCCCCGAGACCGCACTAGGTTAGTCCATTAGGGTTCATGGCACAATATTTTCACACACGTCAAGCTATATTCGAATCAATTGAATCTTATGTCAATCTTGAATTATCAGTCTATCCACAATCTATTTCATCAACACTTTCAGTCAATTCAACATGTCAGCAATGACATGTATTCAAAATCCTATCAAAACAATTTAACATGGAAAAGCTTTGAGTTCTTCTTCAGATGTGTCCTTCTGAAGAGAAACTCTCGTCAACTTCTTTATGCTTTTGGATGTGTCCTTCCTAAGCATTATCATCATCATCTGACATTTTGATGAATTCTCCTAGCTCCGAGAATCAATCTCCTAGATATCAACATCATTCAGGATGTGTCCTTCCTGAATTTGATATCGCTCGACATTTAAAACAACACCCGACATTAAAACACTTGGCAAACTTTTTTTTTGTCTTTTGATGATTATCATGATATTAGTTCCTTATGTCCTAGGAACCACAAAATATCATGATGATTATCCTTGTCTGCTTATCACTCTGCTATTAGTTTCTCCACGATGTCCAGACTTCAGGATTTAGAGAAGCAACAACATAGTATGATGATTTTACTGTCTATTTTTACTAGCATGTGGCTAGTTTCTCAAGGATGTCCTATCATCAGGATTTAGAGAAGCAATGACATCTCATGATTGGGTTGGTTTTTTCTGGTGGTTGGTCATGATAAAGTGACTAGGGGCAATTGTGTTCCTTGCATGAGTCATGATCATCCTTGTCTGCGACTGTTGATCTACATGATGGTTCGACCTTGCACACTATTGATCTATGTCATATCATAGTGTTTGTTGACCATCATGACATTTTCACCCAATGATGATTAAAAGAGAAACAACTAGAATAGCACTATAGCAAAGCTTTGAAGGATTTTTAATTTCTGCACTAACATGCATATCTTTCTTCGCACTAACATCCATCTTCGTCTTCTCTTCTATGGTTCTCTGACGATATCCTTTGACATACAAAAACAAAGTGGCATACATAATGGCATGATCATTTCATATTCACATCTACATATATAAGATACCATAATTCACACTACATAAATGCTATCATTTGCATCCATTCATAAAACCATCATTTGCATCAACATATAAGCATCATAAACAAAACATCTGCATCAGCATATAGGAATTACATCATCACAACATTACACAATGCATACATACATTACCACATCCAAAATTGCATTCATAAACATAAGCATAATATCCATACATCTCATAGCATCATAAAAGCATCACATAAGCATCTCATAAAAGCATAGAATACCATAACACATTACATCATATAGGCCACATCAAAATTGCATCACATATATAATGTCAAAAAATGTTATGTCACAGGATAGAGTCAAATGATATCCCAAAAATAGAGCTTGCAGGCTCGAATATCAAAATATACATGTGTCTAAAACAAGTCCTAGGATGGTCCTCCTCCATCTCGTGGAGGTGAACGGGGAGGTGACTACGGCTGAGTCATAAGGTGAACAATGAATTGAATGGGTGTTCTCTCCTGCGTCTGACTCTGTGATCCTGAGGGATTGGTAATGGGAGGCTGGCTTTGCTCTGTCTGCTGCCCTAAAGACACTGATCTATGACCGTGCTATGACCTGTGACTGTGACCTAATGAATGTCTATGAGAGCTGTGAGATATGTGGCCTGAAGACTGCCCTGATGTAGTGGACCCTCTAGCACTGGTGTGACTACTGCTATGTGACCTACTGCTGTGTGTCTGATTGCCACTACCTGTCTTGTTGTGGGATCGGGACAACCCTGGGTCCCGTCTATCTGGAGGGACAACCTGCTCATATAGTACCCTATATCAGCCCCTGCTCTTGGCTACCCTAGCCAACTCTTGGGCTATATCCCCTGTCGGCCTAGAGCATAACTCCGCAAACTCTGAAACCCACCACTCTGATTCTTGTCACCGAATGATGGCCTGATCCCTCTCAACTCGAGTGACCTCCAACTTCGCTGCCAAGGCCTTGTGCTGAGACAAGGCCGCATCTAGTCTGCTCTGTAGATCAGTGATCTTCTGATCAACCATGGCATCCACGGGAAAAATGGGTAATCTATCACCCTCATCATGCCCAAAGATCATGCGCTCCCATAGCCGCTGATCTGCCTCGTCCTCCTCCTCATCCTCCTCATCTCTCTCCCCCTCATCCCAGACCTCCTCCACATCTATGTCAAGAGGATGTCCCCCAACAAGTGGATCTGCCTCCACTCTCTCCTCCGTTGCCACCTCTACCTCCACTCTCTCCTCCAACACCACCTCCACCTCCTCCTCACCTCCTCTAGCCTCCTTGGCTCTTGCGTCTGGCTCTCTCTCCTCCCCCTCCTCCTGAATGGGTGATAATGGTACACCACCCACTCTTTATCTCACTCTCCTAGGCTGCCTCCACCCTCGGTCATCTCTCCTCATCTTGGCACCCCTGCCGTCTCCCCCACCTCCTCCATCTCCTCCACCGCCATCATCACCTCCACCTCCCCCACCTCCTCCACCTCCACCTCCCCCGTCTCGGCCTCCATCCCTGCCTCAATATCTACCCCTAGCACCTGTGCCATCTCTCCCTCCATCTCTGCCACCCTGACCTCTCCTCGGTATTCGCAGAATAACTGATCTCCGATCAATGGGCGATGGACCATCTGGATCTGTCAAAGGAATGGGCCTATGAACCTGCCAACAGGTGTCAAACTCGACTGATGTGCCCACATCTGTTGGACCCCCTCTCCATACACACTGAACTGCCACCAGGCTGGCAACCTGCTGCTCTGCCACTGTGACTAATATGGGTGGCCCCCACATGGTCTCTCTAGAAGACCGAGCATACTGTGTTGTGCCTACTGGAACAATCTGCTGCTCCCCAAACTGTCGTAGTACCCATTGGGGTAGGTACATCTCAATGATCCGCTGTGTCTGCACCGTGCGGCCAATAAGGTACCGAAACTGTCTGCAAAAGGACAAGTGGCCATCCTCATCTTCCCACTAAGCGCACTCTTTGTATGGTCTCCAAACAAAATTGATCATCGTGTCTATCCGATGATGCTAGTACCCGGTATCTCCAACACGAGTCTGGCTGACTAATCTTACATATAGATAAACGTATGGCATCCCATCACCCAACTATTGCATCTGTACTAGCAGTCGAAAGACAGGAATACGCTCCCATACCCAAATCATGAGTAGGGTGGTCCCGTAACTGATACTGTGCCCCTGGAGATAGACTACCTCGTGCAACTGATGGTATAACATGGCCAACAAGCATGACCCCCAAGCGAAAATAGTCCTCTGTGACCTCATGCGAACAAGAACATCCCCCCATCCAATGGGAAATATGTGACCACGACAATCTGGGATCAACAATCCGGTGATCAGGGTCATGAGTATGGCATCAAATCGGGGAAATCAGTCGGCTACAACATCCCAGCCGATCTCATAACCGTCCAAAATCAATTGTGCACCATCAGTACCCTCGTACCTCTCTGTCAAAACCTATCATCCTCGGTGTGGATCATAGATCACCCTCTCTCCACTGATCGGAATGTGGAGAATGCGGTAAACATCCTCCAAAGTCACAGTCGCCTCTCCAATAGGCAGGTGGAACGAGCAGGTCTCAGAATGCCACCTCTCAGAAAGAGCAGTAAGCAAACCTCTGTTTGCCCGAATAATGGGCATATACATCACATGGTATAGGCCTAGGGCCATCAACCGCTGCCTCTGTCTATCGCTGAGATGATCTCAGAAAGCATAAGTAGCTGGCCGGAACTCCCAGGTATAGATAGGCACAAGCCAACTCTGCATAAGGAAAGGCCAAGGATTAGAACATATTGAGAAGTATTATGGAAAGTTTTGTACTCCTGGCAAGTCAAGGGTACAAAAAATTTAATCTCAGCACAAGTCAACAAAAGTCAACTCTAGTCAACTTCAATTGCGGCTCGGGGCAAGACAAATGCGTCGTTTTGACTAGCAAATGCGCAATCTAACAACAATTGCGTCGCAAATAGTCAAATGCATCACAACTTTATCAAATGTGTCGCAAAAAGGCGATTGCATCGTTCACCCTTGCGAATGTGCAATCGCACAAATGACCTATGCTACCCGTTGCACTTGCATCGCGACGCAAACAAATGCGGCGAACCCGAAGGCGTTTGTGGCTTTCGCGATAGCGTTTGCGTCGCACCACAATTGTTATCCCCCCATTTAACCCTCATAAATGCATTAAAATTGAAATTTGACAAGTTGGATAGGGTACTTACCAGTGCCCCTGCGCCCTCGGGTCGTTGAAATGTGCGCACGCGATATCCATGGTGTGTAGTCATAGGGATCACCATCATCTCTCAGAGCTCTAGTTTCTGAAATATTCTATATGCAAATGAGAAAATGACATTTGGATTGACCTTTTCAACCTATTTATAGGCTGAAAATTAGGGTTTTGACCTAGTAGGTCCTACTGGAGGCTCATTTGACCACCTTTGACCGGCATTTTGGCTACCTTAACGTTCTCCGTTTCTAAATTGGATCGTGCCGTCACTTTTCTTGTCATTAATTTGACTATTCGGGATATTTTCCAAATTTTTTTGACCCTGGGTTGAAATTCAAAAATTTTCCCGAGGGGGCATAGGCACTCCATACCTCCGCTGGGGTATATTTTGGACTTGTTTTCTTTGCCACAATGCGACAAGCTGCATTATGACAAAGAGGGGAAAATGTAGACACATAAAAATGACCAAGACCTGCAAGCACTATTTTACCACTTTTTGTCCTAACATAATTATGACATTTTAATTATGTTCCTAACCCACATTCAAACTATTAATTAAATAATTTATAATTATTTAATTAATTCATAATCTCTCGTTCCTCGTGATTATTAAATAAATAAATCTTATTTATCTATTTAATATGTCACTAATTGTCAAAAGTCTTCTCTTAATTAAATAAAATCTTATTTATTTAATTAATCCTTATCATTAATGTCCCC
This sequence comes from Sequoiadendron giganteum, assembly GCA_007115665.2. Classification (NCBI taxonomy): domain Eukaryota; kingdom Viridiplantae; phylum Streptophyta; class Pinopsida; order Cupressales; family Cupressaceae; genus Sequoiadendron; species Sequoiadendron giganteum. The sequence continues at coordinate 336,958,852 of CM021105.1, read as the reverse complement.
CTGATTATTAAATTAATATATTTTAATATATCTATTTAATATGTCACTAATTCCTAAATCCTCTCTTAATTAAATAAATTTATTAATTTATTTAATTAATTAACTACTTCTTCTAAATTAAATAATTATTTTAATTATATAATTATGGCATGTGACACTTTTATATTTTTAAATAAAACAAATCATTTAAAAATATCTCACATACTTAACTGATTCTTCATTTAGTAATTAATTTCAAAAATCAATTACTAATTACCTCACAAAATCTGTATTTTGAATTAATTTAATTCAAAAAGGGAAATATTCTTCTACAAATCAAGTAATTTCTAAAATTATTGATTTTCTAAAATCTCATCCTCTTGTCTTTTGATTTTTACTAATTTCATCTCAACTGTCACATTTAGTCTCGATTTAATTCTTTAATTAAATCTTATTTACACATATGGGTATTTTGCCCTAACCCTAATTGAGAGATGCCTTATTGAATCTTGACCTTTGATTCTAGGGCATTCCTTAAAGCTCTCATCTTGACCGTCCGTTCAAAATTGCATTTTCTATAAAATGACAATCTTGATCTCATTTTTGGCCATTCTCTTATTATGGTTGAATCTTTTGCTTAAACCATTCTTACTATAGGCATTGCATATTTTAGACTTTTGTTTTAATCATTGCTTGCATATTAGGATTTATATTCTAATTGCATAGTTGCACATTGTCATAAATCCTTCAAAGGCTTAGCTAGGACTAGACATATAGTAACTTGCTCACAAAACCTGAGGGCATCATACTATTACAGCAATCTTGAGAAGGTGCAATAGAAATCAGACATGGAGCATAGGAATGGGTGAGATCATTCTTATTATTTTCCTTTATTTTACTTCCAATGAATTATATTGTTTGATTTATACTAACTTGCAGGTACAACTAATAAGTGTTTCAATCTTGCAGGATATTTAGGTCATTACAGCTTGCTTTGAATTTTAATTTTTAGGTTAGATTTAATAGAGTGGGTGCTATTATCTTTGCTATTTGGATTTGGATTCTAACCCCTATCTAACATTTGGTGAACTCGATGTGAACAATCTAATCTTCTGAGTGTTTTAAATGAGTTTTGTAAGTTACAACCAAGAATTTGTATTCAAAACCCATCATATTCTTTTGAGCACAAAAAAATGGGTGCATAAAATCATATAACATTTTTTGGGTTTTGTAGGTCTCACTTTTAGATTTCCAAAAAAAAATTATGGTTTTAAATTTTGTTAAGATTTGAGAAATTTATGGTTTCTTTAAACTATTCGCTGCTTTTTTTTAAAATTAGCTATTAAAATCCATGTTTTCCTTTGGCTATAACAATTTTGTCATGCAAAATTTTGCAGAATACTTTCTAGGTTTTGAAGGTCTATGTCTTATCTTTCTATAGCTTTTTGTGGTTTTAAATTTCATTTATATTTGCAAAATTTATTACTGTTTTAGTTTGTTGTTATCATTAAAAGTTTTTTTTTGTATTACTAATCTCTTGTTTTCAGCATGTGACATCAATCTTGGAGTGTCTTTAAACAGTTTCTTTTGAAATATTTTGTTGGCCTATTTTTTGTGTTTTCTTAGCATAGAATCATCTTGCTTTTGTTTTACAAATTTTCACTCATGAGGATAAAATGAACAACAAATTGCATCTTTACATTCATGGGTTTTTAAAATTTACCACAAACTACATCTTTACACCCATCAGATTAAAATTTACAACAAACTACATCTTTACATTCATTGGATTAAAATTTACAACAAACTGCATCTTTACACTAATGGGTTTAAAAAATTTACCACAAATTGCATCTTTACACTCATATGGTTAAGAATTTACCACAACTTGCATCAAAATCATTGGGCTAAAAAGAACTTGCTTTTTTGACATCATAAGTGGGACTTAAGATAAATCAGTGTTGTATTGTCTTGTGATTGTGTCTTTGTTACGGGGTACGTATGCTCTTCCCTCATGCTAGTGCAACCTTGGGAATCAGAAATACCTCTTGGAATTTACATTCTCACACCAAACATTTGATTTTGAGGCTAAAATGAACATCATGCTAGTGTAAGGAAAACACATTAATGCTCTCTCCTCGTAGTTAGTGTGATCTTGGAGATTCCAATGCATTGTGTTTGTCTTGTTGTTGTTTACCCTTAGAGGGCCTGTCTCCCGATTTGTGAGAGGGAAAAACCCAAGCGATACTTTCATTTTTTGTGGTTGTGATGAAAGTCATCAATCACCTAGCGTGGATGTTCTATACAGATGGAAGTCTCCCTTAGTATCCATGAGATGCATAAAAACCCTATCTAAGGTATAGGAGACCTCTTAATGAGTGAACCGCCACATGTATAAACACCATATTATCTTGAAACACTGACTAGAAACCACTTGCTATAGAGGCCAAAAACCTTTTTGCTTGCTAGTGCAGGAGGTTGAACCTTCGGAGCTGTCCTACATGTACTATTCATGGTAGAGACAAAAAATCCCTCAATTCATAAGTGTTGTGCAATTTTTGCACACACGCCCCACCGGAGGCGGGGACCCTCTTTTTCTTTTGCATCTTTGCACCTTGGCTTTGTCAATTTCAATTTTGCTCTTCTTGGGAGGTTATTTGGGGATTAATTCAAGACTTGGTTTGATGAGGGCAATATTCTGAGGCTCTGGGGGCTCTTCACTTGTCTTAAAAATTGGAAATGAGAATTTTGAAGTGAATTTTCAATGTTATGTGTAAATATTTTTGCACCAATGGATAGACGATGAAAAACCAAGCCAAGTTGCTTTTTGAGCTTTTTGAAAATTTCTTCTAGAAAAAAAGTTATGAGGTTTAGGGGATTTTGACCTTGCTTGGAATTTTGGGATTTTCCTGAAAATTCCTTCAGGCCTCAAAATCTCAAAATTTCTTTTTTTGGAAAATTCCTTCAAGCCCTCAAAACCCAAAATTTTCCAAAATGGAAATTTTTTTTTGGAAAATTCCTTCAAGCCCTCAAAATCTCGAAATTTTCCAAAATGGAATTTTTTTTGCGGAAATTTTTCCGAAATGCAATTATTTTAAAATAAAATAAAAAAATTCTAAAAATAAACATTTCCGAAAATGGAAAGCTTCCATAAAAGAATGTAAGGTTTTTTTTAAAGGGGCAAAATTGTATTTAAATTTAATTTAAGGTTTTTTTTAAAGGGGCAAAATTGTATTTAAATTTAATTTGGATTGGATTTTGACATGTGAGCTACTAATGATGATATTTTTTTTTCAATATTAAATAAATCAAAAAAGGGGGACTTGCATATGGATTCGTGCCAAGAGGGAAATCTGGAAAATTTTAACTCAAATATTAAAGTGGGGCCTGCATAAGAATTCATGCCACCAGCTATATACCAATTGGGGAGGTGCATTTAACAAGGAAAGACATGTGAAGCTGTATTTATTCTCCAATGAGGATTTTCTCAAAATTGATGTCATTGGGCCATAATGCAACTGAATGCAATTGATTGGATAATGATGTACCATGAGCTCCCAATTAAATGTAACAGTTGAATGCTTCTAGAAGTGTAATTTATGTCATTGGATGAATTAAATCTTGGCCATTGATTCAAAATGTAATTTTCTATAAAAGGCCAGTGCCTTCTCATTTGTAAGTAGTTAGACTAGGTTAGAGGAGCTGATTAGAAGTTGTAGAAGGCCAAAATTGGCAAGTAGATTTCATAAATTAGCTGTAGGAGAGGAGAGAGACTGAATATTGTAATGTAATGCTGGAGAAGCAATGCAACTGAGTTTTTGATTTGGCAAACTTTGTATTTACCTTTGATAGTTTATGGTTTCTTGTTCTCAATTCTCATTGTTAGATGTTAGTGTTGTCAGTTAAAGTTTGCACCCATGCTGAAGCTATGAACTTAAGCAGCCTACTGACACATTGGAACACTTCGAGGTTGTGGGTGACCTAGGAATGAAGTGAACCTCCAGATTATGGGCTGGTTCCCTTTGAATCTTCTTGTAAAACCAATTTTCGCGACAAGTGAAAAGGGGTAGAAGGATTAATGTAGAAACTAAACTAAAATAAAATGGAACAATGGTGATACACCTACGGTAAGAACTTCTGACAAAAAGTTGTTGGAACTCACAAAAAACCTCAATAAAAGCCAAACAATCTCACAACATAGAGATTTATGTCTGCAAAAATGATTTTATGAAAGGCTTTGATTATTTTAATGCTTAAAGATAAGGAAAACAAAGATGTTTTCACAGATATTGAAGCAAGAAAAGGGGATCACTAACATAAACCTGCACTATGACATAACATTCCTTGCATCCAATATTGAAGGAATTTGATAAAACAAAGGATAACACAAAATTTTATCATGCAATTCACAAACAATACTGAAAACAAGAAAAGAAGGTGAAGGAAAAATGACTTCTGTTGAGGAAAACTGAGAACCTGTATTACATCTGCCAAAAATCATGAGTTACAAAAGTGAGAAGGATGTGCCTCAACAATATCCAAACCAAGAACTAACTTTTTTAATGAAAGAAGAGAAGGAATTATAGAATTGATCTCCAAATTCGGAACTGAAAATTTGGCTTCAAAAACTGATGTGTTGTCAATCTTCTCCTCCAAATAAGGCATGCAATGCCAACCAACTCCAAGAAGAATTGTCAAATTTCACCAACTTGGTGATCCGTATGCAAAAAGAAATCCCTCCAAATTAGGCTCAAAATTGAAAGATAACTCTATAACCGTGCCCCAAATCACTCCTTGACTCAAGTCAAGTCAAAAGGAATTCAAAACTGAATGCAAACTCCTGATTTCGTGCTCCAAATTAGCTATCTTCGCTCCACATGCTGGCATAATTTCCTCAATCATCTTCATGATTTGAGCAATCCTTCAAAAGCCCTATCCAAACTCCAATTTGGCTAAGTTAATGAAAAATGTCACAAATATGTTTCATTTTTTGCATTTAAATATCTTTTATTTTTAAAAGTGATTTATAATTATCACTTTAGAAAAATAAAGATATACAATTTGAAAATAATGCAAAAATAAAACCTTTGACTAAAACAAAATACAAAATATATAAGACTAAGTCCAACATTTTTCTAATTAAATATCTCTATTTAAAAAATGATTTATACATCATCATTTTTAAATAAAGCTTACAAGTTTTACATATAAATGCAAAAGTGGGACTTGACTTACCTTATATTTTGTATTTGATTTAATAAGACCAAATCATTATTACTTTAATTTAATGAAAGATATCAAAAATAAAAGTAACTAAGATCCCACGGCTTTCATAGAGTGAAGATTTGAAAAAGAAAACTTTAAGGCAAAAGCCTTTCTCCATCACACCTTCTAGGGTATTAACCCTAAAATGAATGTGAATCATTCATTCACTTTTTGCTTTGCTGTTGATACTCACTCACAGCTGTGTCGCCATGAGGAAACCCTAGCCATGTTTTTCACTACAAATCTCCTTACTGACGTTATTTCTCAAGGAAAACTGGAAATTGGAGGTAGAAGTCCCACGGTAAGCTCTCCATTTGTCTAAATCTGGGAATTTTCTGTGATTCTTAAAAGCTTTTGAAAGCTTACATGGCACGACCATGGGTTTTTTTCTGATATTTTTTTGTATGCGCTTTCTTATGCTGCTTATGGTTACCTGTCTTGGCCACCATGGTCATTTTCTGGGCGAGCTTTTGCAAGTATTGAGGGCGCCTTTGACAAACTCTAGCCACGTTCAAGCCTCATTTTGAGATTTCTGCCCTTTTTCCTTTGCAGATTCAGGATGTCTGGAGCATGGTGAGTTTAATTTTCTGTTGAATCCATGAAATATCTTTCACTTTGTAAGCTTTTCTCCTCTTTGAAAGTCTTTGACAGGCCATCAGGTCGCGGCTGTAAGCAATTTTTTTTAAAACTCCATTCTTTTGTTGTCTTGTGGATTCGTGATTTGCATTTTGTAAAGAGTAAAAAATCAAAAGAAACCCCATCTCGTGAAATTTGTGAAAGATAAAAGTGATACTGGCCACCACCATCCTTTTCCTGATTCTTACTGAACTTTTCTTACAAAAACCCTCTGCTAGAGAAGTCGCCATCAACATTTTTCCTAGATCTCTCTTGCTGATGTATTCTGCTTCTTATGGCTGTATCTTTAATTTTCCAATGCTTGCATTCTACTTGGTTTCCTTCATTCCCAAGTTTCATATCTAGTAGATTGATATGAGCATTTTACTTACTGCCTGTAGCTGTATTCTACTTCCAGGTGCTTCATGCAACTTATCGATACTTTGACATTGTTTACTTTTCCATAATGAAGTAATCATACGGTCCTCTATGAGCATCGTTATAAAAACCTTGCAGCTGATAAGATACTGCCCCCTACAGGAGATTATGTAGATTCATAACATTATTTTTGCTGCTCCTCATTGTGAACCATGTTTATTGTATTCTTTGAAAGGGCCATCTAGAGACTATGAACATTAAGTTGCTGTGAACCTCAGAAACATGATATGATTGTTGTTTCTCATGTAAAAAATTGATATCTTTCATTCATTTTATTCACGATTACCTTTCCTGCAGTTGCCTTATAAGGCTGAAACATGATATGGACCTCATAATATTCACCCTACACAAAAATTTAATGAGCTGGGCTCTACCCTTGTGGGAGCCGCATTTTACCCCACTCATACTGAAAATCAATGAATAAACAACAACAAAAACTTATCTTGTTTCTGCACATGAAACAAACAGGTCAATAAAAACAAGGAGTTTAATTATTCCTTTCGATTTGTTTCTAGTACCTGCATATAACAAAAATAAGTTAGTAAAAACAGCAGATGATAGTGTTCTTGTTGCCTTTTTATGCTCTGCTTTTTTCCTTTTATCTGATGAATTCATTGATAGAATGTTCATTCCATCATTGTTGATAATGTAGGAAAAGGGTAAAATGTGATCCTTCATTGCTCTAACACCAGTCATCTTGCAAGTAAATCTTAAAGCTAGAGTCGAGACTGATTCTAGAGATGGACACGACGATCAACACAGCTGGCTGCAACAATGATTCGTCATTCCAGGAAATGACGAATCACCTTCTCTCCCTTTTCTTATATTATTTTCAATTATGTAATGCATTTCCTTCTTTCATTCAACATTTGAAAAGAAACCAAATAGGCTACTCCCACGGCATGTGTGGGATTATAGAACATTCTCTCAATAAAATGTTTTTTATGATATGCAATGGCTTCCATTATCTGATGAATTCGTTCTATTTGCACAATGAAACAATGTAATTGCAAAAGCTAAAAAAAATCCATTCTATAATAAAAAATGATTTTCCTGCACACTGTTCTTAAAACTACAATGCTTTGTATTAAAACAATTGCTGCAAATTAATTTCAGCCTGAACATTGTTTCTTTCAAGGAAAATTTACTCGATCTGTGCTTTACTGAATTATTCAACCAGTTTTTTCCCCAAATTGTTGAACAATTTTGCAAATCATTCCTCAACATAATTTCATTTCTTAGAACAAAAAACTGGTTGAATAACTTGTAATAATATTTTTTGCACCCAACAAGTAATTCCCCTCATGATTACTAATTTTAAGCCAGGTGCTGAAAATTGGTAACAGTTAGATGCTAGATTTTCACTTCTTTCATGTCAATGGTGAAATGCTAATGATGTTGATCGATCTCTGGTCCATACTTTTAGCAATTCTTTGATTGTAAGTTATTGTGTAAAGTTAGTCTGGGCCTTATTTTGTGCTAAGTTCAACTGTGGATACTTGTTTATGTTGCACCATTTACTGGGTATGTGGATGAATGTTCATAGTCTAAAAATCTTTAGTTTCCTTAGAAGATTGCACCATTTCTGTGGAGTTGTGGGCTTTTCGTTGATCAAGTAGAGATTGGTTTTATTGGGGATCTATCCATTTGCAACATTCATCATTGTTGTGATTGATCTTAGGTGTTAGCATTAGGATCTCTCTGAAACCCTTATCTCTTTTGCTGTTTATTTTGAATCTGGGTTAGTTTTAGGATTAAATGCATCACCATATTGTTACATATGATGAAAGTACACTTCCAACATTGTTCATTTGTAAGGTCCCCTTGTGATTACCAACATTTCACATTTTATCACTGAGTTGTTTTATTGCATTGTCAAGACTTGACATTAGAGACCTTGGGGTTATCTCTTTGTTCATACAAATTTACCTTTCAAGAGAGATAGGATATCATATTCTGTTTGAGTTGTTGCTGTGCAGAAAACACCATCAACAATAAGATCTCCAGATCTTCAGGATAAGAGATTTGGTGTGCTCATGTTGTGGTGGGGGAACCAGTGTCACCAATAACTCTAGTTGTCTACCTTTTTTCAGTATATGGAGTAATCCAAGTAGGGACTCAACAAGTAGTATCCTCTTTCTAGCCTATATTGTGCATGCTTATGAGTCTTTTCAAATTTGTCGAGACCAATGAATTTTTTTGGAGGCTAATGTAGGCTCCCATTCAGAATTTTACTCTGATTTTGTATCAAATTTATCCAAAACATTCTATTTTCTATATTTTGTGTAAGTGTTCAAAACAAACATTTTCAATCTCAGTCAAACATCACACCTAGAATCTATAACATTTCAACCTTGCAAATCTCAAAAGCTTTCTTAAAAATTCAAACAACACAAACATCCACATGATCTCTTGCAAAACCAAAATTCGTAAGCGAAGATCCACTTTCCACTTTTTCAAACATAGACAACGTAGTTCAAGGTCTATCAAAAAATTCATCTTGAAGAACTACCACAACTGATACATATTGCTGAGAAATTTTTATCAACGCCCTTTGAGGAACGAACTAGACTTACTTTGTCCAAAATGATCCTAGCATTTAAATCCATTGGGGTGTCATTTTAGAGTTTTGATCCTTGCATATCTAGATCATTCCACCTAGTCCTTGCATATTCTGATCATTCTATTTTGTCATGTCCTCAGTCCTTGCATATCCATCCTTAGTCAAACAAATATTTTACCTTGCACTTAGGTTACTCTCCTTAGGCCTTAAATAAAACATTGGTTATTAATCACCTATATCACTTGAGGTTCATCATCCTTGAGTTAGGAAATATACCATCATTTTTGAGTAGGGAAATCTTATTGGAGTTCATCATCTCCTACTTTAGCATACCCTCTCTTGATCACTTGTCCTTGTGTCTACCCATCATAGCACAGGTAAATTCTTGCATCATAATTATCTTCAGACCTAGAGTTTCCTTGAGTTATTACATTTTTATCATATCAATTTTTTCATCTATAAAGTCATACCATTCCATTCCCATATCTTATCTTAGGGTCATATTAGTTTGCATTGCATCCTTATATCCAAAAAAAACTCAAAAACATATAGCTTAATCTCATATCATCTTGCATTCCCATCTTGGATCAACATAGATTGGTTAGTATCCTTTATCTTAAATCATGATGTCTACATCCTTAGTATCATTTGGCATCCTTTAGTATCGCTTTAGCTTCATTATCATACCATATCCTTTGGTCATAGGGTCATTATCATACCATCATTCTTTAATCTTGATCTTAGGTGCATTATCATTTTCATCCTCACATCCTTATTATTACCCCAAAAAAATCACAAAAACATAGCTTAGTCTCATATCCGACTTTGTATTTATCATCCTTGCATATCATATCCCTTTGTCATAGGTTCATTGTCATCCCACCATTCTGTAATCTTGGTCCTAGGTAAATTGGCACTTTGCATCCTTATATCCTTGAAAATCATAAAAGAAGAAAAACGTAGCATAGTCTCATATCCCTTTTGCATTATCACCTTGCATTGCCATCCAAAGGTCACAAGTTTTATATGGTCCTCACTAATTTTTCCTTATCCATCCTAATCCGAAATCATGACCATGTCTTCAATTTACCTTGATCTTCTTCATAGTCAAGCTGAATACCAATCCATCCTCAATTTTCAATACAAATCACCCATAGTCCCGAGTCAACCATCTATCTACCCATCTTACCAACAATCCATAAGCTCTTGTCCCCCATCCATCTATCCTCCTTATCAAGAACCAATTAACATACTCCATACCATTAATACCCAACAAACATCCAAATCATCCTTATCCTAACCTTGACAAGGGAAACCAACCTTCCACTAGTCCATTCCAATACTCCACATGTTATCCTAATCCATTTCCATCCATTCCATCCCAAACTACAATACCATCCAATAAAAGCACATTAATTATTGCTCTCCAAGGACAAATAGAAAAGGAAATTATTTGAATCCTTAATGAAAATAAAGTTAAGCGATCCAATCACATTGCTAATCCTACACCATCCAACCATCCAACCATTTGCCACCATCATGTCCTCCATCGCTTACCAATAAAAAAAAACATCTAGCTATTGAAACTCCATTATTGCCATGTCAAAATCTTGATTCTATCAATAAAAATCCTACCATTAACTAAAATCACATTCCATTGCTTAAACCTTGGGGTATGTACAAAGAAAAGAACAAAGCATGATGAAATAAACTCCATGAAAAATCTAGATCAAGTTACCCAAAAATCACCTATAAATGCTCATGATGTCTAGGTTAATCCAATCTCTAATCAAGATCCAATTCCCAATCATCCAAGATAAACCTATCCTTGATCAAAATCCTACCATTGAACGAGAAATCTAAAATGATTCTCTCATCGACCTTTATACCATTCATGATCAAATATTTGAAGTTGGTCTTATCCAAACTCCAAACACCTTCAATTCCCAAAATGAGACACTTTCCTCCTTTGGACATATATATAATCAAATAAATGATATGGATAACATCAAAGAATAACATAAAGAAGCTACTATTGATAAAGTCAAAGAAGAAGATACAAAAGCTACCATGGATCAAATCAACATCCCAAATGATCAAGAAGAAACAAGCATGATGAATGATAAATCCAAAACATCATACAAACTAGGATCATCCACCTTTGTCAAAGAAGGCATTCTTGCAGATGAGAAGATTCCAAGCAACAATTTTCACATACACAATGATGGGTTTACATCTTTCTTTCAAAATAAAAAATACCCCATTGCAAATAGAATATTTTAGGACATGCAATATCAAGGAAGAAGACTAGGCCTACATGAGAAAGGCATTCTAGAACCAGTATAGTTTCATGCAAATCGTAGACATCAAGGTCTTGGCTATTCTTCAATCATCAAATAAAATGGTGTTAGTGATACCTCCACAATATTAGGGAAAACTTTATCCAATACAAACATCAAAATGGGGGCTATGAGTAGTCCTTTTCATAAGGTTTCTACCAACACTCCTTCCATCCACACCATAAACCATCATTCCAACATAATTAATCCCATCATTTGAAACCAACAAAAACAAAATTCTTACAAGTCTAAAGCCCGAAATCAAATATCAAAGGCCATTGAATGCAAAAATCCAAGTGTACAAATAAAGTAAAAATGGATCCCAAAGAAAACTGGATCAAGTAAAGAAAAATTTCAATTCCAATATCTAATCAAAATATGGAGCCACAAGAAAAGAAGTCTTCCACCTATAAAAAATTCCCACCTCCTTCAAAATGGTCATCACACAAGGAATATAAAAGTGTTGGTTCCAAACACTATCCCAATCAAAATTCCAAACTCCATCATCCACCATCCCAAGTTTGGAAAATAAAAATTGCTACATCTAAAATGCCAAATAGTCCATCCACACCTACCATCATCCATCATAACCCTACATCTTGCCTAAAGTCTAAAAATCCTACTTCAAAAATTAATCACATCTTGGCAACAACTCTTTATCATAAGGACTCACATGGAACTCTATCATGATGTGCATATTTTGATAAGGAAAAACCTAGTGTCAGAGAGGATCACAATGGCATCATTTGCATGCAAGTGCTATGATCTTGACAAGAAAAATACTCTATAAGGGTCACTATTGGAATATCATGACACTAGCATCTACATCAACACCATCAAAGGATTCAAAACAATCAAGGATCATCCAAAACATCAAGGTTATATAAAAAAAGAAAAAGAAAAGAAAAATTTCATCCAATAATGAAAACCATTTATATGATACTTTGGATAAGTACCATGATGAAAACCTGGAAAACATGCATCATGTGTAAGAGTAATTATCTATGTGGAGCATTACACTTGGGGGAAATTTGTCTCATCTCCCATTCCTTTCTCATAACATTTCCATCTATCCATCCAATCCATATCGTTTCCATCCATTCTCCCACCTACCTTGATCTTGATAAGAAATGGGGCACAAACATAAATCATGCTTCAAGGGAAAATTATTGATATGTCTATCCTTTGGTCATACACTATCCATGAAGTATCACACCATTTCCTTCATAGAATTTTTCCAAACCCATATCTCAAAGAAAAAAAATTATTCTTATGCAAAATAGTCCTTGGAGATCATATGATAATTTTTTCAGCCAATAATCCTCATGTCTCCTATCCTTTTCCAAAATCAATCCATATTGTTGGTCTTGGTTTTCCCTTGTCATTGGTTCAAGGATTCTAATCCACTTACCCAAGTTCCCTCCATAATCCCATCTAGTCCTAAGGTTGGTCATTCCAAATGCAACAAGCCTAATCCATACAATCTTGTTATGCAACCTAGCAAATCATCCAAAACATTATTTGGCCTTGTTCCTAGCCTTGTTGTAGACCTTGATCCTTTAGTTACATTATCATCCATGAGATATGTCTTTCCCAATCCTCATTTTTTTTCGGGATGTGTCCTTCCCATATCAAACAATGTTGTCATTATCATCATCATCACCTATCAATTAGTTTTCAGCTTAACTAGGGGCAAGATCATGTTTGTCCTTGTATCCTTGCGCATGCCTGCTTGGTTGATTGTGGGTATCTTTCACATGCATTTTTCACGATCCTTATGGTTAACATCCATAAAAAATTCTCATTCATCCATAATAAATCTTTGTCATCCCGTTCATGGCCTAATAACCATTGACATTTAGTGTATTTTGCTTTCATGACCATCATTTCCATCCATCAATCCCCTCGTACATAATAAGTTGGTATTATACCTGACTAGGGTAAATTCCTTGAATTATGTATTCCTGGGATCCTCCACATGGTATCATCCTTGAAAATCATCAAAAATCCCAAAAAAATTAGAAAACATCAAAATCCAAAAAAAAATCAAAAAATCATCAAAATTATAAAAAAATTAAAAAATACCAAAAATCCAAAAAAATAAAAAAACCTTTAAAATCCAAAAAAACTCATCAAACATCAAAAACTCCAAAAAAAGAGTTAGATTTCAAGGTTAGTCTATGTCGGTCCAGTCGAACTACGTTGTCTTTGCGCATTGCTACATAGGCAAGGCCATCACTCGATGGGCCCTCGAGACATTAGGTATGTCCTTAGGGTTTTGTCGAGTCATATCAATTTTGGTCAGTGTCTAGTAAAACTACGAGGTCTTTGTGTGTATAATGTAGGAAAGGCCATCAATCGATGAGCCCTCAAGGCCCTAGGTCAGTCCTTTAGGGTTTTTCGAGTCTGTCTGGGTCTTTTTTCTTCAAAAAATCAAACATCTGAACTAAATCATGAATCATCAAATCAACTATCCAATAAGTCTTCAATCCAAACTAGTCAATTATCTTACATTGGTCTTGTCATTTTTTCTTATTTAGGATGTGTCCTTCCTGAATTGGGACATTGGTCATTGGTCAATCTTATCATTTTCCTTAAATAGGATATGTCTTTCCTAAAACTAGGCATAGTCAACATTGATCAATAAATCTTATCAATCATTCAATCAATTAAGTTTTCCTTAAATAGGATGTGTCCTTCCTAAAATTAGGCATGGTCAATCAATCAATCAATCTTGTCAATTAGTCGATTAATTTTTTCCTTATACAGGATATCTCTTTCCTAAACTAGGCATAATCGACATTGGTTAATCAATCTTGTCAGCTAGTCAAAGCTATCAATTAGTTAATTTCATCAATTAATCAACTGGTCTTGTCATATTGGTCAATCGTTCAATCAATCAACCTTGGTCATTCAATCAATCAATCTATAGGGTCAAAAAATTGGTCAGTTGGTCAACCTTATCAATCAATCAAACTCATCAATCAGTCGGTTCATCAATCACATCAATCTCATCATCAAATAAACTCTGGCAACTGATCTAAATGGATGTTGACTTTGTTCGTCTAGTTTTTCTTATCTTTTTGATTGGTCTTTGGTCATGTTACTAGCTACCTTGAGGATGTACCACAAAGGATTTAGAGGGGCGATGATGGATCACGATCTCTCTTTTTTTTATTGTTGCTTGTGGTTTATCTTGGAAAAAAGATTGGGGTAATTGGGTCCTTAGTATGAGTCATGGCATTCCTTGTCTTTTTGACTATTTGTCTTTTGCAAGTGGTAACATTGCACACCTTGGTTTATGTCATACCATGGTGTTTGCACTCCATTTGCTATAATTTTCATGCCCAATGATGATAAACATGCAAGTTAAAATTTGTTAAGAAAGAACATCCATCCCTTTTCATTTGACTAACTCCACACTGACATTTGTCTTCTCCATACTAACATCTTCCATTCACAATCATCCTAAGAGCCCATAAGCTGAATTCTTCTCTAGTCAATGCATCACAATGGATTTTCTGAATAATTTCTCAAATATTTTAAAAATTCAAAAACAATCCGAGGGGGAATAGGTCTATCCCACCTTCACCAAGGCACGCTGGGGCATGATCTGAACCTGGTTTTCTTATTTATTCTTTGACACAATGCTCAAATCACATTATGTCAAAGAGGGGGAAAATGTAGACTTTGAAAAATGTCTTGGTCTGCGAGCGTCATTTTTCCATTTTCTTGGTCTTCTCCCCTGCATAATTAAATAATTTTAATTATTTAATTATTTTCTTTGATCACATTCCTCTATTAAGTAAATAATGTTAATTATTTAATTAATTCATTTTCGTGGTCTTTGTTCTCATTTGATCAATTAAATAAATTAAATATTTATTTAATTATGTCGCTAACACCCTTTCCCTCTATAATTAAATAGATTATCATTTATTTAATTATTTGCTTGTCATTATTCATTTACAGTTAAATAATTACTTTTACTTATTTGTCTATTCATTAATCCTTTTCTTCCTTCCTTGGTTAAATAATTATTTAAATTATTTAACTCCCTCTCTCCACTTTCCCTCTATTAAATTAATCTAACTAAATTATTTAATTCCCTTTTTCCATTTGCTTCTATATTTAATTTAAACGGTTGCATAATCATTTAAATTAAATATTAATTTTCTCTTCCTCCATAAATAAATAATCTAAAAATGATTATTTTTCCCTCCATTATCTTTTACCAAATTTAAATTTGGTCAAAGATGCTCTCCTCATGAATTAAATAATTTGTTTAATTCCTCCATTATCCCTCCACTCTCTCATTTCAAATCTTGACCGTTGATTCTCTTTTGTCTTCTTTCAATCTTGACCGTCTATCCTTAGCCATCCCTAGCCCACTACTTTGTAGTGCATGAATCCTCATCCATTGATCTTGGCATCTAAACCCTATCTAATAGAGTTCATAGGTGAAGGATAATTTTTAGTGTCTACATTCTACAACTCAAAATGATAAGTCGAGAGGAATATAATGATAATTTAAGTATTCCCTTAAAAAAATGGCAACCTTTGACATCACTCCTCTTCATCAACAAAAACCTTTGACATCAATGACAACCTTTGTTCAATAATCTCCTGTTGATGGTGAAAATGACACAAACAACGTTAAAACAAAATATTTCTACTCTATTTCTCCTGAAAAAGAAAGACAACATATAGCAGCCTAACTCCCAAGGTCCTGGTAGTTGGTTCTCAACTATCTGGTGTCACCCAATTGGTCCATGCAACTGTAATATTCAAGGGGCATGTGTTGGTAACAAAGAATGCAAGCAATGACTCATTTTACCGAACCGTTTTAGTAATTAGATCAAGAAAACCAAAAAATGATGCAATTCACAGAATAATCTATACCATTGTATGCATCTAAGGTGCTTATTTTAATTCACCTATCACAATTATTTCAAAGATTTTTTTTTAAAAGAACACACATTCATTCATTGCCAAGACCATAGATCAACAGACTTCAATAAATTTAATTCAATGATAATCTAACAAGATAATCCTTAAATTCGGCTTCTTCTAATGACTTTCATCACATAAGAAATAATCATGCTTTAGCACAATCACTTGCATACAGATAGATTATAACTTATCAGCCTTATCAAGTAAAACTCAATTCTAACACCATATTGCGTAAATCTGTAATTTTATTTAATTGTAAAATATCAAGTAACAATGTATTTTTGTAATCACTACAAAATTATATCTCCTAATATCAGGTGACCAATTCTATTCTCTATTAACCGACCCTTACAATATGATACCCAAAGGGTATTTATAGATATACAAAATTCAAACTCCACTTCTATTTTAAGTCATCCACCCTTTTAGGAACTAAAACTCTCTTGCAAACTCAGATCAATTTGATCTTGAGTTCTTACATTAGACATTCAGTTAAACTGAAGAACAGAAAACATAAGAGAAAAAGGAACTCATGTGCTTCAAGAACTGCCAGTGTTGCATGCAACATGCAAAGAAGAAGAAAGCCATGCATGCAAGAGATTTATGCATGTGAAGTTGGGTCTGCAATAAACTCATCATAACTGGCGAAGACTTGTTGTAATACATCTAATTATGGCCCATCAACCCAGCTATCTTCAAACTTAATTCGCTCTAATTCTACTGCAGCAAACCCTCTCATATCCTTTATCTTTGTCAACTCTCTTTTAGAAGCTTTTATATCTTCTTTGACATCCATCAGTCGATCTATCATCAAATCTTCACCATCATCTCCTTTTTGCATGATTCCTTTAAACCTTTTGCCCCATTTCTCTTTTATTTGGCTCAAAGGCAGGCCTTCCTTTGTTAGTATATTAACATCTACTATGATAGCAATGACTGCCTCCAACTCTTCAAATTGTTCGATTAGATCCTTAACAACATCTTGGACTTCATTTCTATGTTTGCACAAGAAATTTGTTTTGAATCAGAGTATACAAGAGGTCTTTTCCACAAAATATTTATTATCCTCCTCGAGTATTGACTGTTCAAGAAGAGTAGTCAAAGGCAATGTACTAACCTTCTCCAATTTCTGACTATACTCTTTATATTCCTCTTCCTGCTTCTCCACTGCTTCAATATATTGATGCATTTCCCCTATCAACTCTTATGTCCTTTTGTGAACCTCAAAACCTTCGACCAAAACTTCACCTACTTCTTGATTTAACTTGTCAACCCACCTATCTAACATCTTCGCTTTGTCCCTTACCTGTACTAAATCATCTACCTCCTTTTTGCTCAACAAAATTGGAGTCTCAATAGCAGCTACCTGTTGTGATCTTGGAGAAGAGACACTTTTCAAAAAGGAATGCAATTGATCTAATTGAGCCTTAAGCTCATCTTTCTTCTGCTTATCCTTTAACATTCTTGACTTGGTTGTCGAAGCTACCGCATCAATTAGATTCATCTGTTGATTTTTGGTAGGCCTTCCCAAGTTAACAGTACTTAATTGATAATTTGTTAACTGCATGTCTCCTACCTCCTTTTCTGTCATCGGTATGGCACACTCAACAAAAATTTCTCCCTTTTCCATGAGCCTGGTGGAGTGTAGGATCTTGGCCTTCTTTTTAGGCCTTTCTTGTTCAATCTCCTTCATCATATCCTCCCAATTAAGAGGTTGTGAAGGTGTTACTATTCTTTTCTGTAGGTCCAATTTTAGCCAAGTGGGAGAACATGGAGCAGTAGTCATCACAGTGGAAGAAGAAGCAATAGTAGTAGTAGAAGGTGGTTGTACATTTACTTGGGGTTGAGAATCAACCCTTGGTTCCTCTTGTTGTTCTTGCACCACATGCATCTGTACAAGCTTTTCAGCCTCTTCCCTATCTTTTTGTTCTTGTATCTTCTTATCTTCTTCTTCCTTCTTCAACCTCTCTTCCTCCAATCGTTCTCTCTCCAGTTTTTCCCTCTCCAATCTTTCCTTTTCTAATCTCTCCTCTATTCTTTCATTTTCTAGTTTTTCCTTATCCAATTTTTCTTTCTCTAGAGCTTCTTTTTCCAGTTTCTCTTTCTCTAAAGCCTCTGGTCTTTCTGCCTCTAAAGCCTCTAGTCTTTCTGCCTCTAAAGCCCTAAGCTTTTCTGCCTTTTCTTCTTCTTGTTGTTGCTTTCTAACTAGCTCTTGGGTGTCCTTTTCCTTTCTTAATCATTCTGGTTCTTCTTCCTTTCGGTGAGCTTCCTCAACAAGTTTTAACTTGGCAACCAAGACTTCTTTCTCCCTCCGATGTCTTGCCTTCTCTTCCTCAAGGTCATGAATATTTTGTATCAGTTCTAACTTATCATTTTCTTCTTTAACCTTGAGTTCATATTCTTGTTGCCTTTGCTTTCTCTCTACTTCATTAGCTCTTGACTTAGCTTCAATTTGTTGCTGTTGTAGTATGGTATCAGCTTGTGTCTTGGCATCCATTAACTTTTTCTTTTCTATTTCTTTAGCTTTTGCATTAGCATCCTTTCTAACTTCTTTAAACAATTCCCATTGCTCCTCTTGTGTCATTACCTGTTTAGCATCCTCCTCTAGAGGCATATTCTCTTGCACATCCTTCTCTGACACAGTCTCGTCTGAATCTGTTTCAACATCATGAATTTCCATCTGCACTTCTTTTCCCTTTGTAGTTTCAGCCATACTATGAAGAGCCCCCTTTTGAACTTCTTCACTCTGTTGTTTTGCAAGTGGGACTTGTGTGGAAGATTCACCTAATGTAGGTGTTGAAACAACCTATTTGATTTGACCATCTCCTTCTTGTGTTTCTGCTTCATCAACTGCTGCTTCAAGTTCTATCTCTTCAATGTCTAGGGGAAAGAACTCCAAAGGCTCTTTGGGAGGTGTCTTTCTTTTGAGTCTTTTATACCCTTTCCCCTTTTTAGGAACTAGTCCTTGAGGAGCTTTGGTTCTGAGCACCAACCAATGAACACTTCTATCCAAGAATGCTCTTCCTATCTGCTTAATATCAATAGTTTCCTCACTATACCAGTCAATTGGATCTAGACTTTTAGTTCCAATGTTCAAAGCCTCATAAGATGGATCCAGTACAACTCCATCATCCACCAATGTGTCAGGAATGTCATTTTTTACTCCAAACTCTGACATGAGTGCAATAGGTAATCTTTCATAATTCTTTTTCCTCAAATCATACTCATCTTGTCGATCACTCTAGAAATCTTCTAATAAATTAAAATGCTTGTCAAACACAAAAGGAAACAAGGAATTCATCTTACCCTTCGGGTCAAAATACTTATGAGTTGTGTATAAACCTAGCTTTAACTATATCAGCTCACTGCAGACCACCTTTTCTCCTACCACATGTTGACAGCTACACTCACCCAACTTCATGGGGAACTTGTGACATCCTGTCTTATGCTTTAATCCAAACCAAGCATTAACTCCAAGAGCCTGATATACAAACTCCATCAACACTATCCTGTTATTGCAACACCTTGGAAGCAAATGTGGATGGCCTTCAAAACCAGCTAACCTGAAATATGTAAACTTGGGGTATTGAATGTACCAACATCCCCATCCAGCAATAAATGCCATGGCCTCTTGACTCAGCCTGTACCCTGCATCTTCGTTGAGTTGGTTAATGACTAGATATACGAATGCATCATTAACTCTTCTGAATTGAGTCTCAGCAACCTATAGAGACAGTTGGTTATAATGTTCCCACACCTTCTTCTGTCCATCCAACACTCCCACTATCCCTACTCTGTTCAAACCTGGGAAGATACCCAACCTTGCTATTGCATACACAATGTAAGAAGTCATAAAGAAGCACTTAGTCTCGCTGATGCTAGTCAGTTGATCATGAATAGTATTTGATACAATCATCAGCCAATCAAACTGATGGGTGCCATTTAAAATTGTCTAGATGAAGGGAAACATCCACTCCTTGAAATGAAATGTATCTCTCTTCCCAAAATCCCTAGACAACATCAATATTAAATCTGATACCTCCTTATAGAAATCTGCCCTCTTCAGTTGGTCTGTAGCTTGGTTAGAGACTTCTTCTCTATCTTCAACCACTTTTTATTCAAATGAGATTTATTGGATTCTTTATACTTACTATATTTCTCCAAGGCCTCTGCCTCATCCAACTGCACCAAGTTCTTAGCATCCGGGACATTAAACATACTTTGGAACATATGAGGAGTAAGATCGATGATGACATTATATTGGGAATCCATGCATTGTCGGGTAGCTGGATTGTAAGCCCCTACAGCTGTCAAGATCAACTCTGGGCATTGGATTGATAAAGGAAACATAGTGATATGGGCCAAGACGGAATCAACAATTCTTTGTGTCATCCCTGTTACCTCTTCAACAAAGGTTTCTAAATACAACTCTTCCAAATTATATTGGCCCAAGTTTGTGTCGGTGATGTCTGACCAATCTGATTCTATTTTTCTCACTTTCACAACAAGACTCCTGTGATTATACCTCAGGGTATAAGGCAACTATTCTGGCTTAATCTTCTTTGGTTTAAGTGCTGCCTTTGATGTTCTTGCAGGCCGGTTTCTTTGGGAGGCTTCTCCTGATGTTCCCGACATCCTCTTAGCTTTCCTACAACAAAACCTCTAATTAGATTCTTGAATAAACATCTCAAAATGTGTCTTTAAACTCATACCTTTGAAGCATACATCGGAGGTGGAACCAGGCAGCAAACATCTTAAATAATCCTCTTTTAACATACTGTCGGGCTCAAAGCAAAAACTGTTACTGTCATCCTACTAACAAGAAGTGGGCTTGGAGTCGGAAATGAAATAGTGATCAGAACCGGAATTGGAATGGAAACTGATTTGGTTTCCTTCAGATTTTCTATTTTCATATTCTGTTTCGGTTTCGCTTCCGCCCAGGTTAACATTTTTATGAAGTAAAGTTTCTTACTATAAGCGGAGTCGGAGATGGGATGAAAATGGAATTGACACTAAACATAAAAACATATCCAAAACTCTAAATCAATTCCGACCCCACTTCTGGCTATGTTGACCATGACGTCATCAACGATTTTATCAATTTAACGCATAACTCCATGATTAAAGACTAAGGTCATATTAAACGAAATAATGCTCAAAAATATAGCATAAAATCGACCATGACCATATGACTGTGGGGAGGACTATATTTTAGGGCATCATATTTAATTATTTTAAACGTGTTCATAGAAACACATAAAACCCTAACCTAGAAAACGTGATATAAAACTAGGGCACGGATTTAACCCTTCCTAATTTAACCAAACGAATGCACAATGAAATCCTAAGTAAAAACCAGATTCTACCAACCCTAACCCACTATAAAAACCTAGATTTAATCTACCTCACTATGAAAAACCCTAATTCATTCTACGCATTTAAAACCTAATGTAGCATGACGCGATCACGATAAAACGTGAAAACGACCATTCCCTAACTCACTACAAAACCAGAAACGCAAGCATAAAACAAAATCAAGAACAACAAACAAACACACCCTCCTACTGAGATGACGAACTTGCCCAAAGATCTAAATCAAACAAATATAAATCGAAAACGCGAAAGCAAATAAATAAAAATGAGAATAGGAACCCTACCTCGAACGCAAAACCTGGCTAACCTTCTGAATTGATTCACAAGCAACTATCTCCTCCTCCTTCAATCGATTCACTCAAATGGACTCCGTAGCTACTCTATTTCACTCTTTGACTCTTTAACAATGATAATAATAATGCGTTTAATCCCTAATGAAGATAAAAATCAGAGTTTCTACCTACACATGGCAGCTGTCATTAATGCATTAAATGCAGTTAAGCGGAGTCGAAACTGGAGAAGAACAAACACTTCACTAGAGTGCAACTTCAGTAAAAAGTCAATGACCAAGAAACGGCGGGAGCGGAATCGGAATGGAAACTGATTCAGAAACTTAAGGGATTTCCCAACTTCATTCCCATTCTGGGTCCGAGTCCAGGTCCACCAACAAAACACAAAAAGTAAAACAAAAGACCGACATAATAAAACTTAACACAAGGACTTAGACTAAAACAAAAGCTGAAAAAGCAGAGGCAAAGACGGAATGGATTTTGATTTTGCAATTTCCAATAAACACCAACTTAACGTCCACTTTGGTTCCGGCTCCGATAAAGACAAAATAAAAGGTCAAAAAGAAAGACAGTCGAGATGGGGATCAAAATCAAGTTTTGAAAGAAGTTTCAGAACCCGATTTGGCTCAGGCTCCGATTCCGACAGACTAAACCAAAGAAAAACAAAGTGTTGGAAACAAAGGACTCCAAAATTTGTTTGAAAAAGAACAAAAGATAAAAACACAAAAGGGGGACCCATTTTGACCAAGGCAAAAGATGGGGTGGTTATGCAAGGCATAACATCTCCCTCTTTGCCATTGATGACAAACAAAAAAAATTGGGCCACCCTTAAAACCAACTAATCACATAATAAATCATTTCTCTCCCTTGGAAGATATAGCATTTTGAGTTCACTTTCTCCCCCTTTGACATATATGGCAAAGGTCAACACTCCAAAACTCTCCCCTTTTGCATTTCTGGAATATTGCACAATCTAGAAACCTATTTCCTGGATAGACTCCCCTAATTCCTTGCATCACTACTTCTAAAAACAATCTACAAGACCACCAAGCCTTCTTGCGGTAGGGAGACAAAGCTCCCCCTCACCCTAAACTTCCTCTTGATTCAAGAGGATGGAGAAATAAATCCCATCTTTTGCTAGAGAAATTCAAATGTCTCCTTAGGAAGTGGTTTTGTGAAAATATCTGCCACTTTCTCCTTGGTTTCAACATACTCCAACTTCACCTCATTTTCTTCAACTTTCTCAATAAGAAAATGATACTTGATTACAATTTTCTTTGTCCTTGAGTGAACTACTAGATTCTTTGAGATGTTTATAGCACTAGTGTTATCACATAGAATAGAAATAGGCTCATCAAACTCAATCTTCATCTCCTTCAAATTCTTCTTCAGCTACAATAGTTGAGTGCAGTATAAGGTTGAAATAGTATATTCTACTTCTGTTGTAGATAAAGAAATTGAGTCCTACTTCTATTGTAGATAAAGAAACTATCACCAAGAAATAATGTTCCACCAGTTGTGCTCTTTTGGTCATCTATGCTTCCTTCCCAATTTGCATCTTTATATGTAGTCAGGGTGAAATTTTCACTCTTTGGATACCATAGTCCAAAATCCATTATAACCTTCAAATACTTGAATATCCTCTTCACTGCTTTGACATGAGTTTCCTTAGGTGTTTCCTAAAATATAGAAACGATTCTAATTGCAAGAATTATAGATGTTCTAGATGCTATCACATACAACAAAATACCAATCATAGATATGTACAAGGTTTGATCTATTGGAACAGATTCATCATCTTTGCTCAACTTGCATCCTATAACCATAGGTATACCCACCAGTTTGTAGTCTTACATCCTAAAATTACTTAGCATCTCCTTTATGTATTTTTTCTAGGAAATAAATATTCCTTTTTTTGATTGTGCAATATGTAACCCAAAAAATAAGGATAACTCACCTAGCATTGACATTTCAAACTCATTTTGTATTGCCTTTTGAAACTTCCTGTACATGTCATCACTCCTACCATAAAAAATGATATCATCTACATAGACCAAAACTATCAGTAGTTGATCACATTTTATTTTATGTATAGATTACTATCCACACTTCTCCAAAACCCTTGTTTCTAGAAGTATCCATCCAATCTTGAATACCAAGGTCTAGGAGCTTATTTGAGTTCATACAAATCCTTCTTTAATCTACACATATAATCTGGTATGTCAGAACACTGAAACCCTTCTAGTTGTTCAATGTAGACTTCTTCTTATAGATAACCATTGAGAAATACTAACTTAACATCCATTTGGTATAAATGAAAATTATTGAATGCTAAAAGATATAAAAACATCTTGATTGCTTCTAGTTTTACTACTTGAGAAAATGTTTCTTCAAAATCTACACCTTCAACCTGAGCATATCATTTACACACAAGTCTAGTCTTATTCTAGATCACTTCACCTTCTTCATTGATCTTGTTTCTGAAACCCCACTTAGTTCTAATCACATTCTTGCCTTTAGGTCTTGGGACCAATTTCCAAGTTTCATTGTTCTTGATTTGATTTAAATCTTCCTCCATAACATCTATCCAAGCTTTTTCTTTTCTTTCTTTTTTATAAGACTTTGGTTATATCTTTGATATTAATGCAAAATGTACGTGCTCACTTGTCCTCTCAAGTCTCTTCTAGGTCTGAACCCAACTATTTTTATCTCCTATAATATGGTCTTCAAAGTGCTTCTTATGAACAATATATTTTGTTGGAGTTTTTGTAATAAAAATTGAATTTTCATCACCGTGGTGGCTTGGTTTTTTATCATCTTCTACTTTCGAAGTACCAGTAGACTGAATTGTTTCATCTACTCTCACATTTTCACTTTCTAAAATCCTCTTCAGCCTTTTTATGTAGCATGTGTATTCTTTACTAGTCATAGAGTAACCAAGAAAAATACCTTCATCTAATCTAGAATCAAACTTACCCAAGTTTTCTTCATCTCTTTTGATGTAGAATTTGCTTCCAAATATCTTGAGATGTCTAATTGAAGCCAACCTTCCTCTTCATAGCTCATATGGTGTTTTATCAGTCCTTCATCTAATTTGATCTATATTCAAAATATATAATGAAGTCTGAATTGCTCCTCTCTAGTACATATCCGTTAGATTTTCTTGACTCAATATTGTTCTTTTCATCTCCTATGCAGTCTAGTTCTTCCTTTTTGCAAATCCATTTTTTTGTGGAGTCATAGGAGTAAAAAATTTCCTCCAAATTCCATGCTCTTCATAAAAGTTTTCATACTTGTTAAAGGTGAATTCTCCACCTTTGTTTGATCTCAAAACCTTGATTGTTCTTCCAGTTTCATTTTCTACCAATACCTTAAATGCCTTAAATTTCTCAAATGCTTCTGACTTCTACTTTAGAAAATTAATCCAAGTCATTATACTGAAATCATCTATGAGCATCATGAAATATCTATCTCTTTGTAGACTCTTTGTCCTCATAGGTCTGCACAAATCTGTATGAATTAAATTCAATGGTTTTGATGTAGAATACTCCTTAGCAAGAAATATTCTTCTTGTTTGTTTTCCTTAATGACATGGTCTGCAACTTATATATTGAGGCTTCTCAATCTTTGACATATCATAGACCATTCATCCTGAGCAAATCTTTACAATGTCATAAAAATTAATATTTCCCAACTTTATTTTCCAAAGCCAACTTTCTTCTCTTTGCACAGTAAGACAATTTTTCCTATTCAACTCACTAAGATGACACATGTCATTGTATGTCCCGCTTCCTTCCACAATTAGTTCTTTGGTACTTGATTTCCTAATTTCACTACCTTCAACACTAAAGGATAGCTTATAACATTTATCACACATCTGACTTACACTTAAAAATTTATGTTTTATTCCTTCAACATATAAAACATTATGTCTTTTTCCTACCACCATCAAGACTTAAAGTACCCTTACCAATGATTTTGGCAATATAATTATTCCAAGTCATAAAACCATCTTCAAATTTCTTGAAATTCATGATCATAATTTTATCTTCAATCACGTGGCTTGAGCAACTATTGTATATGATCCACAAATTCTTCTATTTTTGAGCATGTAGTGTAGTTTGAGCAATCATTGACTTGTATGACCTTTCTTCTTCCAGAATATTCTTCCAAACTCTATTTGGTTCATGAATTCCACATTTTTATTTTTTCCTTCATGTTTTTGATAAAGGGGGACTCATAAAATTGCTTCTATAATTCCTAGCAATGTGTCCAATTTTTTTGTATTTGTAGCAAATGATATTCAAATTGAATAGAGGTATAAATTCATTATTTCTAACAAAGTTACTTCTTACTATATCTTTCCTATAGTCCACAACCTTGTGACTAAAATTATTGCAATTAAATAGTAACCAAAAAAAGAATAATTGAACTTGGTGTTGTATTCCTATCTTTCAGATCTTCTTCTCTTCTTCTAGACTTGAATAAAGTTATCATTTTTTTTCTTGATTTCATCGCTTGCATTAACTCTTTTAGATTTTGTACTTCCAAAACCAGCCACTTCTAGACTTGCTTTAGCAGTCTTCACTGGTTATCCTATCACCTTGTTCTTTTGATCATCAAAACCAAGTCCAATTTTGACATGCAAAGATCTCTAAATTCCCAATATCTGATCTAGGGTCTCAGTGCTCTTTCCAAACTTCATTTACAATTGTTGATTCATATTTTCAATCTCTTTTCTTATGGACACAATTTCTACTTCAAGTTTTTCATAGTTCTTGTCTCTTGACAATAATTTTCTAGTGAAAACTTCTTCAATCCTTTTTGCTTCTTTTTTCTGGGTCTTTAATTCAACAATCGTCTTCTTTTCTTTCTCTAGATCTAGAGATACCTTTTCTTTTTCCTTCACTTCTAAAATTATCTTCTTTAGTATCTTAATCTTTTTTCTAGTACATAGAAATTCTTCCACAAGATCTAATTTGTCTTCATTGTTTCCATAATCCATTTTTGCATATTCTTCATTAGTTTCAAAATCCATGAATAAAACTTTTCCATTTTCATCATCAAAGACATCATCTTCTTCCTCAGAAGAGTAGCCATCCTCATTATTGTAGAAAATTTTATTTCCAATGACCTTTATTCTTTCTCTGAAATGATTTATTTCCATAATTTTGGTCAACATTGTTAGAATTCTTATGGGGACATTTAACCATAAAATGTCCTATTTCACTGCAATTAAAACACTTAAAAGGTAACTTGCCTTTATACTTACCGGAACCTCTTTGTAGCTTTCTCAAAAAATTAGCTTCCTCCAGATTTGATCCAACATCAAAATCTTGATCAACTTGCTTCTTAGATACTCTGAATGCAACCTCTTTCCTTATAGAATCTTCACTTTCAAATCTCATTTCAAACATAGTTAGAATACCATGCAGTTTAGTCATCTTCAAAATATTCAGATCCTTAGCTTCTTCAATTGCAAAGACTTTAGAATCAAACCTTCTAGGAAGAGATTTGAGTACCTTTTTCACAACAATATTTTCTTTCAATTCCCCACCAAGACCATGGATAGATTTGACAACTTCATCAACCTGAAGCAAGAATGTGGCAATATTCTCATATTCTTTCACCTTTAGGATTTCAAACTAAGATCGATGAGTTTTCATCTTTGACTCTTTGACTTTGTCATCACCTTCATAGATGGTGTAGTGTTGCAAAATTGCATTTTGTGGTTGTAAGATGGGGAAAATAAAATAACATAGACTAAGTGACAACCAACACAAATCTAAGCTAAAAACCCAATCCAAACAAGAGAATACAAATAAAAGAGAGCAATAAACTAAAAGAAAGTAAATGGAACACTCCCCATTATGGTTGATTACTTCTCGTCTCTCCTTCTTCTTCTTACACAATCTTTGCCCTCATATTTTTTGATGAAGTTGTGCAAATACCTGTAAACTGTAAGAAAGAAAGTTGGAGATAATGGTTGTTAAATCAAAAATTGAGGAGAAAGGTTGCTTTTATAGACAACCATTCGAATGGATGGACGAGATTGATCTTCTAGAAAGATTCTAAGATCAACGAATGAGGATTTATGAGAGGGAGGTTATGAAATTAGATCTTTTGGAAGAATTAATTTGTTTGTTGTTTCTTGATGTAGTTTGAATGATGATTTCTTTCGGATCAAGCACACGACACAACTTGATGAACCCTAAAGGACCTAACCTAGGGGGCCTCGGGGGATCATTGATAGATGGCCTTGCCTACGTAGCAATTCACAGAGACCTTGTTGCTTGACACGACTTGAATTTGTCTTATTTGACAAAATACTGAGTCGTGATTGTATTTGGACAACCTAAAGGGACTGACCTAATGCCTCGGGGGATCATTTAAGATGAGACTTGCCTACGTAGCAAACACGCAGAGGCAACGCAGTTCGACCACTCTAACAAAATCGATTTAGACTCAGACTTAGATTTAGACTCTATTTTGTGGGAGTTTTGAATTTTTTTGATGTTTTTGGATTTAGAGGATTTTATGATTTTTTTGGATTTTGAAATGTTTTGATTTTTTTTAAAAAAATTTTAGAACATTTTATGATTTTTTTGGATTGTTTCAGGACATTTTATGATTTTTATGGATTTTGAAGGTTTTTAAGGGTTGATACCATGTATTATTTCCCATGAAGATGCAAGTCAAGGAATTGCCCCTAGTCAAGTATAGGACCAATTTACTATGTACGAAGGGAAGCGGCGAATGCGACGAATGGATATGAAAGCGAAGGATGCTAAATGTCAGTGGTCTTTAGACCATGGGAAGGATGACAAAGCTTTATTATAGATGAATGAGACTTTATTATGGATGATAACTATATGGATCATGACAAATGCATGTGAAATATACCCACAATCAACCAAGAAGGCATGCACATAGATCCAAGGACAAACATGATCTTGCCCCTAGTCAAGCTGAAAACCAATTGATAGGTGATGATGATGATGACAATGTTGTTTGATAGGGGAAGGACACATCCCGAAAAAACATGAGGATGATGATTATGTGACTAAAGGATCAAGGTTTGCAGCAGGGCTAGGAACAAAGCCAAGGAATGTTTTGGATGATGCATTAGGTTGCATAGCAAGATTGTATGGATTAGACTCATTGCATTTGAAATGACTAACCTTAGAACTAGATGGGATTATGGAGGCAACTTGGATAAGTTTTTTAGAATCCTTAAACCAATGACAAGGGAAAACCAAGTCCAACAATAGGTATGAATAATGGATTTATCTTGGAAAAGGATAGGAGACAAGGATTATTTGCTAAAATAATTAGCATATGATCTCCAAGGAATATGTCACATAGGAACAATTTGTTTTCTCTAAGATATGGGTTTGGATAAATTCTATGAAGGCAATGACATGATATTTCATGGATAGTGTATGACCGAAGGATAGACATGTCAAGAATTTTCCCAAAGCATGGTTTATGTTTGTACCTCATTCCTTATCAAGATCAAGGTAGGTGGGAGAATGGATGAAAACAATATGGATTGGATAGATAGATGGAAATATTATAAGAAATGTCATGCGAAGGGTATGGGAGATGAGACAACTTTCCCCCAAGTATAATGGTCCACATAGATAAGGGCTCTTACACATGACACTTGTTTGCCAGGTTTTCATCATGGTACTTATCCAAAGCGCCATAAAAATGGTTTTCACTATTGGACGGATTTTTTCTCTTTACTATTTTTTTTTTTTTTTTAATATCGACTTGATGTTCTAGATGATCACTGATTGTTCTGAATCTTTTGATGGTGTTGATGTAGGTACTGGTGTCATGATATGCCAATAGTGACCTTGATGGAGTAATTGTCTTGTCAAGATCATAGCGCTTGCATATAACTGGTCAATGTCATTGTGATCCTCTCTTATACTAGAGTTGGCCTTATCATAATACGCACATCGTGATAGAGTACTATTTGAGTCCTTATGATAAAGAGTTTCTACCAAGATGCCATGGATTCGTGAGGTGGGATTTTTAGACTTTAGGTGAGATGTAGGATTATGATGGATGATGGTAGGTGTGGATGGGCTATTTGGTGTTTTGGATGTAGCAATTTTTATTTTCCAAAATTAGGATGGTGGATGATGGAGTTTGGAATTTTTATTGAGATAGTGTTTGGAACCAACACTTTATATGCCTTGATTGATGACCATTTTGAAGGAGGTGGACATTTATTACATTTGGGAGTCCTCTTTTCTTGTGGCTCCATATGTTTATTGACTTTTGGACTTGGAATATTTTCTTTCTATGATCCATTTTTCTTTGGGATCCATTTTAACTTCATTTGTCCACTTGGATTTTTCTTTGATTCAATGGCCTTTGACATTTGATTTTGAACTTTGGATTTGTAATAATTTTCTTTTTGTTGGTTCCAAATAGAAGATTTATTCATGTTAGAATGATGGTTTACGGTGTGGATGGAAGGAGTGTTGGCAACAACCTTATGACAAGGACTACTCGTGGCCTCTATTTTGATGTTTGTATCAGATAAAGTTTCCCCCAATATTGAGGAGGTACCACTAACACCATTTGATTCTCTAATTGAAGAATAACCAAGACCTTGATGTCTAGGGTTTTCATAAAAGTGTATTGGTTCTTGAATGCCTTGTTCATGTAGGCCTAGTCCTCTTCCTTAGTACTGCATGTTCTGAAATATTCTATTTGTGATGGGGTATTTTTTACTTTGAAAGAAAGATGTGAACCCATCATTGTGTATGTGGAAATTGCTGCTTGGAATCTTCTCCTCTATGAGAAAGCCTGATTTGATAAAAGTGGATGATCCTAGTTGATAGTTAGTTTTGGGTTTATCATTCATCATGCTTGTTTCTTCTTGATAATTTGGGATATCGATTTGATATGTGGTAGATTTTGTATCTTCTTCTTTGACTTGATCCATAGTAGCTTCTTTGTGTTCTCCTTTGACTTGATCAATAGTAGCTGATTTATGCTCTTCTTTGATGTTATCCATATCATTCATTTGATTATCTATGTGTCCAAAGGAGGAAAGTGTATCATTTTGGGAAATGGAGGTGTTTTGTGTTTGGATGGGATCATCTTCAAATGTTTGGTCATGACTGACATAAAGCTCGATGAAAGGATAATTTTGGACTTCATGTTCAAGGGTAGGATCTTGGTCAAAAATAGGTGTGTTTTGGATTACATGATTGGGAATGGGATCTTGATCAAGGATAGGTGCATTTTGGATTCCATGATTATCTAGAAGGACTTCTTGGATGGACTGCTTCGATCTTGATATGAAGGTGAAGCTATGATGTCATGCTTTGGACTTTCATTTTGACATGTATCCTCAAGTTTAGGCAATGGAATTTGATTGTGGACAAGGATATGATTTTCTTTCATAGACCCAAGATTTTGACATGGCAATAATGGAGCTTCAATAGCAAGATATTTTTTGATATTGGTAGTCAATGGAGGACATGATGGTGGCAAATGGTTGGATGGTGTAGGATCAACAATGTGATTAGATTTCCTGCTTTTTTTCATTTAGGAGTCAAACAAGTTCCTTTGCTAGTTGTCCTTGGAGAGCATTAATTAATGTGCTTTTATTGGATGGTATTGTATTTTGGGATGGAGTGGATGGAAATGGGTTAGTGGATGATGGACTAGGATAAGATGTGGAGGATTGGAATGGACTAGTGGATGATGGATTATGATAGGATGTGGAGGATTGAAATGGACTAGTGGAAGGTTGGTTTCTCTTGTCAAAGTTAGGATAGGGATGACTAATGGAAATTTGTTGTGGATTAATGATGTGGATTGTGCTAAGGGAATCTTGATAGTAAGGGTAGATGGATGAAGGACTGGAGCTTATGGATTGTTGGTAAGAAGTGTATGTGAGTGGCTGGTATTGATGATTGAGGATTGATTGGTATTTAGCTTGACTATGAAGAAGATCAAGGTAAATTGAAGACATGGTCATGAATTTGCATTAGAATGAATAAGGAAAACTTAGTGAGGACCATCCAAAACTTGTGACCTTTGGATGACAATGCAAGGTGCCAATGCAAAATGGATATGAAACTATGCTATTTTTTTGTGATTTTCAAGGATATAAGGATTCAAAGTGCCAATGTACCTAAGACCAAGATTAAGGAATGGTGGAATGATAATGAACCTATGACCAAAGGATATGATTTGCGAATGAAGTTAAATGATAAATGATGCAAGATGGTATGGGACTAAGCTATGTTTTTTTGACTTTTTGGATTATAAAAATATTAGGATGCAAGATTATCATGCAAGGATAATGATGACTTTGAGACCAAAGGATGAAGCTAAATGAAACTAATGGATGCAAAGGATATCAAAGGTGGACTAATTAACGATGAAGGATAATGAAAAGGAAACTAAATGATGCAACTAAGGCTAAGGTGAAATGAAACTATGATTTTGGTTTTTTTTTTGGGATAAAGATGCAAGTTAAATGCAAGGCTAAGGATATGAATCTAAATGAGACAAAGATGATGCTAAGAATAT
Organism: Sequoiadendron giganteum; assembly: GCA_007115665.2. Taxonomy (NCBI): domain Eukaryota; kingdom Viridiplantae; phylum Streptophyta; class Pinopsida; order Cupressales; family Cupressaceae; genus Sequoiadendron; species Sequoiadendron giganteum. Next base: position 336,926,471 of record CM021105.1, on the reverse strand, counting down.
GAATCCTAAAATTTAAAACAAAGGATGGTAACCAAGCTAATGTAAGTCCAAGATAAAAAACCCAAATGTCATTGACCTTTGTGATAAGCAAGATGATATATTTGACAAGGTGAGTCTAAACTAGGACACAAGTTTGAGACTCAAATTTGATAAAGGTGATAATGAAAAAGGTTGATAAAAATGAAGGATTAAGGTCAATGAAAAAATGGATAAGCAACCAAGGATTTTCCAAAGGCTTGATAATTTTTTCTATGTTTGAAATCTAGAAGGTATGTGCAACCTAAGACCTAAGATTAATTACACAAGGGAAAGGTGACCTAATGTGCAATCTAAAATGTAATGCAATCCTAAATGAGGATGATGGAATGGACTGGTAAAGGTATGCAAGTCTCTGGTTTGGAAATCAAGATCATAGTTAAGATGAATTTGTTGAATTTTGGACAATGATTTTATGAAATTGTGGTAATTAGGTAGTTGTGCCTCTTTTTCAAGTAGTTGTGGTTCACAGAGTTATTTTGAAAATTTGATGTTTTGGACTGGTTTTGAGTAGATTTTTGACTGATTTCAATGAAATTTGTCTTGGAAAACACAACAAACAGTATCAAACACTTTGTTTGAGGATTGGTTTGATGTAAAAATGTTTGATTTTTTTTAAAGAAGACAAGCACAATCTTAAGGTTGGCAAGGACTATATTCACTAGATCCCACACGGATTTTACTCCAACCACACTTATTCTTAGCAGGTGACTTAGAAGCTTGGCCACATAGCCCCCCCCTTGCATTGCACTCACTTCTCAAGTCAACCAAGCTTCGAGCCCTCGTAAATCTCTCATGATAGGATCTTCACCTCTACTAAGAACTGCGAGAATGTGGGTGTCTTGACAATGACTGTTGTTGCACCAGTGAATAGAAAAGGTTTTTGGCAACTACACAAAAGGTTTTTAGTTTGGGACCCATGTTTGAGTGGCCACACATGGGGCAAAGATTAAGCTCCATTAAAGGAGGAATTATACCTTGAAGAGGTTACACTCAACAGGGTTTTGGGGAATTCTACTTTGTCCATGTGACACATCCGCACTCATAATCCTAAGTTTTCCATTAGGATTCACATTTATATACAGGTCGAGGGTAGCTCGGCCAAAGAGCTCCATTGTCGGTCTGAGTTGCCTTGAAGTGAGTACTTTTTCCCACCAAGGAAGACCCAAGTTCTAGAGGTAATAATCGTTTCTCTTACACCCAGGATCACATGAATGTGCAAGGGGAGATGATACTTAGATTATTGCATCAAAGGGTGACACAGAATTGAAGACACTTGTAAATTTTAATTACCAAATGATAATGTGAGGAGGACACATAAGACACTTTGTTCATTTTAACCATATGAGTGTGTATGCAAATTGTGTTCATTTTAATCCCTTGAAATGAAATGCATGTTTATTTTAACCAATGAGTGTGCATGCAATTTGTTGTAGTTGTTGAAAGAAAACAAAATTGATTATGCCTAAAGAAATGAAAAGCTCGATTTTTGTTTCTAAAGAAATAGTTTTTAGACTCCCTCCAAACTATGCCACATGCTAAAAACAAGAGATTAATAACTCAAAAGAAAAGTTTAATGACAACAACAAATTGAAATAGCGATAACTTTCTCAAAACTTAATGAAATTTTAAATCGTTTGAATCCATGAAAAATTAAAACTCAACCCTTCAAAACCCACAAAGTATTTTTTCAAGATTCTACACGAAAAAATTGTTAGAAGCAAAAGAAAACGCAGGTTTTAAGAGTTAAACTTAAAAAACAACAAATACTAAAACAACCATAACTTTCTCAAATCTTAACGAAATTCTAAACCGTTTAAAGTTTCAAAAAGCTAAGAGCGAGGCCTACAAAACTTAGATAATCATTTTTAAAGATTTTATGTGCCATTTTTTCTATGCTCAAAAGAAAATGACGGGATTTCGTATGAATTCTTGACTGCAACCTGTAAAATAGCAAAAATAAACAAGATAACAAACAGATTTTTCTACAAAATTGTAAGATTCGCTTCGGTTTCACCAATGTAAGATGGGGTAAATCAAATAGCATAGACTAAGTGACAACCAACACAAATCTAAGCTATTAACCTCATCCAAACAAGAGAAAACAAACAATACATGAGTAAAATGAAAGCATCAAACTAAAATACTCCACATGCTTGAAGTTGATTCACTTCTCTTGCTCTCCTATTTCTCCTTTTGCAATATTTGCCCTCAGATTTTTAGTCTAACTTGTGCAAATACCTGCAAATTATAAGTAGAAAGTTGGAGACAAAATGGTTGTTTTATCAAAAATTGAAGAGAAAGGTTGCTTTTATAGACAACCATTCAAATGGACGAACGAGATTGATCTTCTAGAAATATTCTAAGATCATCGAATGAAGATTCATGAGAGGGAGGTTACGAAATGGATGGCCAAGATCAAGTTTCTAGAAAGATGCTAAGATCTACAGTTGAAAATTGATGCAACCAGAATATGCCATGCATGGAAAAGATATGACGCCCGACGACTATGACAAACATGCAGGACATGCAGGCTATGACATGAAATAATGACAGGGGATCTTTAACCAAAATGGAGGGATAAATAATTTAAATTATTTATTCAAAAATGGAGGAGGATGACAAGTGGCAAATAAATTATTTATTTGGAGGAAATGAAAAAGGAGATTTAATTAAATTCATAAATTTAATTAAAGGAGGAGATAGAAATTAAATATGGATAATTGATTTGGATCAATTATTTAAAGGAGAAGAATGACACATAAATAAATAATTTCATCAATTATTTAATTATAGAAGAATAAAAGGTCATAATTATTATTATCTGACTATAGACATGTGATGAAAGATAAATAATTAAATAAATAATTATTTATTTAATTATTGAAGAAAGTGGTATTAGTGACGCAATTAATTTATTTTAATTGATCAGGATAAAATAGAGATTAGAAAGTGAATTAATTAAATAATTATTTAATTAATAAAGGAATATGGTCAGGAATAATTAAATAATTAAAATTATTTAATTATTAGAGGATGACAACTAAGGAATAATGTTTCTTGTAGATTTTAGGATATTTTTTAGTGTCTACAGTGGCAATTTCACACTTGCACATTTGGCCTGCTGCATTTATGACAAGATCCTTATGAGTCAAAATTTCATGATTTTAACTCTATAAGGGACAATGATGAAGCATTACCACTCCACCACCTCATTTCTTATAAAGTTGTGAGTTGGATTCCTATGCAGTGTGCTGATGTTCTTGTGGTGCATAAGCATCCTTGAAATTTTAGAGTTTAAATGAGGGAATCTCATGAAATTTTATCATGATACGCATCATCATGATAGAATGTTGAGTGTAACAGATCTTCCTACCCATGCAACCTCACAAAACTCTCCTTTTCACTCCTATTCTCATTCATTCTCATTCTCTCTATCTTCATCTTTCTCTCTCACTTCCTTCTCTTCTTCATCTCTTCTCTATAATGAAGCTCTACTAGTTTTATGTCTCACCAATAGCCAAGGATCTCTTGCAAGCACTCAATGTCACATATATCAAGCGAAGAGGGATCCATGGACTATTAGTAACACTTTCTTGTTGCATTTATCTTGTCTAGTTTCTAACATATTTGTTTCATATACTTGTTTGTGATACCTATTCTCCTCCTTAGCACGGTTTTCTTTTATCACTCATATATTTATTTGTGATATGGGTTCTCCTCCATAGCAGGATTGGAGAGAGGAGAAATTCCTCAGTAAGAGAATGGAAAAATGGTGTTGTTGTGGTTGTTCAGGAAACTCCTATGTTTTATTCTATAAGGCCCCACTTGATGATGGAGGCTTCGAAGGTAGCAAGAGCTATTGCCTCACCATGTTTTAAGTATTAACATCCTGGTTTGGTCACGGGCACCACCCTTGTGTTGACAGTGGATTTTTTGGGTATGCCAGAGGCCTACAACTTAGCTGCCAGAGTTATTTTATTCAGATTCATCTCTTTCTATGTGGTTTGGGGGTGAAAGGAGATGATTTCATGAGTTGCAAGTTGTGATTGGAGAGAGGAGAAATGCCTTAATAAGAGAATGGAAAAATGGTGTTGATGTGGTTGTTAAGGCGGCTTTTTTATTTTCTTCTCTAAGGCCCAACTTGATGGTGGTAGTAACTAGTCATCATGTGGCATTGTTTTGTCATTGTATAAATATCTTTAAAGGCATGTATCTAAAAAATGTCAAAAAAAATTCTAATAATAGATTTGTTATTTATGATAGATAAACACCTCAAAACTAATCTGAGCAGTTGGACTTTGCACTCAGTAGAGGAGAAGTTGGTGTGCTGAGAATTAAACACCTACTGCCAAATAACTTCTCCACTCTTAGCAATAATAGTAGTGTGTGGAAACTCATGAGAAAGGTGTGCCATAAAGAGAAAATCACAAGTGTCAATCCTGAGTTTGGATAAACCCTAACCCTAATCAAAGGTTTCGCGCCCTCACCATGTTTTAAGTATTAACAATCTGGTTTCATCATAGGCACCACTCTTGTGTCGACACATGGATTTTTCAGGTACCTCAAAGGCCTACAACTTAGTTGCTAGAGTTACTTTATTTGGAGTCATCTCTCTCTATGTGGTTTGGGGTGAAAGGAGATGATTGTCTAAGTTGCAAGTTGTGATTGGAGAGAGGAGAAATGACTCAGTAAGAGAATGGAAAAATGGTGCTCGTGTGGTAGTTAAGGGGGCTCTTGTGTTTTCTGCTCTAAGGCCCTACTTGATGGTGGAGGCTCCAAAGGTAGCAGGAGCTATTCAGTTTTATAAAAGGGCCTTTGAAGTGGAAGAGGTTGTGAATTCCTTGCACCCTAAGCATAAGGTAGAGAAAGAATTCCCTCTTATCCTTCATGCCCACTTAAATTTTGGAGCAAACAAGATTATGTTCCACAACAAGATAGAGGAAGTCGGTGTTGAGTAAGTAAGCACCTACCACTAAATAACTTCTCCACTCTTAGCAATAATAGTACCGTGTGATAACTCACGTAGAAAGGCATGCCATAAAGATAGAAAATTGCAAGCATCGATCCCAAGTTTGGATAAACCCTAACCCTAACCAAAGGTTTCGTTCCCTCACCACATTTTAAGTATTAAAAACATAGTTTGTTCGTGGGCACCACCCTTTTGTCAACACATGGATTTTTTGGGTACCTTGAAGGCCTACAACTTAGCTGCCAGAGTTAGTTTATTTGGATTCATCTCTTTGTGTGCAGTTTGGGGTGAAAGGAGATAATTTTCGAAGTTGCAAGTTGTGATTGGAGAGAGGAGAAATGCCTCAATAAGAGAATGGGAAAATGGTGTTTTTGTGGTTGTTAAGGTGACTCCTGTGCTTTCTACTCTAAGGCCCCACTTGATGGTGGAGGATCTAAAGGTAGTAAGAGCTATTGCCTCACCACTTTTTAAGTATTAACAACTTGGTTTGGTCATGGGCACTACCCTTGTGTTGACACATGGATTTTTTGGGTACCTTGGAGGCCTACAACTTAGCTGCCAAAGTTACTTTATTTGGAGTTGTCTCTTTCTATGCAGTTTGGGGTGAAAGGAGATGATTTTATGAGTTGCAAGTTGTGATTGGAGAGAGGAGAAATGGCTCAGTAAGAGAATGGGAAAATGGTGCTATTGTGGTTGTTAAGGTAGCTCCTATTTTTTTTGCTTTAAGGCCCCACTTGATGGTGGTAGTAACTAGTCATCATGGGGCATTGTTTTATCATTGTATAAATATATTTAAAGGTATGTATCTAAAAAATGTAAACAAAATGTCTAATAATAGATTTTTTATTTATGATAGATAAATACCTCAAAGCTAATTTGAGCAGTTGGACTTTGCAATTGGTAGAGGAGAAGTTGGTGTGCTAAGAAGTAAACACTTGTTGCCAAATAGATTCTCCACTCTTAGTAATAATAGTAGCGTGTGAAAAACTCACGTAGAAAGGTGTGCCATAAAGATATAAAATCATAGGCTCCGGTCTCGAGTTTGGATAAGCCCTAACCCTAACCAAAAGTTTCACACCCTCACCACATTTTAAGTATTAATAGTTTGGTTTGGTCGCGGGCACCACCCTTGTGTCAACACGTGGATTTTATGGGTACCCCAGAGGCCTACAACTTAGCTGCCAAAGTTACTTTATTCAGATTCATCTCTTTCTGCATGGTTTGGGGTGAAAGGAGATGGTTGTTTGAGTTGCAAGTTGTGATTAGAGAGAGGAGAAATACCTCAGTAAGAGAATGGAAAAATAATGGTGTTGTGGTTGTTAAGGAGGTTCCTATGTTTTCTGATCTAAGGCCCCACTTGATGGTGGAGGCTCCAAAGGCAGAAGGAGCTATTCAGTTTTATAAATGGTCCTTTAAAACAGAAGAGGTTGTGAAGTCCTTGCACCTTAAGCGTATGGTAGAGTAGGAGCTCCCTCTTATCCTTCATGCCCAATTAAAGTTTGGAGTAGTTGATATTATGTTCTGCGATGAGATAGAGGAATTCAATGTTGAGTAATTACACACCTATCACCAAATAAATTCTCCACTCTTAGAAATAATAGTAGCATACAACAACTCACATAGAAAGGTGTATCATAAAGATAGAAAATCATAGGTGTTAGTCTCGAGGTTGAATAAACCCTAACCCTAACCAGGGATAACTTTAAGAAACCCCCTCGGAAGGTGTAAAATCCTGGCGAATCTTTCCTTTTATTTGAAAAAATTAGTAATTTTCCCTAGCGAATCATATGCACATTATTAAAAAAATTGTAAAATCCTGGCGAATCTTAATGAATAATTGGTAAAAAAAAATAATCACAGTGGCGAATCCTAGTGAATAATCACTAAAATGATTAATTATAATGACGAATCTCTCCTTTAAAAATTTGCATAGTTGGTCGATTAGTTCCCCCATTTTTAATTTTAATTTTTTTAATATTGAAGTAGGGGCCCGAGGGCAACAGCCACCAACGGGGTCAAGGGGGCAGAGCCCCCTTGTGGAGGTCGAGGGGGCAATGCCCCATCGCGGGGTCTGGGGACAAAGACCCCTCACCACCAAGCATAAATTCACTATTGAAAATGCATTGGGGCATACACGGATGAAGTGTTTTAAAAAAATCTCACTTGAAAAGTAAGACTAAATGAAACTTGAAAATTTTACCATCAATTAGCTTTTAAATCAGATGGCTGCAAGTTCATTCCATGAGCGAATATCACCATGAGTGAACATCATCAGTGGGACACTTAGGGATGTCTCGTCAATACAATGATGATGACTTATGTCATGAACTATTGGCAACAGTGAATGGTGGAGATTAAATAGAGCTTTGATCGGATGTCTTTTCAGGAGCTTGGCACGAATATTGTAGATTCTCTTCATGATTCTCTAGAATTACACAAGTGGTGTACTTGTGCCTTGGTGGACCCCAGGTGGAGTATGGAATCCTTATCAGCATGAGTGAACATCATCGGTGGGACACTTAGGGATGTCTCGCCGATACAACGATGATGTCGTATGTCATGAACTATTGGCAACAGTGAACGGTGGAGATCAAATTTCAGGCCTCAACAACCTTTTTAAAAGGCACGTGCATATAAAGTCATGGAATTGACTTGCAACCATTCGATTAAAAAGATAATCGATGGAAATAAATAAAAAATCTATTCAAGACTAAAATATCCCTAAAATGAAAAGGTAAATTATTATTAGTGGCGATATTTCCCAAAAATTAATTGTAGAAATATAAATTAATGGTGAATATAATTAATATCTGTAATTACAATATAAACTACTAGCAAATCAGTTCCAATGATGCATCGTTTAAAAAATAATGCATTGGCAAATTAATCAAGACAAATTTATTTTTTTGTAAAAACCTGGCAATTCAAGATCCTTTCTAACTTGTATTATTCGCCATTTTTGGAGGTCCTGATTTCAAATATTCGCCAATTGGCGAAGATTCGCCACTAAATTTTTCCTTGAACCTAACCAAAGGTAACCATGTTTTAAGTATTAACAACCTGGTTTGATCACGAGCACCACCCTTGTGTCGACAAGTGGAATTTTTGGGTACCCTGGAGGCCTACAACTTAGCTACCAAAGTTACTTTATTTGGAGTTGTTTCTATGGGGTTTGGGTTGAAAGGAGATGATTGTTTTCTAATCTAAGGCCCCACTTGATGGTGGAGGTTTCGAAGGTAGCAGGAGCTATTCAACTTTATAAATGGTCCTTTGAAGAATAAGAGGTTGTGAAGTCCTTGCACCCTAAGTAAATGGCTAAGCAGGAGCTCCCTCTTTCTTTCATTTCCACTTAACGTTTGGAGCAATCGAGATTATGTTTTGTGATGAGATAGAGGAAGCTAGTGTTGAGTTAGTAAACACTTGCCGCCAAATAACTTCTCCACTAGATTAGAAATAATAGTAGTGTGTGAAAACTCTCATAGAAAGGAATTCCATAAAGATAAGAAATCACATGTGTCAGTCCCAAGGTTGGATAAACCCTAACCCTAACCAAAGGTTTTGTGCTCTCACCAAATTTTAAGTAATAAAAGCCTGGTTTGGTCGAGGGAACCACCCCTGTGTCGACACGTGGATTTTTTGGGTACCCCGGAGTCCTACAACTTAGTTGCCAGAGTTAATTTATTTGGAGTCATCTCTTTCTATGCAGTTTGGGGTGAAAGGAGATGATTATCTGAGTTGCAAGTTGTGATTGGAGAGAGGATAAATGCCTTAGTAAGAGAATAGAAAAATGGTGTTGTTGTGGTTGTTAAGGTGGCTCTTGTGTTTTTTTCTCTAAGGCTCCACTTGATGGTGGTAGTAATTAGTCATCATGGGGCATTGTTTTGTCATTGTATTGAATCAGAGATAAAAGGGGAATAAGGAGGGATGGTCCTTTCCTATTTTATCTAAGTCATTCAAATATGTCCTAAGAACCCTAATAGGATTGACTATCAACCTCTCAAGGTGAGTCAATACACAACTAGGATTTAGGAGGGGGTGCTATATTAGATTAAGGGGTTCACCACCAAGCAAATGCTTGGAAACAACAATGTTTGAAAACATAGTGTGATATGTAAAACACTTAAAATATGCAAAATGAAGCTTCTTAATATTAAAAATGAACAACTCCAAGTTAGGGTATGTGTACCTGGGAAGCCTAGAAATGCCAAGAGGATTCTGGAAATGTAAATAGACTGCTGAAAAATGCGTGGGAAGACTAAGATGCCTTTACTCCCATCTTAGTCCCGCTGCTATTTTTCGAGGCAAACACATAATCTTCGAATAACATAACAGAATCCCAAAAAATCATTGAAAGATTCCACCTAGAGGACTAAGATGCCTTTACTCATGTCTTAGTCCCGATCTAAATTTTTGAAAAGTGTGAATATGGTCCTGAGCTGCCATATCTGCACTAGCTTCTCCTCAGATCTCAGGTCCTGGAACAACCGGATCTGACCTGTAGGTGAGTTTCCATGAAGATGACAACTTTGAAAATGCAACTTTGACAACTTTTCACTCCAAGTGATCTTCAAGTCTACAACCTAGATCTGCAAACACAAATGGACAAGATGGAAAAACTTGATGATTGTTAGTGAATGGGGGTTTGCCTTGGTCAAACCCCTTGTTGGTAATTAAACCTTGAAATGAAATAGAAATGATGAAGGAAATGGTGAATGAACAATATGCAATGCTACAACTCACAAAACCCTTGTAAATGCTACAAATTTGTGTGTAATGGCTACAATGGATATGGATCTTGAAATGCTTGATTGATATGGACTTGAAATGCTTGCTTAGATCAAAACCCTACATCACAAATGTTAGCACAACAACACACATGATGCAAGAAAAATCTTTGACATGATGCTTGAAACTTGATGATGGCTCCAATTGCTTGATGTATTGCTCTTGAATTCTCTTGTGAGCTCAATTTGACTATAATGAATGCTCTCACAAAAGACTTGGATTGCTTAGGATGAAAATGAATGAATGAACCTTGTATTTATACTTGTTTATGCTTAATATCCTGAAATTATATCACACCAAGCCAACATATGAACTCAAAGAATAAAAGAGGTTAAATCTTGCCAAGATTTGAAATTAAATCCCGAAAATGACTCAAGGAGGACTAAGACACAGGCTAGGTGGCTTCTTAGTCCCAAGTGATGAAACTTGGGGCATAGACACCAAAAAGGGGCCCAAAACATATGCCTCAAAATTAGGGTCCCAGGACCTCGAGGGGACAAAGACGCCTTTAGTGGCATCTTAGTCCCGACCAAAAATTAGGGACACGCCAATCAGAGTCATTAGGGAATCGGATATGCTTTGGAGAATGTTAGGATTTACCAAAAAAATATGTCATTCATAGGGATTGTGGACATAAAATAGGGCCAATTAAGCCATAAATAAGGATAAATAAAGCAAAGTGGACCCAAACAAGTGTGAAAATGAAAGGATATGCATTTTACTACACTACATGTATAAATATCTTTAAAGGAATGTATCTAAAAAATGACAACAAAATGTCTAATAATGGATTTGCTATTCATTATTTTGCAAGTACTCTTTTTCATGATGATATGCTATATTTTTGGGCTAATCATTAATTTGTTGGGTTGCTTTGTATTATACCCTTTGTCGATATGTGGAGTACACTAATGACTCAGCCATCCCTTGCATAAGTTTGATTGCACTGAAAATTAGAAAATCTATATACAAGTGTCTCCAATTTTTTGCTTTGGTAAGTCTGCATTTGCTATGTGTCTGGTGTAGAGGTTGAATTGAAGGACGGGTGGCTGCTTGTAGAAGGGTGACACTTTATTTGAGTCTATTTGCAGGAGATTGCAAGTCGATATGTGAGGGAGTAGTTCATTCAAGGGGATGCTTTATTGTCGACAATTCAAGGGTTCATTTTCTTTAAAGTCAAAGGGTATAAAGAAGGCTTGTTCCTATGTAAGTTTCCCAGTCTTTGCTAGGGAGTTACCTAATGCAAAAGAAAAATTATAAGGAGGCTCTTGAGGTGATGAAAATGAGCTTCAACATAGAAATCATAGAGCCCTTCATAGGAGGTCTATCGATGCATAAAGACTGAGCGATTTTATCAAATTTTGTGATTGCAAAATGCTCTGGCATAATATATGCAAAGTATGGAAATAGAGACATGGCACATAACCGTTTGTCAAAATGCTTTAAAGAGTTGTCATCACAAGGAACACATTTGATTGCAGAATATGCATAAAATGCTGGAACACACATGGGTGTATGAGTTGTTCGACAAATGCCCCAATGAAATTTCGTTTCACTAAATGTTGATTATGAAATGCCTCTGAGAGAAGTCATCCCAGGGTATGTTATAATTGCAGCAGCTACACAAAATGGTATCGGTTGGAATGGTTGTAGAATTTCTCAAGAAAATATGATATAGCACGTATAGCACATATTTACAATTATGTAGGTGATTTGAATATCACTTTCATAAGTCAATATTTCTTATGCATAGGGAAAAGTGGGATCCATTATATCAGGACTATAATGGGTTTGCAAACCAATTTAGTCTAATTTTGCTCCTGATGGGTTATCTCAAATTTACAGTTGAACTTTTCCTTGTTTTGTATTAAGAACTATTTATTTTATAGTATAATATATATTGGATTTATTTCCTTTTATAAAAAAAAATAGATTTGTTATTTATGATAGATAGACACCTCAAAGCTAATCTAAGCACTTTGCACTCAGTAGAGAAGAAGTTGGCGTGCTAAGAAGTAAACACCTGCCCCCAAATAACTTCTCCACTCTTAGCAATAATAGTAGTGTGCGAAAACTCACGTAGAATGGTGTGCCATAAAGATAGAAAAACATAGGCATCAGTCCTGAGTTTGTATAAATCATAACACTAACCAAAGGTTTCATGCCCTCACCACATTTTAATTATTAGCAACCCGGTTTGGTTGCGAGCACCACCCTTGTGTCAACACGTGGATTTTTTGTGTACCCTGGGAGACCTACAACTTAGCTGCCAAAGTTACTTTATTTAGAGTTGTCTCTTTCTATGTAGTTTGGGGTTAAATGAGATGATTGTCTGAGTTTCAAGTTGTGATTGGAGAGAGGATAAATTCCTCAGTAAGAGGATGGAAAAATGGTGTTGTTATGGTTGTTAAGGTGGCTCTTGTGTATTTTTCTCTAAGGCCCCACTTGATGGTGGAGGCTCTGAAAGCAACAAGAGCTATTTAGTTTTATAAACGGGCCTTTGAAGTGGAAGAGGTTGTGAAGTCCTTGCACTCTAAGTGTAAGGTAGAGCAGGAGCTCCCTCTTATTTTTCATTCCCACTTAAAGTTTGGAGCAGTCGAGATTATATTCTGTGATGAGATAGAGGAAGTCGGTGTTGAGTAAGTCGTTAGTTTCTGTTGTTTTTTGTGGGTTTGAATGGGTATTAGTTTTTTCTTTAAAGTATTTCAATATTTGTAATAATGTATGTTGTTTTTTATAGTAGAGCAAGTGTTGAGTGTGTTGTATGTTTTCTACTAAGGTATTTTTCTCGTGTACTTTTGGAAATGTTGTTTTATCTTTATAATTTATTTTGTTTCGTAACGTGTGAGTGCTTTCACATGATGTGCTCTATCGTTAGAGTGGTAAGTGTATTGGAAATTTTTTTACTAGATGCACAAAAATTTGGTTTTACAAGCCCAATGTAGCATAGCAACTTTCTATTTTTGGTGTAGTGTAAAATCTCACTTGCATGCACCCATCACAAAATGTGATGGAGATTTTTGTAGAAAGTTGAATTTTCGCTGGTGTGTAATGTGATTTCAGCTCTAGCCCTTTTGTTAGTGTGCATTTGCAGCATTTGAAATATCTGGGTTTGTAAAATATAACTAAAGCATCTTAAGGAGAGGTTATTTGTTTTGATATTATTTTTTAATTTTTGTTGTGGTATTTGTGCCCAAGAATTTTAGTTTCTATTTAACTTTTGTCTTTTTCCAACGCTTACCTTAGTCTGAAAGTGTGTAAACTTGGTCTTCTTGTGTATTTTTCTTACCCTTTTGATTTCAAACATGGGGAGGTTTCATACGCTTTCCTATTTCAATGTAGGGTTATTAAAATCCTATTTACTGAAATATTTTTATGCTTTATAAAAAATAAATACCATTATATATTCAGGGTCATTAAATAGTGTCATGTTTATTGGCTTCCGCATTTTTCTTTGTTATTACTGAGTTTTATATACGACAGTATTTATCTGTCCAAATCTTGCAATCTGAGATGCTATAATTTTCTAATAGAGGGAAATTTGTGAAAGTGAAAGTGTTATGGTGATAAGTTTATTATCTATTCTAATAAGTTAATGTATAAATTTAGCTACTTAGAATGTCTATCTCAAAGTACATTATCTTTTTACGAGTACAGTTTTCAAAGTGAAGCAAAATCCTCTCAATTTTTGTATTATCATCAATATTTCGTATCTGTAATTGATATAAACAACATTAGATAAATTAATCATCTCAAAGGTGGTTAGCACCTAATTAATCACTAGGTGAATTAATTATCATATTATGGTAGTTAAGAAATGATTAATCATCAGGTAAATATATTATCATTTCAATGGTAGTTAGGAAGTGATTAAAATGAGTATCAATGGTTGCATAAAAGTTTCCCATGGGCTTGTTAGGGTCTTAACACGCAGTGGACATGTATGCACGGAATGGCAATTATGAGTGGAATTGTTAGAAATATGCTTTTAATAATTTTTTTTAAAAAATTCCTGTAAATGAGTTTTAATGTCCTTGATGCCAAAATAACGTATTTAGTAGAATCTTTAATAGTATTATGTGTAGGCCCATTTATTTTTTTGGAGTAGGTTTATACATTTTCAATCTTCATTTATACGGTGTCTTACATTGGTGTGATGGGTTAAGGATATGAATTTTGTTTTACTTATTGGTTGTGAGGGAGGAGGTTGTAATGGGTTCTGCAAATTCTTTCTTGAAACCTTTTTCTTCTTCTTTTTAGATAGACACTAGTCTATAAATGGAACCATCTATGTGGCATAGGTTAAGGGGAAATATCTTTAGATGAATGTTCTAGAAATAGCAATGCAAAGTAATACAAGCATGTGGAATTTAAACTTTTGCTAATTTTACTTATAAATGTAGATCTCCACCCTAGAAAAAATAGAGGCAATTGGTTAAGAAAACAAATACCTTCAAATTCTATGTGGGTTATTCCTCCCCCAAGATGCCCTATAATATTCAGATAAGCTTGAAGATCTTAATGATTTTATATGCAGTCCTTCTACACTGCTCTCTTTGTAGTCAGAACGAGCTGCTTTACCTTTAACAAACCCACAAAAGAGTAATCCTCTTTATACCATTCTTCCTCATTGTTATAGGGACATTAATATAAATACCCATCAAGGTTTCTTGAATAACTGTGAGTTCTTTCTTACCAGATTCTCCACATCATTGTTAAGATTTATTACTTGAAGGAGGGGGATGATTATTACCTGTGTACTTTGTATATGCTTGAGTCTTTATTGTGCCTTTCCTTTATCATTTTTACAGAAACACATGAGCATGGTGGCTGCAAAGTTCTAGATTTCAAAGGGTATAAGAAAGTTTCAGTGTGGAATGAAGGGAATGAAATAGGCAAAGGTCATGGAGGGGTTAGAGTGCTAGTAGATGAGAAGTGACAGGGAACTATTGAATTTGTAAAAGAAGACACAAATTAACAATTCATATGGCTTCAAATAACAGAAAACGGGGTAACTTTCAGCTCATCTGCTTGTTACTTTTCCCCAAAAAATTCAAAGTTTTATAAGAAGCGAAACTTAGACAATGAAGACCTGTATGCATCACTAAAAAAATATATCTCTATTTTCAACACACTTGGAGATGTGGTTTTAATCGGTGACTTTAATGCAAGGATGACTAATAATCAGTCTCTTTAGTTGAGCAGTGAAGCAAAAGGGGAGAACAATCCTTTATGGTTGGAGGAAGGTGATGGTCTCCATTGGGAAAGAACATCTCAAGATGGTAGTGGCACTGTGAACTCATTTGGGACAGAATTATTAGGGCTTTGTAGTTTGTTTTGAATGGCTATTTGCAATGGTGTGAGAGACTGGCCGAAGTCTAGGGGTATCACTTGCAAAACTTATAATGGTCAAAGTGTGGTGGACTATGTTGTTTTCTCTAAAAGTTTTAGTTCTAGACTATTGGATTTTGACATTGAGGACTGGCCTATTGAGATGAAATTTGACCACTTACCTCTTCATGTTAAGCTACACATTTCCCCAATCAGCCAACACAATAAGCAAGTCCAACACATGTAAAAAAATGCCCTTCCCAAGGGTAAAATCCTCATAAATCAAGAAAATAAGGAGATATTTAGTGTTGTTCTTAAGCAACATTTCCATGATTTGAAAAATAATGGAGGGACTAAAGCTGTGGAAGGGGTAGATGTCCACATTCATAGCAATTTGATGATCTCGTTAATCAACAAGGTTTAAATGCTTGCAAAAGGTCTCACTCCAAGGTGCGGACTGCAAACACCTTTTCAGAAAATCCCTGGTATGATGAGGAATGTAAGGCAGCCAAGAGGCTGCTAAAGGAGAGTGGAATGGACAAATATCACAAGAAAAAATATGAAAAATTAGTGCAGTCCAAAAAAATAGAGTATGTAAATGAAAGAAGGAAGGAGCTAATCTCTCTTGGAAAACAGAATCCTAAAGGCTTTTGGAGGGAACTGCAACAAAAAAAAAGGAAGTTGGAAAACAATATTGTGGATGCCCAATGGTTAGAGTATGCTAGGCTCCTTTACGAGCGGGTCCACGAGAAAGACTACCCTCTAGTTGTTAACACGACAATGGAAATTTTCACTATGGATGATATCAAACAAGGAATAAAGAACTTAGCAAGTGGCAAAGCACATGACATAGATGGGATACAATCTGAATTTTTAAAATGGGGGACTAAAACTCTTACCCCTCACATAAAAAGAATTTTCAACAATGTCACTTAGGAGAACTTCCCTGTGGAGTGGACTACTAGTTTGGTCATCCCTTTGTTTAAAAGTGGTGATATCAACAACCCATCTAATTACCGCACAATTATGGTCAATCCTATCTTTGGAAAGTTGTTTGGGAGCATGATTCAACGAAGGATCAACAACTGGGCAAACAATGAGGGCAAAAGGGCAAAGGGGCGGGCAGGTTTTAGGTCCAGGCATTCTACCATTGATCACTGCGTCACCCTTAGACACTTGATTGAGAAAATTTGGGACAACCAGGGTGAGGAAGCTTATTGTTGTTTTGTAGACTTTAAGAAAGCTTTTGACACGGTACCTAGGGATAAACTTTGGAGTAGGATGGAAGAATTAGGCATTCCAAATGGGTAAAGAGTTGTTGTTTACAGGTTGTATTGGAAGGTTAGTGCTAAAATCAAAATAAGTGAGGGTATGTCAGAATGTTTTGGCAATGGCATTGGTGTTAAGTAGGGCTTCCCTTTATCTCCCACACTTTTTGGGCTATACATTGATAAGTTGGAAGCCTAGTTAAGCAAGGCAGGTGGGGATGGTGTTCAATTTGCAGGTTACATAGTGAAATTACTTCTATATGTTGACGATCTTATTTTAGTTTCAAAAATAGTGCATGGGTTAAGAGAACGCTTGAAAGCTCTTAAACACTTTTGTTAGGAAGTTGGGATGCAAGTGAACACCACCAAGACCAAAATCATGATTTTCTCACTGAATAGAAAAGATAAACAACATACCTTTATTTTTGAAGGCAACCCGCTTGATATAGTGACAGAATACAAATATCTTGGGATTGAATTTCACTATAAGCTCAGTTGAGAGACTTGTAGATCAAAAAGGATACAAGGAGGTTGGAAAGCCTCTTACTTGCTTCAAAATAGATGTAGAAAACCTGAACTTTGGGATTGAAAAACCAAGAAAACTCTCTTTGGTTTACTTGTCACTCTGGTTGTACTTTATGGGTGTGAAGTGTGGGGAAGCAATATGTCAAAGTGCAGTTGGAGACACATAGAAAGAATCCAAAAACACCTAATAACAAGCAATCTCAAAGTTAAAGCCACAGTTCCACATGAAATTCTTTTAGCTGAAGCAAGGGCTTTTCCCTTGGAAGGATCGACGATAACCCGATTGATAAGTTATTTAAAGAAGGTTGAAAACATGGATAACCACCGGTGGCCCAAAGCGGTTATGAAGGAGACACTAGATCGTAGAAAGAAAACATGGATGAAGCATAACAACAAGTGGTTGAACAAGTGGGACATCAAATTACAGGAGTGTCCTAGCACCAATAATGAAATAAAAAAGTATGTGAGGGAAAAATTTAGGATTGCCATGTGGTCAAAAAAGATTGGGCGAAAAAAAGCATACTACATCAATTAATGTAACCCAACAAAGGATCATGGTGAAAAAACCTATTTAGGGGCTGCTATTAAAGGGAAAGCAAGGTTGTTAGTTGTGTAGCTGAGGACAGGATCACATCATCTTAGGTGTGAGATTGGAAAATGGAAGTTACCTAAGGAAGCTTGGGAAGAAAGAACTTGCATATTCTATAATAAAGGGGTGGTGGAGACACAATGACACTTCGTCATGGAATGCACAACTTATGAAGATATTTGTAATCAATACACAAATAGTTTGGGTGTGGAAAATATGCAGTAGTTATTTGAGGAGGATAAGATCAACCAAACGGCCAGCCTTCTAGTCAAAATTAATAGTAGGAGATCCAACCTGGAAAAGAGAAGGAAAATAAATTAAAATATTTGTCTTGGTTCTATAGATTGTTTAGTCTCTTGGATGTCATTAAAATATTTCATTCATTCATTCATTTAAGTGTTCAACTTTTCAATTTTCTTGGAAATTAAGAGGTAGGTTAGATGATCCTAGTATATGGGGATTTGATTGGTTTTAACATTTTGAGTTAATTTTTATTATTCTTTATTTTTTAAATAAATATTATTAAATATTAATTACCAAATAATTTGATAGTGAAGAGTTTTGTCAATTTTATATTCTGAATGAAATTGGATTTGTTTAAATGAAAAGTATAATAATTTTAATTTTTCATTGATATAATGTATTATGTAATGATATTTTAATTAAATTATATGTATATAATATTAGATAGTGATTATAATAAAAATATAATCAGGAGAATTAATAGATCAACAAAATCAAATCAAAATTATTTTGTAGATAATAAACAAGTTTGAATACATCTATTTTAAAATTATTTTTGTTTTTTATTTTACTTAAAATTATTTTATTTTATTTACTTTATTTTTAATTTGACTAAAAGATATTTTTTACTAAATAGAATAATTAAAAAATATATAAAATAAGTTTCAAAGAAAAATAAATAAATTAAATCTTAAGTAAATAAAAATAAAATCATACTAAAAAAATTATAAAGTAAAATAAAATAACTCTTAAATATAAAAAATTAAATAATTTTTCAAATAAAAATAAAGTAAACAATAGAAATAAAATGAAATAAATATTAAATAATTTTAAAATATAAAAAAATATTATTTAAGAGTTATTTTATTGTAAAATTATTTAACTATTATTTTATTAAACTATTTACTTAAGAATTATTTAATTTAATTTAATTTAGGAAGCATTTTAAAACAAATTTTAAATAGATAAAATAAAATATTTTTCATAAATAATAAAATAAAAAATAGAAATAAAATAAAATAATTATTAAATAATTTTAAAATAAAAGAAATAATTATTTAAGAGTTATTTTATTTATTTTTATTTAAAAATGATTTGATTTAGAAAGCATTTTAAAATAATTCTTAAATAGATAAATTAAAATATTTTTCAAAAAAATCATTAGAAATAAAATTATAATTATTAAATAATTTTAAAATAAAAGTGTAAAATTATTTTACTAGTATTTTATTTTTATTTACTTAAGAATTATTATTTTTATTTGATTTATGAAAAATAATAGAAATAAAATAAAATAATTATTAAATAATTTTAAAATAAAAGAAATAATTATTTAAGAGTTATTTTATTTTTGTTTATTTAAGAATTATATTATTTTATTTGATTTAGCAATCATTTGAAAATAATTCTTAAATAGATTTTAAAAAAAATTCAAAAAAAACATTAAGAATAAAATAAAATAATTATTAAATAATTTTAAAATAAAAATGTTAAATTATTTAACAAATATTTTATTTTTGTATACTTAAGAATTATCATTTTTTATTTGAAAATAATTCTTAAATAGATAAAATAAAATAATTTAAAAAAAAAACATTAGGAATAAAATAAAATAATTATTAAATCATTTTAAA
Source organism: Sequoiadendron giganteum (assembly GCA_007115665.2). Classification (NCBI taxonomy): domain Eukaryota; kingdom Viridiplantae; phylum Streptophyta; class Pinopsida; order Cupressales; family Cupressaceae; genus Sequoiadendron; species Sequoiadendron giganteum. The sequence continues at coordinate 336,907,088 of CM021105.1, read as the reverse complement.
ATAAAAGTAGAATATTATTTAACTAGTATTTTATTTTTGTTTACTTAAGAATTATCATTTTTTATTTGATTTAGAAAGCATTTTAGGATAATACTTAAATAGATAAAATAAAATAATTTTTCAAAAAACTAAATAAATAATAGGAATAAAATAAAATAATTTTAAAATAAAAGAAAATAATATTTAAGAGTTATTTTATTGTAAAATTATATAACTATTATTTTATTTTATTTAAGAAGCATTTTATTGCTAAAGGGGTATCTCCAAAACCTCATCCCTTATGATGTTTATTTTTTATTTGGCTAAAAGTTTTTTCCTACTAAATAGAATAATTTAAAAGAGTTATTTTATTGTAAAATTATATAACTATTGCCTGTTAAGGGGTTGAGTTGGGTGAATCCAACTGTTAAGGTGTTAGGGGTGATCACTTGGGAAAGACCCTTGGAAGGCTGGTGGAAAATTAATTTTGATGGGGCTTCTAAGGGAAACCCTGGTCCATTAGGGGCCAAATTTATAATTCGGGATTGGAAGGGAGTAGTGGTTGTGTTAGGGGCGAAAAAGTTAGTAGATGGAACAAACAATTCAATAGAAGCATCAACAACTTTATTAGCAATTAAGTGTGGGAGAAAGTTAGGAGCAAATAAGATACACCTAGAAGGGGATTCACAAGTAATTGTGCAAGCGGTGATAAAAAGGACTGTCAGTGCTTGGCATCTGCAAAATGTCATTGAGAATATCTAGGATGAATTAGCCTTATGTGAAATTATTTTGGTAAGCCACATTAGAAGGATGGGCAATTTGGAGGTTGATGTTCTATCAAAATGGGCCATAAACTTTGATGAAGTCGATGATTTTAAATTTGAAGATTTTAGAGAGGTTAGTGTAGCAGACTTATTTGACTGGGAGGGTGGGTGCAATGCATTAATTAGGTGAGGTGGTGGGAGTTGTGAGGAGGTTTTGAAAAGATAGGCCAAATTATGCAAGAAAGGCTGGCGAGGCCATTTCAGTACCTGATGCATTTAATGTGGTGTGCGACATTCAAGAAGGCTTTTAATTCCCTGACCATTGGGTTTGATAAATTCATTTGTGTCTTGAAGTGGTTTAGTTGGCTTTGCAAGTAACAACCGGAAGTGGTGGTACCAAAAAAATAAAGAGATGGAAGCTAATTTCACTTTCCTCTCACGAAGGTAGTTAAACCCATTCCATGGTGATGCATCAGAGGAGAGATTGAAAGGTTTATTCCTGATTGAGGATTACAAGCTAGTGCAATGTGCAAGGATGATAATAGGGAGAGACTTTGGGGGGTCTTATCAAACTATCCAATCTTGCAACATTATCATGTCATGCAACCCACATTAATATAATAATAGAGAAATAATCTAAAACATACCTTTATTTCAATGTTCATACACATCTATACATGAAAATTCCTCGAGAACAATTACATATAGTGAGGATTTCAACAACAAATTAAATTTAGATATTTTACAAGGGTTTCTAGGTACTTCATGCTTTCAAATATTCAAGGTATCTAGCCTTCAACTTCCTTGGTTTCACTCCTCTTTGTAAACCTGATTTTTTCCCTTCATCCTACAACTCTCATGGCAGCCTTGAACACCTACAAAATCCCTTTTGTCTTCTTCTATTCCTTCTATCTTCACAAGCTGATTTTGTGCACTCTTTCTTGTACAACTCTCAAGAGCAACCTACAAGTTCTTTCTCCAACCTTGATGTTGTTGATTTTTGCCTCTTGACACCATTAAAGGCTATATTAAAGAGGGTTTGAACTATGTGAAAACCCAAAAGAGTGGTTCCAAATCTTCTATTTAATTGACCCTTAAAATTCCTACAAATGAAATAAAACATAGTTTGTTTCTCCCAAAAATGACATTAAGAGTTGTTGAACCACATCTGATGTCTTTTTGTTGTATATTCCTTTGGAAAATGAATAAAATCAATAACCAAGTCGTGCTCATTCACCCAAATTAGAAATTGAAGTCATTTATTTGTTTTCCAAAAATCACTAGTTTTTTTCCTCCATTCTAGGAACTAAAATTGAAAGAATAAGACCAAAATGGAATGCCAAGAGTCACTTGTCTTATGCACACTTCCTTAGGCATCCAAGTTGAGAAAATTAATTAATTTTAATTAATCTTCCTTCAAAATTTCCTTCAACCATGGTAAATTCACCATTTCAACCCCTAAAACCTTGAAATTGCGTAATTTTACAAATCACATTAAACACCTTGCTTGAACTTAATGTATGAAACATAAATAAAGTCCTTACAAATAAACACTTCACAATATGCTCTTGAATCTCAAGCCCACACCAAAAATGCAAAAGGTTGAACATGAAAATAAAATGTTCTTTTGGTGATGCAAGATTGCTTGTGAGCCCAGATGCTCTTGCATCAGACACACCAAGTAAGAAGTTTGTGAGCATGGCTCACAAAATGGAGTTGAGTGTTTGAAACTCCCTTTCAAATAGTAAACTATTTGTAGAATAATCCAATGCTTTAATAGGTACCTTGTTGATTTTTTTATTTCTTCTTTTCCAGGATCTTGTCGGGACATTCGCCATTCTCCTCCTGCAACTCTTCTCACCACTCTTCTCACTTCATCATGTCACATTTTTTTTTTTACATCGCCACTATTTGGCCCCCATGATCCTACATAGAACCTCAACCATGTTATTTGTACACTCAAATTCTATACTAGAAGAGGATTTGAAAAATTCCTTAAAACAACAATAGTATGAATGTGCGACATTCATCTTGCAAGAGATTTCTATTGAAAAGCATTGTTATACCAAACCTTCATAGATTTTTGTCTTAGTTTTCTCATTTGTGGGTTCTTACTCTAGGAAAATTTGGCTTGATGATATGAGCATTTTGAAGTTCTTGGAGTTGTTTCTTTGTAAAAATTTCATTATTTAAATCATTTGGCTTTGGAATGGTTGGTCTTATGTTCAATTTAGGTTTGAGATGAACTATGAGGCCATATATTGGTATTATGGTGTAGGACTTAGTCAAGTGAGATAATAACTCCCAAATCATGCCTAAATTGAGGACACTTAAGTATGTCAAAATTGTATGTAATCAATAATGATGATAGTCATATTTGATTAAATTTAAAATGTGTGATTAATGAACTTGGCCAACCTAGGGCACACATTTTGATTCTATTAAAAAGCATTTTCTTTAAATCTATGTGCATAACATGTTCATTACCTTAGAGGCATGATATTATAGGAGGATCTAGAATATATGAAAAAATTCAAGTAGAAATTGTTGAGTAATGATGATATGTAGAAAGATATGAGTTATTATTTGTAGGTCAAAATTAAATAGATCATGTGCTGAAATTATCAATTTGATATTATGGCATCTAAGAAATTTTCCCTTTTTTGAGGTCAAGGTAAGATCTATCTTTGTTGTACCCACTTCTAGATGAAGTATTAATTCAATTTTAAATTCAAAAGTAATTTTAGCTATTAGAAATATATACTTGGCCATAGATTGGTTGTGATTCCTCTGGTTCACCTTTTTTTTTCTCTTACTTTCTATTTAGTTTCTAGATTTTGAATGGTAACAACATGAAGTATGAGATCAACTATGACATCTTCGACATCTTCATTGCATGCATAATATTTTTTCCAATAGGATGTTAGGATGTTATTCCTAATCCCTTATTATTATTTTTCTTTGTTGCTTTGCATCTCTTCTATAAATAATTCCCAAGATATTTGTATGTTGGGACAAGATCATATATTTATGCTCTTCAATGTTGTTGAAGACACAAAAGTGGGTAGTTGTGTTAGCTTGATCTCTAGGAGGTGTTATTAATAATTACAAGATAGGTTTATTTCGTGAGTTTGTGGATAGGGATAACTTTAAGAAACCCCCCCCTTGGCAAAGGTGTAAAATCCTGGCGAATCTTTCCTTTTATTTGAAAAAATATATTAATTTTTTGGCAAATCTATGCACATTATTAAAAAAGTTTGTAAAATCCTGGCAAATCTTAATGAATAATTGGTAAAAAGTAATATCATAGTGGTGAATCCTAGTAAATATTCACTAAAAAGATTAATTACAATAGCGAATCTCTCTTTTAAAAATTTGCATAGTTGGTCGGCTCAGTTCCCCCATATTTCAATCGTTGTATCAGGGGGACATCCCTGAGTGTCCTACTGATGATGTTCACTCATGCCGATAAGGATCTCATACACAACCTGGGGTTCACACTCACCTTGTCATCCTCATGTTTGCACCATTATCATTCATGTCAACACTTGTCATGGTGAGAGATTCACCAATGCACAAGTACACCGCTTGTGTAATTCCAAAGAATCAAGAAGGGAATCTACAATATTCACACCAAGCTCCCGGAAAGACGTTTGATCATAGCTCTGTTTGATCTCCACCATTCACTATTGCTAATAGTTCATGACATACGTCATCTTCCACTAGCTTAGTATGTTGTCCGATCAACCTCGTTTAATCTCAGCTGCTCATCCTTGTCGTCAATGTCACCCACGTCATTATAACTGGGTCCCACTACAGAATGTTGCCTTCTCATCGTTGCGTCAGGGGAAAAGTTTAAATGTTACCATCGATTAGCAATTTAGCTTTTTAATCAAACGGCTGCAGGTTGATTCCACGGCCTAATACACACATGCCTTTTAAAAGGCTTGTTGAGGCCTGGAATTTGTTTTGGGCCACACGATTAAATCTAATCGTGTGGCCCAAAACAAATTCAGGCCTCAACAACTTTTAAAACACATGTGTGCAGAATCAACCTGTTCGATTAAAAAGTTAAGCGATGATTTGATGACAATAAATAAAATCCCTATTCAAGGCTAAAATATTCGTGGAATTAAATGGTAATTTATTATTGTGGCGATATTTCCCCAAAATTAATGGTATGAATATAATATTACTGGCGAATATAATTGATATTTGTGATTATAGTATAAATTGCTGGCTAATCAATTCCAATGACGTATCGTTTAAAATATAATACATAGGCGAATTAATTGAGACAATTTTTTTTTTTGTAAAAACCTGGCGATTCAACATCATTTTTAGCTTGTACTATTCGTCATTTATGGAGGTCCCAATTTCAATTATTCGCCAATTGACAAAGATTCACCACTAAATTTTTCCCTAGTTGTGGATGAGGTCAAAATGGAACATTATTCCTTATTGAAAGTCAACAATTCAATATAGTGATGAAGAGACAAGGGGAGAATTTGTGGAATATCAAGCGGTATTTTCTTGGAAATAGATATGAAGAAAATATATGCATCGGTAGATGCTTTAATAAAAAAATGATCAGTGAAATCAAAATTAAACCAACACCTTCAACCATTATCAACAAATCTCAACATCCAAGATATGGAGAAGCATCAGGCCTTGAAGTACCACAATGGGCTTTGTTGCTATTATTCAGATTGAGATGACCTTTTTAAATATTGAGACCTTGGGGACTGCCTTAAAATATGTAGTAAAGATTGAAACAAATTAAACAAAAAGGAGAAGAATATTTTGTAAACAACAATTCAAAGGGAGAAGGTAGTAGTAAGTTCATAAGAAAGCAACCAACCAAGGATTATCCCCACAAGTATCAACAACATAAAAAAGGCACCAAAAAGATACTGAGACAAAGGTATGTGGTGTGAAGTTCACAAGATCCCTCTGCATAACATCAAGGATTGTCAATCCATCAAGACCTCGATGAAAGGTACATATGAAGTGGAGAAAAAACTTGATTTTTTGCTTATGGATCCTTTTGAGTAGAAGGATGGTGTTAGATGATTGATATTGATCCATATGCAATATTTATTATTGTCGAAGTTTTGTCCCGTGAAGACAAGGAATGTCCATTCCATTCATAAATGTGGATAAATGGGAAGGCCATACATTTTATTATTGATAGTGAAAGTCAAAAGTATTTGATCTTTATTGAGATTTTTAAGAGACTAAAGTTGCAAACTACAACCCATTTGTAGCCATACTCCATGATATGGGTGAGCCAAGTGCGAGATAGCCAAGTAAATTAAAAATGTCATTTTCTGTATTATATTAAACAACTCAAAGATGAAGTAATTTGTGATTTGGTACCTCTATATGTGTGTGATATATTATTGGGGCAACCATACATGTACAAATGCCATGGCATCTATGAGTTTAGATCTGCAACATCATTGTTAAGTTGGGAAAGCAAATGTATTGGATACTAGAAAGGTAATCCTTGCAAAACCTATGACCTTGATTAGAGAAAAATAATGTTGACATGTGATTTTTCAAACTAGAAAATTTGTATTGCTAATGATTCGACCTAGGGAGGTAAAGTCAATTATATAAACCACTCACTCTAAACTACCACTATAATCACCCAATAGAAACATATGCTAGATATTTTCAAGGTATTAGGATAGATTCGGTTCACTTGTAGGGGTACTATTGTGTTCTTAAGTAAAGCATCCAATTTACCTAATTCCAAGGATATCATTACCAAATGGGTCATTGTGTAGAAGGTTGGTCTTGGAGAATATATAGAATCAAGTGACAAATTCAAGTACTAAATTAAAAGGGGCACATTGATCCAAGTGCCTCACCATGTGGAAGCCCAATTGTTCTTACCAAAGAGGACAAAACATGGTGTCTCTACATTGATTATCATCTTTGAACAACATTATACAAAATAGGCATTCAATTTCTTGCATTGGACTAGATTAGGTTGCTATGATTTTTACCTAAATTTATTTGAAGCCTAGGTACCCCCAAGTTCTAATTGAGTCACCAGATGTGTGGATGACTACTTTCAAATCCAAGGAGTGCTTGTTTTCGAGTGACTAGTCACGCCTTTTGATCTACGTAATACACATGCAACCTTCATGATAATGATGAATGATGTACTTAGGTGGCTCACTAATTAATTTGTTTTTTATTAAAGAAAAAACAAGTTTTGAAGGGACCCCGAAACCCTTTACAAACATATTTTGAATGGATCTAGAACCCTCAACCAGAAGGTTGTCTAAACATAAAGACATGAAAGCATAGACAACCAAGGATAAAAAGGCAACCAAGGCCAAAGAACCACTATTGACTACAAAGCCGCAAAACAACCAGCAACTAGCCAAAAACCAGCCCCCAAACAAGAGCCATTAATATTTACATTTAGAATTACTCTTGTGGGAGCGGAGGGTCATGTCAAAAGGAGGCTTAGAGGACTTGTTTTTCTTGCCCTTTACAGTAATCTAGCCTTCTTCCACTTGCGTTGCCTTATCAAGCCAAGCCAACGCACCATCATCCTGAAGAAGAATGCCTGCAGTCGCTGTCTTAAAGATTTGATCCGTCTTCCTCCCTACAGGCATGGCCAAATCGAGAGAGCCACCAAAAATAATAGTCGTAGCACTATCACCAAAAGTGGCAGTCATAGGCCCACTCTCTCTCTCAATAGGGGTTTTGACATTGTAGTCTTGCATAGCATCAACACCCCCACCATTAGAGACAACCGAAGAGGATGCCCCAAGGTCCTGTGATTCCAAAGCAACCACCTCAAAAAAACTCCTAGGTTGCCCAACTTTCTTCTCAACCGTATAATGCTGTTAAGAAGCACCTTTCCACTATGTAGTCTTCATGGCTTTTTTCTCAAAACCACATTGTGCAACAACATGGCCTGTTTTAAAACATCTTCTACATTGGAAGAGAATCCCTTCATAGTCTAAGGCTTGGACCCAAAAACTCTTAGAATTTTTTAGTAAAATTTCGATAGACAACCCTTTTGAAACATCCATTTCAACCAATATGCAGGCAAAGGTAGAGTGAAACTTATCAGAGGATGCATCATCCACCAACAAAAAGTCTCCAAGAGCCTCACCCACTTCCTCTAAAAAGGGATCAATCCATAAATGAAGAGGAAGATTAGGAAGCCGAACTCAAATCGGGATTTTATTGAAAGTTTCAGAAGACGGGTTGAAATCAGTATGCAAAGGCTTAATCATCAACTTAATCCTCCCAACTAAAAAATTTATCACATAAAATTTTGTTTCTATCCTGATCAAAGTCAAATTTAGCAACAAAAAACCTCTTGACCATGGGGAAAATGTGAACTTTACTAGTAATTAAAGACTCTCATTCTTTTGATATTCAAGAGTGCAGCTAAGGGAGGGAAGGCCAAAAACCCTTAAACCGATAAATCACCCCATGAAAAGAAAAGGCAGAAGCATTATACTCAATTTCCTTTTCTGTCTCAGCCTTCAAATCAACGGATATAGCATTTACCACAGGGATAAACCCACCATTCGGCGGTCTCCACTGTGCCTTAGTTTTCTGCATCCGGTTCACCCTGTTCTTGCCACCAGCGCAGAAAAACCCATGTTCACCTTGCCGGTGGCCATTTTGGCCCTTCTGCCCTGCATTTTCTCTTCATCCAGTTGTGGTCTTCGCACCACCCGTGACCAGTTCTGCCGCGTTCACCAGCGCACACCCCTTCGATCCCTCCGGGCCTTTTGCCGCCGTGAACACAACCTCGTTTGTGCCCTGGCCATTGGCCTTTCCAACCTTCGCTACTTTCTCCTGCAGCTTCGCCCTGCCGTGGAGGTCAACGCCCATGCCTGTGCCAAAAACATGGGCCGAAGACGCGACCGCCACAGTCGCATCCGCATCCGCCCCCACCATTAGAGTTTTTTACTTACCTTGTGTTTTTAATTTATCACTAATTAATTTGTTGATGTCAATTTGGATTCAACATACTAATCATTAGTAAAACATGGGAGGACCATTCATAATGTGTTCAATAGGTGCTTTCAACTCTATGAGAATATATGATCTATGCTTACAGAGATAAAAGTTCTTTTGGCATGGAGAGGATTTAGCACTTGGGATACATGATGGACAAGGGTGTTAGGGTTGACACTAAAAAGATAAAATTCATCAAAGGTTATCCATCTCATAGAGATCTCAAATTGCTGCATAGTATTTGGGGCTGTATAAATTTTTATTAGAAGTTTGTACTTAGATTAACACACTTGGCATGACATATGAATCAAACACTCGAGAGGAGTAAAAGAACAATCTATTTGGACAAAGACACAAACTATATTTGACACAAATATTGGTTCTTCCAAATTTGCAATAATCTTTTGAAATTGAGATAGATGCCTTCAAATATGTACTTGGACTAGTGCTCATGCAATAGAGGCATTGGAGTACCTACCACAGTGGGAATTGTTTTGATATTGTATGTGGGTATCCTACATATAACAAGGATTTTTATGTCATTGTTTAGGATTACAAATAGTGCAGACACTATATCTTCGGTAAAGAGATTAATATTCACATAGACTACAAAATTCTTTGATTTATGTAGACAAAAGGAAGTTATAGAATGATAGCCATCAAAGGTGGTATGCATACTTGTAGCAATTTCATCTCAACATTCATCATAAGAATGAAAACAATTATAATAAGGTTATAGATTGCTTGAGTCACATCTTTGAAAATAGTCTTAGATTGTTGTGGACATCAAACAATAAATTATCCTCAATTGTATGGAATTGATCTTGATTTTATTAACATCTACCTAATATTGCCAAAAATTAAACAAGTTCTTGATTTCTACTTGGAGGATGGAATTCCCTATCACATGGAACACATATGTTTTCTTGTTAGGGAAAGATAGGAGATGATATGTGAAGCACACTACAATTTCATTGTAACGAGAGGTCTCTCATCAAGTCTCACTCTTTAATCAAATCATATGTCAACCAAAGTGGTGTCCAAGGTTGTTTGCAAATGAGCTTCAGTCATCCTAATCTTTAAATAAAAAGGAAAATGCTTATGCTTGGAAATAAATACTATCAAAAAAGGAATGCATATGCTTTCAAAAGAAACACTATCTAGAAAACATTAAAAAAGTATATTCTATAAAGACATGAAAATACAATTTGAAAATGGTTTATGGAATGGTATAAATTATTGGATGCAACTATAATTTAATAAGGTGAACAAAACATAAGAAGGAAATGGTGATAACATAAAAAAACAGCACAATTCAATGATTACACACAACACAATGATCCTTTAGGACAAGCTTAATACAATACAACTATTCAAATCATAAATTTAATGTAAAACAAAATGACTTAAATATTTTATTTTATGCTTCAAATTCCTAGATCCTGAGTAGCTGTCTCAATAGAGGTGGAATCTCCTATATGCTAGTATGTGCAACAAAAAAATCACAGATTTTGGAAGAAAATGATAGATTATATAGCTTGTGTATGGAAAATAAAGATTACTTTATTGACTACTTGCTTGATTGATTCTCCTCTCTGCATTCAAGCAAATATATATATTATCTATTTCCTAAATTACAAGCATCGTGTCGATGTTCCAGATGTATAAAGAATTTTGCTATATGATTCATAATAAAATTTTGAGTTACATTGAAATGCAAGAGACAATTAACTAGCTAGAACCACTTTTAAGCAATGAGGACTCTCATTTATTATCTATTTCCTAAATTACAAGCATCATGTCGATGTTCCAGATGCATAAAGAAGTTTGCTACATGATTCATAATAAAATTTTGAGTTACATTGAAATGCAAGAGACAATTAACTAGCTAGAACCACTTTTAAGCAATGAGGACTCTCATTTCCAGAGCTTTAGGTATTGAAGGTGATCAAAAATTCAAAACTAAGGAAGAGACGTGGGTCTTCAAAATTCTATTCGTAGTGTCTAAGTTCATGATAATTCTAGGGAAACTCCAGGAATTATGGAGGTTTCATGAAGTATTCTATGTTTGGGGTCCATCCTATCTTTTTCACACTTTGTCAATTTAACACTCAATTGTTAGCATTCAAATCATCATAGAAATGAGAAAATTGACATGCACAAATACATTAATATTCAATTAAAATTGTAATAGAATTATTACATAATCTCGATAAATTAAGTATAATAAGGATGTATGGGAGGTGAAATAGTCAAGGGTAATGGTAATTGGATTTATTCAAACGGTAATTATGTGTAACTATCACATTGCAAGACACTTTGGAATAGAGAAGTAAATTGTACGGGCTAACTTCGTCAACATGTAGCGATTGACTAGAATATTGTAGGACCTTCGTTTTTTTTTTGAAATGTAGACTAGCCTCTTATCTATCTATAACTAAGGTTTGGAGGTGTGACTCATCATGCAACTTGCCACATCAGCGCATCTATTGAGAAGTGTCCAAAATTTGACTTTTGAAAGATTTGACCAAAACTTAATCATGCTACCCCTAATAGTCGAACACAAAATATCATTTGTTGCTTGTAAAATATCATATTTTTATTTAAAATAAAACTTATATGCAACTTAAATGGACCAAATACCTATTGGTAAACATAAATCTTTGTTTTCTCTACCTTATATATTTAACACAAATGGACCAATAGTTGAACACATAAAAACTATTTGTTGTTATAAAAACAACACATAATTATTTAAATTACAACTTATATCAAACAAAAATGGACCAATAGTTGAAAATTATAACTTTTTGAAAATCCTTCACATTTATTAAAAAAATACATGGTTTTTATTGTGCTCACCTTTTATATTTGTCATAGGACAAACTATTAATATTAAATATTCCAATGCTTCTACATTGCTACCCCGATAGTTGTACACATAAGAACAATATTTGTTCATATGATAACAATATTTGTTCATATGATGACACACTTATAGTGGATAATTTAGATATTTTATTTGAGACAAAAAAAAATGTATTTCACTTGTTCATGAATGTATTTATGTTTTTTTTACTTGAACAACTATTGGTCCCATAATGTCACGTATTTGGTAATATTTTGTTTAATATGTGAAATGAATATATACAAGATATAATATTAATTCATTCTAGTATTGATATGAATAATCACAATTGACTGCACGACTATTGGACCCCACACGACAATTGGCTCCTCTCCCCTAATATGTATTATTACAAAACCTACAAATTGAAAGAAAAGATTATACACATCTCATCATAATCATCATCCTGATAGCTTGAGCTTCTGTCTTTACTAGTGCAACCATCACTGTTGCTTTTGTTGCTTTTGCTATGTGCAATTCTAGCACTCTTTGCTGCTTCCTGGTACATATAACCAATCAGTATGGCAAAACAATAACATATGCTGAAACATCCCAATGTTCTACAAAATATTATCAATACATAGATTTTATCCTTTCTTAAAAGCTGTGGTAAATTTGCCAAAGGTCAATCATGCAAACAATGATCTCATATGTTGGCAACATTTTTGTTGAATTTCACTTACATGTGAAGCTATTTCTGAATTTTCTCTGTTAATTGTTGTAAGGATATAATTTGTTTCACAATTCAGGTTGGGTGGAACTACTCCACTAGTTTCTAGATGAATTGGAAACTGTTGAGAGTAAAACGTGTCATCAACTAGCTTGTATGATGAAATGTCTTTAGTTGATCCCATATCACTTTTTTTTTTTTAACTTAACATCTTAGAATAATCTATATAAATAATGCCAAAAGATATCTATTTAATTATATCAATCAATAATAATATAATATATTCAATTATATTATAATAATTAAATAATAATATAATAATAAAATATTTATATATAATTTATTTATATGAATATTGAAACAAAAGACATCTTAATGGTATGGTTCTAATTAGATCATGTACAAAACATATCTGTATAAACACTAAACTATAATAGAACCATGAATACATGTTCTTGTCAGTCATTAAATTACTCCCAATCATTTTGATTATACTATGTACACAACAATATTTTAGCATTATAAACCTATGTGTACCACATGCATTCACGCTACCATTGCATCCTTAACATTTTTTTGTCATTATCTCTTCATCATCATGCACAGCTAATAACTATTTGAATAAAACCAAAAAGGTATGTGGATCTCAAAATACTCTGAAAAATATATGATGTAACGGTTTACCTGCAACTACTGTGCAATATATTCTTCCCTTATGTTATCTTTACTCTTAAACTGGGGTGCATTGATGGACCCACTGGAAAAAGCTGGTGATGAGCTATTCCTTCCAATGGCCTGCCCAAACATATTAAGCAATTGAAAGGCATCATCAGCAATTGATTAAAACTTTTTCCCTGAGGAACCACGCAATACATTAAAATGACTTATGATAATTTACCATTCAAAGATAACAACTGCATCTATTCTGAATCTCTTTCAGATTTTTATATATTCTACAGGCTGTTATCAGGTAGAAGTTTAAATTACAATCTGGAAAGATGGAGATTGGGGTGGGGGGAGTCGGAATATGCATGTAGTTTTAGTACTATGTGTATGTGGAATTTTAATATCCGTATCTCAATAAAATCCAAAGAACAAGCATATTAAAGTTCCGTATGACGCATTCCTATTGCAATTCCTGTACTATTTCTTTACTAAACCAAGAAACTACATCTTCATTCCTTATTGCACATAAATCTTAGTGAATTTCTATTATTTTTTTATTTTGGAAATTTTAAAAGTAGCTATTGAAAAACCTCGTATTCTCATTCTATGAACAGGATTCTCTACAAATAAACACACATACATGTGTCGCTATTCAGTATTCATAGCTAACATTTGCAAGAGCATGAAGAATACAATATGAAAGCATTACTTGATTACGTATCACAGAGAGGACCGAGCCTATGCAAATATTAGAATTTAGTGTTTTTCCTTTAGGAACAAAACATTTGTTGTTCTTCAACAAAAATGATTCTTCAGAACAAAATCAGATCTCATGTTACATTACAGTAAAGCCTTCACAATGGAGTCCAATTTCTCATCCTCATCGTACAGCTCTTGGAATATTTCTTATGGAAATCGTAATGATTGCTTGATAGTAAGAAGCGACACCATTTACATTCTATGGGGCCTAGATAGCATATCAGCTATCTTATTGGTCACTCCTCATGCATTATAATTAACATATTGTAGATATGGTATCAAATTCAGATAGCGTGCTTGTTGCAATTTGGAAAAATTGCAAAAGGTTTGTAGTCAATATGGTACAGTATTTCTTTAGCCAATATGCAGGCCCTCCAATGCTTTACTGCTTGATCTAGAGCATAAAGCCACTTGTCATATGGGTGATAATTTATGATCTATAAACGGATCTAGATTAAATTGTAGAATTGAATGCTTAACTTTTACAAAAATTTATCCAAGTTAATCGGAACAAAATTAACTCATAGAAATAATTAAGTTAACAAGAAATAACAAAAAGATGCCAACAGAATGTGAGAGAAGAATAGAGAAAGAGATGCAAACAGAGTTTGATTATGGAGTTCGTCACAAACGTGACTACGTCTCCGGGTCCGCTCCAATAGAGTGAGACCGATCCGATTAATCTCCAAAAAAAGATTACAAATGCACCAAGACCATCTCTTCAAGCACTTCAGCAGCATAACAATACTCCGTCGTACGAAAATGACTCAAAAATCTTCACAAGTTCCCTCTTTCGTATCACCTGTTCTCCACTATGTCACCTGCATTTACTGAACTCTTAAGAGCTACATTCCCCCTTCTTTTATACATGAAATATGCCTAATTAGGCCTAACCATCAAAATAAATGCTTAACCCCCTTAACAATTCGTGCAACAACTATTTTGTCTTGTACAATCTTTTTGTTCAGTTGGTTAAGGCAAATTTTGGCCATATAGCCCCATTTGGTTAGGCTCATCCCACTCTCCTTAAACAAAGGCAAACAGACTCCTTATATAGTTCGGAGTATGTTGGTGGTCTAATGGTGCCTTATTATTTTGGATGCCAAGTGGTCGGCGGTTCAAACCTCGCCGGCCATGTTTTAAACCCAATCCGCCAACATTAGAAAGAACAAAACAAAACGGCCTCCCACACATAATAGGTAGCTATATTTGGTGCAACGGCCACCAATGGTTTCAGATCCCAACAGGTCGCGGGTTCGAGCCACAACAAGAATTTTGTTAAAAAGTCCAACTGTGCAATGGCATAAACCAACTAACAAATTTGAATCTGCTGGTAGACATGGGAGACACTTCCTTTTTCAATGAAAATATCCACCGGATCAGACCTCCCCACTGAAGACCTTTTGGACCTCCAAAAGTGACATTTACTCTGACATTAAGT
The DNA here is from genome assembly GCA_007115665.2 of Sequoiadendron giganteum. NCBI lineage: Eukaryota > Viridiplantae > Streptophyta > Pinopsida > Cupressales > Cupressaceae > Sequoiadendron > Sequoiadendron giganteum. The sequence goes on along the minus strand of CM021105.1, from coordinate 336,891,900 downwards.
GATGACTTGGCCTCCCCACTTGTCCTGTATCCTCTGTAAATTTGCATACCTGGCTCACAAGCACAATGAAGACTGCAATAACATTGTTGAACATAAACATAACTTTATCACTTCCATAAGCATCTACATCAACTGTCGTAGCCACTAACCAACAAAAATTGACTAGCATCAAGTTGAACAATAATGCAGAAATGAAAGAGAATAAATCAACAAGATATCGATCCTTTACAACAGGAACATGTTTACCCAAGGAACCATCAATGCTTTCAATCATCATTCCCTCATGCTATATTGTGCGTGCATCCTGCAACATCTGACCCTGGTTAGGTACTCCAAGTTCAAGTGTAGAACCACCCGTACTGACAGACATAAGAGTTAACTCTTTACTTGCATTAATTACCCTCTTTAACTGCCCTGTGTTTGCAAAAGAACGATCAGTCTTAATCCTGTGAGAATGTACGATATACTGGATGCCATCTTTAAACAAGTGATAATGATTCTTTTCCCTGTAGAAAATAGCTTTTCTGTCATATAAATAAGGGCTACCAAGCACTATCCCACAGATATCCAGTGGAACCACATCAAACTGTACTTCATCCACAAACTTACTAGTGATTGTGAATCTTAAGGTGCATTGTCTTGTTACTTGCAACTTATCATTTTCACAAATCTAGCCTAGTGGATAAGGTTTCTTATGCTGTGTAGTTTTTAATCCCAAGTTTCTTACAACACTTTCAGAAATTAAGTTAACTTGAGAACCACTATCTATGAGTGCATCAATTTTACTGTTCTTAGCAACAACCCTTAAATGAAACAGCTCATTCCTTTTCTTATCTTCAGAGAAATCATTAACTGTAGAAGTAGGAGCACAACTAGCAACAAAAACACCAGAAATAGGAGCTTTACCTTTTAGACCCATAGTTGTTATCTTAGTCTCATCATCTGAATCTGAACCAAGATCCATAACAACATTTGCAGCTTTCTCCTTACCTTTTTGTTTCTGATTATGTTTCTGAGCCCACTTAGGCCTCAGTTCAGGATGCAACTGCCAACAATGTTCTTCATCATGACCCTTCCTGTCACAATGAGAGAAAGTAAACTTATCATCCTTCTTAACTGTAGCTGTTTTCTTTCCTTTTCCTGTCTCTGCAACCTTAGAAGATTTCTTTACATCATTATCAAACTTATCAATAAAAGATCCTTTACCCCTTGACTCTAAGTGGGTAGCTTGGACACAAACTTCATCCAAGTTGTTAGGATTCAAAACCAAAATAGAATGCCTAAGGTAGGAATGCAGACCTCCTATGTACTTCAACAAAGTGTCCTAGGTGTACAAAGGAACATTCAAAGCAATAGCCCTTTTTCTAAACTCATGGGTGTACTCCTAGACAGATTGACCCTTCCCTTGCCTAAACATTTGCCAGTCCATCATTAACTGTTGCATATGGCCTAAGGGATAGAATTGCTTTTTAAGAGCATTAATAAATTCTGCCCAAGTTAAACTGACTCTACCATGTTGTGAAATTTCTGCCTTAGACTTACTCTCCCACCAGGTTAAAGTTGTACCTCCTAACCGAAGAGTAGCTAATTGGATTCTATCAACATCATCTAATAGGTTATGGACTCTATAGTAGACTTCTACTTGTTGAATCCAATCATCCAATTTTTCAGCATTAAGTTCACCACAATACTTTGGTAAATCAAATTTTACATCCAATTTAATTTTAGGCTTATGCCCATTCTTGAAAGGATTAAAAGAAGTAGAATAAGGAGAAGATGGAGAAGAAGGAGAAGGAGAAGAGGGAGGAGAAGAAGAAAAGGGGTGATCTGGTTGCTTGCCACCATCTCCATGTTGTTTCCCTTTCTTGTCTTCACGAACATCTTTCTTCGACAAACCTCCTTCACGATCCTTCTGTTCTTGTCTTTCTTGGAAAAGAATGTCCACCTTAGCCTTCATCTCGAGGAATGCTCTTCGGAATTCCTACTCACTGATTTCTTCAGGAACCTCCATTCCAGACACAGACATCTTCAGAAAACTTCTTCGCTTCCCGATCTCAGGATTTAAGTCTTCAAGCTTGCCTTCGCCCTTCTGAATCCTGGATCTCGTTAGCATTTAAGAAAACAACTGCAATAATAGTCAACTGAGCTCTGGTACCACTTGATCTGTAAACGGATCTAGACTAAATTGTAGAATTGAATGCTTAGCTTTTACAAAAAATTATCCAAGTTAATCGGAACAAAATTAACTCATAGAAATAATTAAGGTAACAGGAAATAACAAAGAGATGCCAACAGAATGTGAGAGAAGAATAGAGAAAGAGATGCAAACAAAGTTTGATTACAGAGTTCGTCACAAACGTGACTACGTCTCCGGGTCTGCTCCAATAGAGTGAGACCGATCCGATTAATCTCCAAAAAAAGATTACAAATGCACCAAGACCATCTCTTCAAGCACTTCAGCAGCATAACAATACTCCGTCGTACGAAAATGGCTCAAAAATCTCCACAAGTTCCCTCTTTCGTATCACCTGTTCTCCACTATGTCACCTGCATTTACTGAACTTTTAAGAGCTACATTCCCCCTTCTTTTATACATGAAATATGCCTAATTAGGCCTAACCATCAAAATAAATGCTTAACCCCCTTAACAATTCGTGCAACAACTATTTTGTCTTGTACAATCTTTTTATTCAGTTGGTTAAGGCGAATTTTGGCCATATAGCCCCATTTGGTTAGGCTTAGCCCACTCTCCTTAAACAAAGGCAAATAGACTCCTTATATAGTTCGGAGTATGTTGGTGGTCTAATGGTGCCTTACTATTTTGGATGCCAAGTGGTCAGCGGTTCAAACCTCGCCGACCACATTTTAAACCCAATCCGCCAACATTAGAAAGAACAAAACAAAACGGCCTCCCACACATAATAGGTAGCTATATTTGGTGCAACGGCCACCGACGATTTCAGATCCCCACAGGTCACGAGTTCGAGCCACAACAAGAATTTTGTTAAAAAGTCCAATTGCACGATGGCATAAACCAACTAACAAATTTGAATCCACCGGTAGACATGGGAGACACTTCCTTTTTCAATGAAAATATCCACCGGATCAATTTAGGACAGATCATGAATTTTTTTTTGGGTGGAATGCTATAGGTGTATCTTCATTGATGAGGATAGCTGCTAATGCATAACTTAAACCATCAGCAATCTCCAATTCCTCTTATAAGATTGGAATCCCAAGCACAGGTGCTTTATAAATATTTTTTATATTATATTGAAATCAGTTTCTTGGGCCTTTCGAAATTTACTTCTCTTGTTAAAGGATGAAATTCAGTAGTTAATATTATACAATTACAATATAAAAATAAAAGAGATACTAATATTGTTCCATTGTGAACATTTTTAAGTTCTTTTTACTTTAGCTAGATCAATGCAGAGTTGAGAGCCCCTAACCATAAATTCCAAATAGCAAATTGGCTACCTAGTGTATTCACACATCTTCATAATCAGATGTAATTTCTTCTGGAGGATTTTACACATTTGCTCCAAGTGTGCCATGGGTTCCTTCCATGTCTAGAAATCTCTCAAGATGCACAATAAGGAAAGAATCAATGAACAGTCAAAGGAATTAATTAATGTCATGAATTTAGCAGGTCCATTGTAAATTACTAAATCCTGTAAGGAATTACAAGCCATTCAAAAATTCCTTTGGTTGGAACTAAAGGCTACCTTCCATGTATCTTCTTCCTTAGTCTATATGTGATAGTAGGTCCAATTTGGTAAAGTGTTTGATTGCTTGAAGTCGATTGAGAAAATCAATTCTTAATGAAGGATATTGATTACTGATTGTAATATTGAAAGTGCATAAGTCAACAAACTCTCTAGTCACCCCCTGCTTTGATCATACTCTTGAATTTGACTTTGACCACCTCATTCTCTAGCCATTGGGTACTTGAGCGAATGGCATTGATCAAGAGAAAATTTGGTGGCAGCCATAACATGCTCAACCGGTTGTTTGGGAGTCAATCCCTTGGGCTCTAAATCTAAGAAAACTTGTATAATTCTTGTAACAAAATTTTCCGTTATCTACCTTTCCCAAATGAACAGACTTTGATAAACCTTGCTCCAGCATGTGTTTCCTCCTCCAGTTTTAATGCAAGTAACATGAATCTTTTGTTGTTTCGATCAGCTTCTTGTCTAAAGCAGTTTATGTCAACAAGATTCACCATTTTCCTTTATATGTACTGATGAGGTAATATTTCCATTGATCAAGTGTCACTTTCTCTTTATCTAAAAATAGCATCTCTTTCCCAAAAGTAAAGGCTGCTAAAAAACCTTGGTCACATTTAAATGGTGCCACATCATACCTAATCCCACAAATAAATTGGGTTGTGAGGGAAAACTAAAACTTTCACTAGTAAGTTATGTTGGCGTAAATTGTTATAACTAACACCTTTGGAGTATAAGTTAGTACGGATAGCTATGCACAGTACGTAATGAGTGCTCTTCAAATTAGGAGGGGAAGCTCCCACTTTTGCTGATATGCTTTCTAAAAGTAAACTATTCTAAGTCCTATCTTTTTGTTCTCAGCTGAAAGAGGCACAAGGTTAAGAAAACCAAGAATGTTGCAACTAAGATTTTCTGGTTTCGTAGATCATTAACTACAACTAAACTAACTACTTTAAATCTATCCAGTTTCCTCAAGAAAATAGAGCATGAGGAAATGGAGCAGGAATGTTCTATATGATAAACTTCAGGTACAGTCTCACAATGTGAAGGCAAGGTGGGCTCAACTATTTGCTTGGCTGGGGAGAAGTTTATTAGAAACAACAAATATATGGTAAACCGGGTACAACTTCACAACATGAAGGTAAGGTGGGCTCAACTATCTGCTTGGCTAAATAAGCTTACTAGTACACACATCAAACGATAAGCTTTGAGTACAGATTCGCAACGTGAAGGCAAGGTGGGCTCAACTATTTGCTCTTTTGAATAGGCTTATTATAAACAAAACATAAGGTAAGCAACTAGGACAATGTATTGCATAGATGAGACATACATACAATAACGATCAACCTAGCAACCCCATTTAACTAAGATGAGCATTCACCATCATAACTGCATGAAACCCAAGTAGCATAACAATTCATCATAATAATAAATACTCGTGAACAGATACAAAATAACAATATTACAAGCAAGGTAGGCTCAGCATATATTGCTATCACGTGCAAAAGTTCTATTTACAAGGGTGAACCAATCTTGAGAATAGACATGTTGCCGACAACGCAACAATTCTCTATCACAAGAAAAATTTAATTACTAATGAGCAAAAAACTCTTATTTATAGACATCAAAGGTGTAGGCAACCCTAAAATCACCTTGAGTCAACTACAGTATTGCGAGCATGCAAGATCTTTATTGCTAAACCTAATGAAAATAAACTATATAGTTAACTAGAAAGCTACCATCAATTAACTGATACAAACGAAACTAATTGGACAATGTGCAACATGAATGTCCTTATGGAAATGAAAAGTAACTAATAACTCCAACTATATAAAGATGTTTCCAATAAAGACATGGCATGCAATGTGTAACAACGAGTTAACTCAGAAAGAGGCATCGAGTTTAACTCCTGTGTCTAATGTCTATCTTGGAAAAGGTGGGACGTCTTGAATTGAAGTTCACTAGCCTTGATCTCGAGCAACTAACGCCTCCACAAGGTTGTTGACTGCATCACCATCTGAAGGTCATCACATGTCTCAACTGTCAATTCACTGCTTGTCAGCAACTCAAGCAAACCTGGAAATCTCTACACACTTAAACTGGCGCTTTACTGACCGGTAACTCTAGCGGCTCTGTAATAGAAGTGATGGCCACTGTTTCTTCTACAGCTTGATGCTTCTCACGTTTTTCACGCTTTTCTCTAAGGAAGAGTGTTGCATGATGAAACCACGAACTCTCTGGTTGTGAGAAATGCAAATGAACTTGTTGCATACGCAGAATCCCAACACTATCAACCCTCTAAACTAGCCTTGGAAGACAATCAGCTATACAAGGCATGAAACCATATGGACTTGAGTGACTACACCTACCAACCTTTCGGATGCGCTTGATACAAATCGGTGTCATCTTTTCTGATGAAATCGTGAATTAAGACCGACTTGATCTTGAATTCAGTCTACGTGAACTGCATTATGAAAAACTCACTTGTTGACTGTGAACATGGCTATATTCTGACAACTTCTCCAGAAAGCCAAAAATCACTCCAGATGAGGCTAAAAATAACCTGTCGGAGAGCAAAATTTCACAAAAAATTTGAGATGTGGGATGTGTGTAGAATCGAATTCTAATATGACCCAGATCAACAGAATTGTGAAAAAGTGGGATTTAGGCCTGCATGCAAAAGGTTTTCAGTCGAGATCTGAGGGGCTGTGAGGGCAAATTTTTTCGAGAAAATTTGGAACATGGGTTTTGTGTAGAACTGAATTCTACAACAACCCAGATCGATAGATTCTGGAAAAAATGTGTTTTGGGCCCACATGCAAAGAGAATTCCGGAAAAAAGCACAGTGCTCTAGAATAGAGGCAATGGAGCTATTTTCACAAAATAATCTAAGACATGGGTATTGTTGTTGATGCTGAAATACATGAACCCAAATGCTCTGTCTCTCACAATTATCGACTTTTACGCCACCATGCAAAGGAATTTCAGTTGAGAAAAGCAAAACTTAGAGAATTGAAGCTTTGAGAAAACTTTTCCTGATAAATTCTAACACATGGGTTTTGTAGAGAAAGTCGTGCACAACCAACCCAGATGATTAAAACTGTCAAAAGTCATTGAATTCTTGGACATGCGAAGAATACCTAAGATGATAATAGAAGAATCTAAGACAGAAGATAGAAGATTTTATTTGTTTGTTTTCTCTGCTTCTATAGAAATTCGCCTATGTTTGTCTGAAGGTTGTTGATTATTTTGGACTTGTATCTGCAAGGAATTCTGAAAAATAATCCTCACGACACCTTCAAATGATGCTCACACAAGAGAAAATTCATTTGCACTCAACCTGCTATGAGAGAAATGAACGCCTAAATGCAAGTAACAAAGAATTTAAAGTTTATGGCACCAACTGCAAGTAGAAACCTTGATTTTGCGCAACAAAATTGACTTGGAGTCTTAAGAATATTAAAATATTAAAATATTTAGTTCAACTCAGCATGCGAAACTCAATGAGTCTCAAAATAGGCGCCAATATTAAAATATTAAAGAAATTCGCTCTTTGGACAGCTGACATGCAAAAACTGAATTTTAATATTATTTTAAAGAGTTAACTGAAGTCTCTCTTTTTGGGTCGCCTTAGAATATTTCCCTGATTCCAAAAATTCAAAGTTTGACTTTCTAGGCATCCATTTGAAAAAGTTGATTTTTTTTGCTAACTTTCTACTTTGTAGCTCATTAAAAACGTCATGGAAGCCTCTGTTGAACACTGATTTCTGGGTACCCGGGTGATGCTGAAACTGAGTTGAATGATCCATCGCGTAGCCAGATCAAAACTGATGAAATGCTTGCTGGATGTTGTGACCTCAGAAAACTAAATCTGGTGCCTCTAAATGAAGGGCACCTTTTTCAAGGAGATGTAATTTCGTAAGAAATTCCATACATTTTTCTGATTTTCCATTTGACGCTTTAATCTGCTGCCACTAGTGAATGATGACACTCGTCGACTGGATGTTGGATCCATTGCGTAACTGGAAGAATTATGCACTTGATGACTACACATGCAAGGCTTGAATGCTGGATTAAGACCCCCAAATGCAAGGGCGCCCCTAGCCTGTGAAGGTGCAAACACCATTTTGACAAAAGTGTAACTTTCATTTGGACACCATACTTTGACCCCTGACATTGGGAGCTGGAGTGCTCCTATTTGTGCACCATCTGTCTCTCTGCATAGCTAGATCAACTTACAAGAGATGTCTCTGGAGGTGACGAAGCAATAAAACTGCTTCTAAGACCTCAACAAGAAGGGCGCCTTTTTCAAGGAGATGTGTATTTTCCATACTTCACCATTTTTCTGGTGCTTTCACTTTTCAGTACTCTACACTGACCTCACACGCACAAGTGTTTACCAAATCCTGGAGGCTGATGGCTAGACTCATTGGATAGCTAGAGTAATTGCGCACAAGTCTTGTGAAGACTACGAATGCTAAAAACCCCATCTAGCAGGCCTAAAGGTTGGGCGCCCTTGGCCTACAAAGGTACAAGTGTGTATTCCTACATTTCTCCACCCTCTGATTTACGTGTTCGGTAGAACCTCTATCATGATTACTAAAAATGTCGGATCACCTCACGAACTGATGCGTTGCGAAGCTCAACTGGATTAGAAAAGATCTCAAGAAGACAGCATCTGCAAATTCATTCATCTGAGGGGCCAAATTAAAGGGAGCCCTTGGGCTACAGGGGTGCAGAAACTATAAACTTGACAGCCACTGTAACACGCATCCTCCTCGTACCCTTAGCTTTTGACCTCAATTGCCGAAGCTCTGCACTTTGGATGTCTTCATTTGATAGCTCATCGGAAAGCTGGGCTAATTCTGAAGAGATTGAACCTATTTGCAAGTACATACAACAAGATCCGAGCCTTCAAAAGGAAGGGCGCCCCTAGGCTACAAGGGCGCAAATTTGCTTTCTGCTTTGAAATCTTCATCTATTTCGCACTCTGCGATCACTACATCGGTTGTTGAGGTGTCCACGTAGAAGCATTACAGCTGCTAACGCATGTGTATGACTATATTTCACCATTTTCACATGTACGGACACTGTAAAGTTGATTTGCATGTTGATTGCGCAAGTGTCTCCCACGTTACATAGTGAAAGTATTTCCAAACTTAGAATATTTTTTGCACTTTTCACCATTTGAAAATCCCCTCTACCAAGAAGCATCTTTTTCAGCATCTTTCATCGTAGAATGTTCTGCTTTGAGTTTTAGGCTTAGATTTTGATACCTAATACTGGCCAACTACCATTGACGACCTCAGAGGTCCTAACTTTTCTCTTGAAAAAGTGAAAACTACCCACTAGAATTAAACTGACTTTTAACTAAAACCAACTTCACCATTGTGATCGTGATGTGAAATAAGCCAATCAAAATTAATTTCAGCCAATTCTAACACGTTTCTATTTTAAAGGTTTTTGACCTAAAAACAGGGTTCAAAAACCCTAATTTTTAATTTTTTCAAATTTTGCCAATATCTTCCTAACATCACACTGACCAAAAGCCCATACTTGCTTTGCTCAAAAACTGAGTTTTGACCTCATTTTCACAAGGTTTAGACCATTTTAAGCAAAATGCCTTAATGAAGCAAAAAAAATTGTTTGGGTACAACAAGTTACTCTCAACTCCACATCTTTATGTAACCATCCTGATGCAAAACATTCTAAATGCTTATATTTCTGAAGGTCTAATCTTTGGCCCAAGTGGTTGCATGCACCATTTCCCACTTAATCTAAAAGTCATATAGAAATGTTCTACCATTCGTTATTTAAGATTATTGTGACTTAGCCTTATGACTAGCTTAAACCTTCAACAAAATTTTATAATTCACATCCATTCCCTTTTTTATTTTTAATTCAAGAGATCAAGGGTTTTGGAGGAGTCTACTTCTTGTTCTATGCATTTCGGAGGAATTTTGCAATGTTTACAAATTTGCATTGATTCTTCATATATATTTTAACTAAGAGGAATCAGTGACCCATAGCTTAGCTCTTTGACAAGGCGAGGGCCCCCTATAACCTTTCAAGCTATGCGCAATGGACCCCCCACAGTAAACACCACACATTGCAAGTAAACAACTATGAACAAAAGTCGAACCCACAACCTTTTGCTTAAATATTAAGTACCTTTTGCAGGCATTAACAAGATTCTTGACTAAAGACGATATTTCCACAATCAATGTAATGAGTTGTAAAGCTTTTGGTAGAAAATTATGTATAGCTTTTTTCCACAGTCCATGATGCAAAAAACCTATACATAATTTTCTACTAGAAGCTTTACAATGAAAAATTATCGACCTCAAATTTGACAAGTTCCTTATTGGGATTGCTAGGCAAGTAGTCAAAATGCGACATAGAAAACCCAAGACCATCATGGGAATATAGAACAATATTTAGCCTATAAAATCCAAAAGTCCTGAACCCAAAGACTTTGTCCTTACCTCTATTGGATATTTTTCCATGTAGGGTATAACTGAGCTTTCAACAAAACAAATCCCAATCAACAAAAGAAGCCTCGTTTCTTCTACAAAATCTAAGAATATGATTCTTACAAGCCAAAGCAAGGCCTGCCATTTCTAATTGAGGAAAATAGACATTTGGCTCATCATTGAAACAATCTACTCAAAAGTATACTTTAAGATATGTTTCACCAAAATGTTGAGCTTTTCAACCTCAACAAGGTTGTCATAAACCTATATGTCAAGTTTGACTCTGTTATGCCCATATTCTACACCCCAAATGGACACTAGTTACAACCTAACCAATATTCAACAAATATTACTAATTTTACAAATAGATTTTTTTTAAAAAATGAAACTAACATACTACAGTACTTAATTCAATAGACAATGATCTCATTAGCTAAAAGTAAATGTGGTTATGAGTATATTTTTTATATTTAAAACTAAATCTTATTGTAGATCATCAGAACATACCTCTTATCTATTTGACATCTCTTGTGTTTCATTGCATTAAAATCTCTTTGCTCCCAATACCTGTACCTACAAGGTCTACATGACCTGGTGCACACGTAATATCAATGGGTCATAATTACATGAACACCATAATAAGCGATATAACAACATAGTTTTAGAAATCAAATTATAGTTTACAACATCAAAAGAGAACAACAAGACCAAAATAAAACGTAGAATAATAGTCCTAAGGGCCCGACCTAATGCCTCAGGGGCTCATCGGTTGATGGCCTTGCCTACGTATATATTTCACAGAGGCACCATAGATCGACAACTTGAGTTTCTCCAAACTCATTAGACTCACCCTCATAGGGTATAACCATTAGGTTCCAAAACATGACATAAAACTCAGTCAAGACCATAACACAATAACACTGGTATATGCTAAACTCTATCTTCTACTCGAAAACATCACATGTCCTATACAAATTACATACAATAAAAGTGGGTACACAACCCTTTCTAGGGTTCATTATCCCAAATAGTTTCACAATTGGCTGCTACCCACTTAGGTGAAGCCGAGGGTCGAAAAACTTGTTAAGGGTATATTAACAACATGAGGTATAGACTTGAACTATGATAACTTAACCAACCCCAATCATGCATTTTATAATTTGAATACTAAGGCTTAATGCTCAACATAATGAAATCTATTTAAGTGATCAATAAGGAACACATTAAAAAATGCATTTCTCTTTCTAACATGCTATAAAACATAAAGTACAAAAGTAACAACTTACTAAGTTTATGATTTGTTAACACTATTAAAATCATAACAAGGCACTTAAAATCCTAGTGAATTTCCATGGAAATCAAATAGCCAAATTTATTAAATCGACATTAACGAATAATAGTCAAGCTGAGCATGCTACTCTTAAAATAATGAATTTTCACAAACAGACTGGAATATACAAATACAAATTCATAAGTTCTTTTAACCCTTAACATCCTTTTGTTAGTAGTTCAATACAATTAATGTTAACCATAGTATGAAAAGAAAAAAGAAAAGAATTAACTAAGAACAATTTTGATAACAACATAATAATAAGATGACCAAGGTTATCCCAAATGATAATGACTTGACATTGTCCAAAAGATAACCTACTATAATAACAATTCCTTATACAATATGATATCAACTTAAGAACATGGAGTACCATAGCTATTTAGTACTATAAAATCCAATAATTGCACTTATAACATAATCCGCCATCAAATAAAAGTTAGTTAAAGTATCAAAAGAAAGGAGTCATTTCAATGTGATAATTTATTACAAGAACCATCTACCTCAACCCCGCTACTCCCATTACAAATGAAAAACTAATAATATTAATACAACTACATTATGTTAGTGTATGATAAAATCTATTGACTTTAATACATAGCAAATCATAACTTTAATATAAATTTGTTGATTTCTACTTGAATTGAGTAAACATATATAATAAATAAATAATAATAAATTAAAATCCCAAAAAAAAAATTACTTAATGACAACCATTCATACTTATATCTTATAGTTATATAAATTAATTAACCTTACTATTATTATTTTATATTAATATTTTATATCATTATCAATTAAAATTCATAATAAAAAAATTATCAACTTCTAAATATAAATAATAATAATGTTTAATACATTTTACTTTTAAAATTTTAAATTCTCACTTTAAAAAAAATATATCAATAACTTCCCATATCAAAATTAAATACCATAATTGTTTAAAAAAAAAGAGATGCTTTCACTTCACTTTTCCAATTAAAAAAGAAAGTTAAACTTTTATTTTGCTTTTTCATTTTATGAGGAAATGTGGGGACACGTAAAACCTTCTAAAGTTAATTTTTTTTTCCATGAATAAATAAAGTGGTAAAGCGTTAACTTCCCCATCGTTAATCCCTTCGAGCATGTTAACCTTAAATCAATATGTATGCATTTTAACGTGTATAGAAGGAGATCGATATGTTAAGGCATGAATGAATGAAAGAAAGAAAGAAAGATTTTAATGAAGTCTCTACAAGTTAAATTTTTCTTAACGTTCTTTTCCAAGTTGGATCTTTTGCTACTAATTTTGACTAGAAGGTTAGCGGTCTGACTAATTTTATCTTCCTCAAATAGCTGGTGCATATTGTCCACTTTCAAACTATTTTCATGTTGAGTTTCCATTATAAAATCGAACTGCAACATCCATTTTGAATTTGCCCTAATTTTAGAAAGCTACGGCCTCCTTTTGAAGCCCTAATCTTTATGAATTTCACTTGATTGGAAGTTTCATCTGTTAGATAACTAGAAACACTGTTAATAACTAGTGTATAGTTTTGGAGACCTTTCAATGACATTCCAATTAAGTGTGATTCGTTATAGATCTAAAGTTAGCTTATTAGCCATTGCTGAAGATAAATCTGAATTCTCTAAACATAATTCTAAATATAATATCTAATAAAGAATCAAACATATTAACTAAAATTTATGAATCGATTTCATTCAGAAACAATAAATATCAATCATTTATTTATAAATTGAGTAGAATTAGAAATATCATAATTGTGTGCTTGGGGTTTGATATATAATAAATTTTCCAAATGGGACATTAAGAAAGGCATTATAGGTGTGGCATAGGTTGCTGCCTGTTTTTCATATTTAGTGTGAGCATAGTTGTAGTTCTTATTATTGGACAATTGTCTTTCAAATCAAGTCAGTTGCAATACAAGTTACTCCATTGTTGCCAGTAACTAGAATCCCCCTTGCTTTTCTCTAAGAGTCTTGAGGTTTTTTCCAGTACCATGGATTAGAGGAGGATTGAGAAATATTATTTGAAATTTCTTTCTTCCTTGATCTCTTATGGCCTCCATTTTGATAGGGATCTGATTTTCTTGCTGCACTCCTATCTCGTGGCCCAACTAAGGATCTTTTAGAAGTTGATTTCAAATTTGTCACAACCATCATTGGTTTGAGCACATGCCGACCAAACTGAAAATAAACCACACAAATATTACATCGACATACACATAAAATTTGGTAATTCCTTAAGAAGGAGAATAACTGGAAAAATATAACAAGTTTGGAATCAAATGCAATACTTTGAGTTGGACAACTAAAATGGAAATTGAAAATCTATAGCTTTGTATCAAATTAATCCTAAACTACCATTTAAATTATAAAATACAAAGAAAACAAATCAAGAAATAAGTATGGTTGAGTTGGATTGAAATACAAGCACTAGATACAAAAGTTGGAAACCAAGATCCTCCGCCACCATAACAAACTGAAATTTTCTTATAATTTACAGACATAAAAATTGCAAGACGACATTTAGTTAATTCTCTTTGGCGTCTTAGTTCGCTATTTCTTGCAGAAAAGCTCTAAATCTTAAACTATAAACTGGCCAAGTGCAATTGATTTGTCATTAAAATAATTATTTTGTTGCTAACTCACTAATGTTAGAGTAATAGGTTGTTTACTTGATTAATTTAATCATGTTGATTAATTAATTAAGTCACCTTTACTTTATTTCACTTAAGCTAAACTTGGGAATCTTTATTTTGCATTATTAAATTAGTCATGTTGTCTCGTTCATTATGATCTTGACACTTGTCATATGCTAATTTAATCCTCATCCTATGGTTCTCACTTTAGGGTTTTGATCTCCTTACTTAAGGATTGATCTCTTTGTAATTATTCCAATTCTAGTTAATGCATTTTTGCTTAATGTTTGCAGAGCACCATTCTTGTGTCTCTTGATCTACTTTGGTGGCAGGTTATTTGCTTGCAGGTGCTCATTCAGATCTGTGAGGTTGGATTATCAACTTCTACATGGTATCAGATCTCCAGATCTGTAAGATTCTTATTCCTTTTATGTGGGATCTTTCCTTGAAGCGATTTTTCAGTGCATCCAGGGTCAAATCATACCACTCCATTGAATCCAGAGTTGTCGAAATAGTCAAGATTGACCTTTGTTTTGTCAAATTTGGCTTTCGTGTGTCAGATTTATGAGGGTTTGAAGAAAGGGCTCTTTTGACAAATCCAAAGTGTGCCTGCATTTTTGGAGCATTTTGAGCCCAAAATGACCTCACCATCACATTTAGAGCGCTCAAAAACCTCAAAATCGATTGTCAAATCGTCAAAATCAGACACAGTGACTTCAGGAGGCAATTTTTTTCATTTCTGGTTCGTACAGCCTGGTACGACACACAATCCAAGAAATATATATATATAGTTTTGTCGGGCGCTGCCATTAGTTAACCGCTAGCGGTTCATGCTAGTGGCTAGCCTAACCACTAAGCTTAACCCTCAAACCCTTTTGGAGCATTTTTGGTAGTTTGACCATAACTTTTGCATACAAACTCGATTTTTTGAAAACAAAACATCGTCGGAAAAGTGGTTATGAGACCAATCTAGTGGTGCGGGTGTTATTTTCTGGTTTTTCTATTTGGATACATTATTTTCTAATCAAAGTCAGATCATTGTTTTCGCACTTCTAGGGGCATATCTTTTGCATACAAACTCCATTTTTTGAAAACGAATAGGCATTGGAAAGGTCTTATAGTGCTCTTTCCAAATTTGTATATTTTTCATAAGAAAATTTATGAATTAAATTTTATTCAATTTTTTGTGTTTTCACATTTTGGTGAATTACTTGGACATCTTAGCTCCTAGAAACTTCTTGTTTGCGTGGGATGGTTTATTTTTGGCTGTTCTATATGTATTTCCAGTCTTGTGTATTTTATTAACATTATGAGCTTCCATTGTAAGCACGTATGATTTGTAAACACACTGAGATAAAGTGCCTTTGTATTGCACCTGTATTATGGGATTCTTGCACATTACTTTGTGCCTTATTGTACTTGCACTATGATATAAAGTGTCATGGGGGTTGATGTTTGCCTTTGTTTTGCCTTCATACCTTTCTCATGCATGTGTGACTTTTATTTTCACACCCTTTATATCTTCTTGTACTTTCATGTCTACACATTCAGATGTTCGTGGTTTTTTATCATGCACTACATTCAGGCATTCATTTCAGTGTACCTGTCATTCCTCTCCCTTGTCAGCATTATGGGGGGATTTCTAGTGCTGGTGCGAATGCTTCCTTGGTTTCACATTAGAGTGAACTATATATACAGTATTTGTTCCTATGTACTAGGCGAATGCAGCGATTGGTTACCCATGCATTTCGGTGAAATGGAGCACTTACCATATGGACACTCTTGCATTCCTATTTCTGGAGTGACCTTCCATTTTTACTTGGTCAGTTCTTCAAACCATTTGTATCTTTGATTTCTTGATGTTTTTCCTTGGTTTACCATTGGATTCGAGTAGTATCATTGAGGGCACTCATGCTGATTCTTGTCTTCTTGATCCTGATCATCATTTGTTTCAAAGAGGGTTTTTCTTTCAACATTTCAGCATTCATTCTACGACAGTGTTTGCAACTTCTTCATGCTTCAGTGGTGTTCTTCATGTTCATCCTTAGTTCCTATCTTTTGGGACAATTTC
Organism: Sequoiadendron giganteum; assembly: GCA_007115665.2. Lineage (NCBI taxonomy): Eukaryota > Viridiplantae > Streptophyta > Pinopsida > Cupressales > Cupressaceae > Sequoiadendron > Sequoiadendron giganteum. The sequence goes on along the minus strand of CM021105.1, from coordinate 336,875,656 downwards.
TTCTTGATTGGAGGCTTCTTCGTCCTTCATTCTTGTTTGGAGGCTTCTTAGTCCTTCACATGTATTTCTCTCTTTTGGAAAGGAGTTTTTCCCATGATTTTTTCTCCTTTTCTCCTATTGTGAGAGGTCTTTTACATTTGTACATGGGTACCTCATCAAGCCTTAGTTGCCAAGACCCATCTTTGCTCTCATGCTTTTGTCCTTAGTTTTTTAGCTTCTCCCTAAGTTCATCTTAAGGGGGTGTTAGAATAATAGGTAGATTACTTGATTAATTTAATCATGTTGATTAATTAATTAAGTCACCTTTACATTATTTCACTTAAGCTAAACTTAAGAATCTTTATTTTGCATTATTAAATTAGTCATGTTGTCTCATTCATTATGATCTTAACACTTGACATGCTAATTTAATCCTCATCCTAGGGTTCTCACTTTAGGGTTGTGATCTCCTTTCTTAACCTGATTGATCTCTTTGTAATTATTCCAATTCTAGTTAATGCATTTTTGCTTCATGTTTGTAGAGCACCATTCTTGTGTCTCTTGATCTGCTTTGGTGACAGGTTATTTGCTTGCAGGTGTTCATTGGGATCTGTGAGGTTGGATTATTAATTTCTAAAACTAATATAAATTTTAAACTTATGGGAGTCTAATTTATGAATTTTGCTTTGTGTCATCTAGGTTTTGGTTAAGTGCTACAATTTTTGTAATATTGCAAAACATGAACTGAAAACAAGTAGAGAACTGAAACCTTTAAGAAAACAAAACTTCAATACTAGAAATTACATTCACATAAAATTGAAAGGTCAAGTTATTAAAAAATAAATAACAATAAATTATGGCCGCATTTGTGATGTGTAACGTCACCTGAAGAAATTTGCACCTCAAATCTGTTTAAAATGTTGAAAAGATTCAAGAATCGAGCTAATATTTAAAAGTATCCCTCTCAGTATTTTAAAGCCTACAAATTCTTTGCAACAGAAGGCAAAATTTAAACTAAACTGCCATTTGAAATCAAATTTAATTACTAAGTCCTTAAAAAAAATTATATAGATGTTCAGAATATCCAAGGTTGTTGGAGAGAAAGGAGCTAGCTCGGAGCCAGTGGAGAGTGGCTTACCTATTTTTAGCAGAGGGAAAATTAGGAGTACATTAGCATAAGATTGAAAGGTCAGGAATTAAAAAATAAATAACAAAAAATTATGCCCGCATTTTCCATATTTAATGTCACCTAAAGAAAGTTGCACCTCACACTTCACATATTGCAATGGTAAAACGTAATGTAGAACATAAATATAATTCCACAACTTATAAAACATGAATAGTTTTGGCGGTCACTGTTGACAAAAGTTGCACTGTTAAAATTGTACTTCTCTTTATCAATCTCATTGTTGAATTTTCTCATCGCTTCAAATTGAAGAAGGGTAAAAATCCCTATTCTCCTAAATTATCACATGTTGTAATAAAAGTAATATTATTTCATATTATTTAATATTAATATATTTTTATATAATATTTTAAAATTCCATTTTCAAAAATGTTTTTTTGAGTAATTTTAAAAATTTATGAAATTTCATAAGGTTTTGTTTTTAATAGGTAAGATAAAAAATGAAGAGAAGGATATATCTCGATTTCATATATATATAATAAGATAAGATAGATAAGCTAGTAGCTATGTCATAGTTGTACAAATGTTGTGCAATGTGGTTTGAAAGGGGAACCTAAAAATTAAACTGAACGTGGAAGCCTAATTAATTACCATTCATGAATTTTAAAAAGAGACAATGAGTTGTTTTACTTCATATAATATAATGTTAGTTGTTTAATCATATGTTATACATATGCTTTGGTTATGTTTGCTAAATTACTTAATGTGAAGATGAATCATGAGAATTTCATTATATTTTTATTATCTTTTAAGTTTGAGATTCCTTCTCATATGCTCTTGAAATCTAAATATAAACTCGTGTTTAAGAGTTAAAATACAAAAGGAATATTATTAATGTAAACTCTTATTGAAAAATTGGTATTTATACCATTATTCTATATGAATCTGTGGCTAATTCAAAAATGATAAATTAGTTTTTTGTTTGTGGTTTCTATGAGGTTCATATCTTACCTTTGGTATTCTTTTCAAGGCTCTTTTACTTTTATTATCATGGTCTTTGGCTAATTTTGTTAGCTACTACTTTTTTTGGGATTGCACAAGCTTGTAGTGTTTGTAGCACAAATTTTTCCTTTTAGCACAAGCTATCCCAAAGGTTGTGTAAGATGTAGCTAGTGGTCAATGAGCCAAGAGTATGGTTGCACAAGTGTTCTTAGTTGCTATAAACTTATGAACATGAGGAATTTTTTACCCAACCCATCCATGGTATTCCCCTTGTCTTCACTTGGAAAAAACCCCTTAAATCCGATTTATTCTCAAATTTAATATGAACCATACGTCATGTATTTTATGATTCTAATTAGTCTAATCAAGTCATCAAATATTCCTTAAAGATTTTATTTTAGCCTCATGCTTTTTTCATCTAAGAAATGTAATTACTAAATCTCATGAAGAAACCATGAGAATATTTGCACTTGCTTCTCATCTCTTTATTACTTCTTAGGTGATTGTAACCCTTCACCCTGACCACATTTCCTTGAATTTGAAACTAAGCACTCTTCTCAATATGATTGTTGGGTCTCTTAGCCCTATTTTTATACACTTTAACCTCCTCCATGTAATTATTCTTCTAACACAGCTACATTGATTTATAAAAACATAAAATATATAAGAAAATTATCCCTAATGAAATGTTGCTAGATGCCCTCTCTTAAGTGGTAATGGATTTTATTCATCAATACAAAATATTTACAACAAAACCATTATATTTCATTATAAGGAATGATAAGCCTACCTTAATAATATTTCTAGGGAAGGTTGAATAAGGGTTGATAAATCTTCTCTTAATTCCTTGGAGTCCTTTCACAGAAAATATCTCCAAGTTCTCAAAGACCCTTCCCTATATCTTGCAACTCAAGAAGTGGCCCCACAAAAATCCAAGTGAAAGTAGTATCTAGAAATGAAAAGAGAACCCTTACAAATAATCCAAGAGGATATATGTAATGGATGACATGTGACTTCCCCTCTTCCAATGTGTAAATATATTTTATGCATGGATAAAGGATTACCTTCAAGCAATAAATACTTCCACATAGTGATAGATTTCCCCTAAAGCTTAATCAAATAGAAAAACATAAATCTCTATAGGATTCCATACATTTTTATTGATTTTAGAAAGAGAGATATGAGATATTTTAATTTCTTGAAGAAAAAGATTATATAGAAAAAAAACTTTCAAACAATTCTTGAGAATATTCTATTTATGAAGGCTATTTATCTTCCTTATATTCTAGGAAACAATATTCATTTTCTAGATATCCTAGTGGTAGACATCTCCATGATTTTTGTGTTTCATTAACAATTTTTTGTGTTTCTTCCTTAGATCTTTTTTCTTAAGATAAAGCTTCCTCTTGTTTGAACTAACACCAAAGTTAGCTATTTTTCTAGCATATTTGGTCATTTGAAAATATTTCTCTTTACTTTAATACATAAGCGAAATTAGAGAGAGGGCTCATTCAAAATCAAATCTTTAACCTTCCTATCAATCTCAATGTTCTATGAATCATTCCTTTACATGGCCTCAAATATTATAGCGGTCAAGGGAGTAGTTATATCCTCGAGATAGGTCAAAGAGACCTCATTCCTATTTGGAGGGTAAGAATGGATTTTTCTTCCCCAAACCAACCTTGGGAGCTATGAGGAGCTCCTATTGGGGAAATATTTCCACTTCTTCAAGGTATTCATCAATTTAATAAAATGAATTGGAGACTTATCCAGTCCTTCTTTGAAAGAGATGTTCATCTTTATATTAAGATCATGTTATTTTCCCTTCAAGTGATGCTCCAAAAAAAATACCTTTTCTTATTTCACCACATATGGAGAGGAGTCTATTATATGCCTATTTATGATAGAAGAGACAATAGTTTTATATTATATATATTTTTTCGAACAACCCAACATTGACTCTGATGTGGTGGATGTAGGGAGCACCATATTTATAGCAATATTCATGCAAAACCTAGTAAAAAAATAGTTTTCTTCTAAATTCTTGGGATGCTATCTAGAGAGAAATTTCCCAAATGAATTAGTTATTCTTGCAATAATTTCTTCGTCCCAATAATAAAAAGGGAGAATAGGGAAGAATAAAAAAGTTGGGGACACAACATATGTTAGTATCTAGATTAAGGACTAGTTTCTATTTGCACAAGAAAATATTGGATTTCCCCATAAACCAAGGACCTATGGTCAAGATCTTGGTGTAATAATATTTCAAGGAAAAGGAAAATAAAAATAGCCCTTTAGGGAGGGCACTTCACTTAGCATTTCCTTTAATTTTCTATTTATTTTATATCCATTGATAAAACATGTCAATATTCAAATGATGTCCAAAGAGCTTCCCAACTAGAGAATTATCCATCTTGGAAAGTTTTTTTTTATAGTTGAATAATTAATTTTGAGGGCTAGTCCCTATTTCAAGTTATTGAATAAAACCCCCAATCTAGTGGTCGAGGAGGGTTTAGGCAATTTGAGAAAATCAATCCATTATTTAGGTCCCAAAACACCATCAAATCCAAATTTTATCTAATTGACCCACCATCTAAGGCTCGTAAAGTATCACATGGGAATTAGGACTTGACATGTATGGAGAAGGATTTTCTATTCAGTAGGAATTTTGTTGTAGCAAGGGATTCTTTCCTAAACCAAAGAGCATAGCTTTTAAAAATATTTTTTATCAACTTAGTTAAGATTATTACGAGTAATATTGATTAGCATTATAAACTGTAATGTCAGCTATCTTTCCACTAAAGGGATTTATGAAATTCTTTTAAAAAGAATTTTTTTTAGGGGGCAAAACTAATGCTATGTTATATTTTTTTAACAAAAATAGAACCACTTTGTGTGCTCCTCCTATTTCACCCTCTTAATGTCCACCATTTAAAAAAAATAGAAACTATATTTTGAGCACCACTAATCTTTTTATTAACACATCTTTAAATTTTGAGGTTGTGTATCATGAATTACTTCATGATTATTTTTTACTAATTTTAAAGAAAAATTGGTCACTCTTGATCCCCTTTTGGCTCCCATTTGTATGCATATACTCAATTGACCTTAGTAAATGGATTAATTTTTTTCTCTAAATTATGTTTGGTTGTGTCATGTGGAAGGTCGAAGGACATGTTTTCTCCATAGAGACCTTCACCCTAGAAAGATGATCTATTGGATCTAAACTTAAACCCATAAAAAATTAAATTGGAGGGGTCTTACATTTGAGGTCTATTAGAATCATTGGTATCCATGAAAACATCTCAGATTGATTTGAAGGGTAACTGGACCTAAAAAATATATATGATATGATTTAAAACCACCTTATATTTATCTTACCCAAGGCTATACCTTGTATTTTTCTATAAAATTTGTGTGCCGGTCTTGAAGTTTGAAGAGAATCAAATATCATGTGTCTAAAGTAGTCAATAGGATAAGGACAAGTGTCTCTTTCTCAAAGCCCTAGAGCTTTACACAACCAATCTAGAACTCACATCAAAATTGGGTTCCTTAAATTTTCCTTAAGGTTTCTCATGGTAGTACACATATCCATAATCATGTTATTACTTGGTTTACTTGACATTGAGTATTGTAAGAATTATGATTATTGATTCATCAAAGTATTCTTAGATTTTTTTTGGATAAAAGGCCAAAGGCCTAAACAATTTATATTAATATTATAATTCTTATACATTCAAAACATCTAAACTTGGAGAGTATCTATCCCACTCGTCAAAGAGTTTAAATTGAAATTCAAAACAAAATAAATGTATTTGTCGCCCATCAAGGGAAAAAATAGAGAAACAATTATAGAAACTACCCCCCTCCTCCAACCTAACATGTAGTCTGAGGCTATTGCATAAAACACATGTTGCTTAAACACCCACCCAAACTCCTAATCGACCCATAGGTGTCTTCAAAATCTTGCCATTAAAAAAAAATATTATCTATGACAAAACATTATATGCATATGACCAAAATTTAGAGTGTTGATCTTACATACTAATTGGATTAAACATTACCCACTTCTTGTATATAGTTTATAAACTTGTCGACCCATTCAAAGTCTTGGATTGGCTCAACATACAACATTTTTTTTAGGAAGCTTACTGCCACTTTCGCCTACTCTCAATCTTAGTACAACATCTCACCTTTGATGTCCAGTATGAAGGGGTAGAAGGTTACATCCTCACCTAAAACCAAAAGATGCTCCAAGTCATGAGGCCTAGGAATACTAAGACTGAAGGAGGTAACATCCATCACCGCCACTAATCCACCTAAGATTTCAAGTATAAACAACTTGCAGGCTATTTCCACCACCTCCACCTTCAGAGTGCACAGGTCAAGCAGTGCCACCACAAATCATGAGGAAATATCTGAACCAACCCTATACCACTAAAGTATTCCTAGTTTTAATACATGTAAAATTTAAAGCATCATGTTATACATTTGGTCCCTAGTTGTGTTGTAACGCCCTGCCACACAAACCCCATAGGACAACTACAACAAATACAAAATAATTTATTTTTTTGAAGATAACAATTACACAATGCAACGTATAAATATTTATACAACATAGATATAACATAAATCATTAACCTAATCCTATGGTGTACATGGTGCATTACCTAAACGAACCCAAAAAATAAACGATAAGCAATACTAACTAAAGCGGAAGAAAGAAAGGAGAATAAACATGATATAAGTACAACAAGAATGAGATATAAATTCATAAACATAAATCACATAATAATATATTCATCTTCATAATTCATAGTTACAAATGTGGAATATATTTCCATAGATACAACACAATAAAGAATCAAAGTTGCATCACAAGGCCACTTCCCTTATAACATTGGGAAGGGTAAAATCATAATACAAAAGTACAATAATGAAAGAGAATTCTTCAAAGGTACAATCTTCTTCACGTGAGCTCCGAGATCACAACAACTGCATCCACGCCATGATCACAACTGGGGACCCAATGGGTGCATTGCACATTTCCACCTGACCGTGTGAACTCGAAGGAACACCTCGCATGCAAGGAGTCGATAAGAAAGAACCCTCAGCCACAAACTCAAACATAAAGGACACATATCACAAGACTCAAGCCCATGAAACAACATAATCGGCAACAGTAAATAAACAACTAAGTACAACTCCAGAGGCACAAGAAACAAGGGAAACAAAGGGGTGCAATGGGAGTGTCATTGCATGGCCTTCATGGATTCACCAGACTACCTATAATCTAGGAGCCACCTCCATCTATGGTTAACTAGACATCCTGTTTCGAGGTGCCGCCCCATAGGGTGACTCATGTGGAGCCAACTACCTTTCGTGAAGACAAAGTAGTGACCTTACTGACTAGGTCTTCCCACCCGTCCTTAGCCTTTGGGAGCACCAACGGCAGGGGTGAGGTGTCTATTTTTATCTTGTTATGTGATAACTAACCCAACCCACTAAGTAAATTAATTAGGTTTTCACTTAATTAAGGAAACTCTATCAAGGGTAACCACTTGTTCAGTGGCCCCGAGAAGAGCCACTCTCCCCTATGGTTTCCCTAAGAAATAAAACCAAGAGACGGGTACCACAATGTTCAAACAAAATAATCATAACCTCAACAGGGTACCTCTCACTAATTCCCACATGGTAACAACAGGAACCAAATAAATGCAACCATAAAAAAACATTCTCATTTTCCCTAACCTCTGGAGATACACTAAATCCACACAAGATACACTAAATCCACACAAAACACACTAAAAATATCACATTTAATTTAATAATACCACAACATTAACTACAAGGCATTTAAATAATAAAACATCCAAATCTCATCAAATAACCATTTTCATCAATTTAAAACAAGATAAGGAAATTCACTAATATTGCAATTTATTCCAAAAACAATATTCGATTTAATAAACATCTTCCTACATTTAAATAATTCACTAATTAAATATCTAAGTCTATAAACCTGCTAAAAAACTAATTTGGAGAGCAGCAATGATAATTCCATGATTTATTAAACATAATAAAATAAATAAATAAAATTTACAGATACTAACTTGATTTATCAAGAAAAACCAATTATAAATCATTTACTAAATTCAATTTTTAAACTATATTTTGTTTTCTGATTTTAATTCTTTTCTACATAGAATATTCTAAATTCTAATTTTTCTAAGATAATAAAAATCTAATCTTTAATATTAAAATCGGTTTCAAGATAAAAAGCAAATTCCATTTGTTAAATATCTAAGTTCAAAAAAAATCTGATTTATTTATTTTAAACAATTTATTCTGATATTTCTCAATACAGTTTGACTAGAAATAAGGAAATCAAATTCTATAGTAATATTTAAAATACAATTATTTCCCATCCCGTAATATAGATTAAATAGAAAAGTCATTTTCAACAGATTTTAAAACAACAGTATTTTTCCTCATTAAATATAATTTTTTTCTAGAGAGTAATTTACTTTTATTTTTCAAACACTTATTCTCATTTCCTGTCTATACACTATATATATATATATATATATATATATATATATATATATATATATATATATATATATATATATGTATCTAAATATTGGAATAAATATATATCAATCTCATCTTATGTTGTTGAAGATCAAAACTCAATAACAATAGAATATACCAATTTTCCACATAGTGTATATATACACATACATATATACATATAGATGCATATACACACACACACACACACACACACACACACACACACACACATATATATATATATACTAAATACTTCCAATCCAAAGTAATATCAATATTAAATCTGCCACTTTTAAAAAGAAAACATAACACACACACACACACACATATACATCTTATATATTATATTTTATGCAAGGTTGAAAACCACATTAAAGTGCAGGTCAAAGAGGGAAACGAAAGCAAGAGGCAGGTACAGCCGACCCCCTTTCATTCCCCACGAAGCAAGGAAGTGGGGAGGCGGTGGAGGCTCTGCCTCCACATCGCCATCCCCATATGGGGGCAGCGGTGGGAGGCAACTGTGGGAGGCAGCGCCTCCCCTAGCCTTCCCATATGCACATTAAACCCCAAACAAAAATAAAGGCTGCAAAAATTTAAAATTATTTCCATTGCATTCCTCGTACCGCGCCAAACCAATAACAGTGGTTTCAATAAAATATTAACAAACATATATATTTATATATATGTAAATATATATATATATAAATATAAATATATATGTAAATATATATATATTTATATATATATATATATATATTTATGTAAATATATATATATATATATATATATATATATTACCCATCAAGATACAGTGAAAACAATTGCGGTATAACAGAGGAGATTGCAAGAATTTCTAGAATAAATAAATTGGGGAAACGAATTACAGAGGGCGAGAGGGTTTTCAAACGAGAGAGGTTTCCAAATGAGAGAGGGGTTTCTAGAGATTTAGAGCTGAGCAACGAGATCAACAAGAATTCTGAAATGGATTGCGGAGAGGAAAAAGGGAAATTCATAAACAAGTAATACAAATTTTACAGAGAAAGAGAATTTTCCCCAAACACACTCAGGAACACATTTTCTTTCTCAAACCAAATTTATTTTCTTCTTTCTTAAAAACAAATTTACAGAGATCTGAATAAGAAATTTGAATTACCTAGAGTCCTACGCAAGGCTCGATTTGAGGACAAGTTGTGCAAATCCATCCAGATGAAATCTTCAAAAACCAGAGATTCGAACCTCAGCAACAATGAATTCAACAACAAACCCAGTGCAAGATCTTAAATTAAATATTCACTGATCGAAAAAACGAAAAACCACAAGAATTAACTATTCCTCTCAAAAAAATTCAACAAATTTTGAGTTGCAGACATTTTTTTTCATTTTTTCATTTCCTCCCTCTTGCTTTTTTGAAAAAGAAACATTTGGAAATATACTTTTTCCAGAAAAGCCACTTCATAAGTTGTTATAAATTTTCCGACAACTTTCCCATGCAAAATCCACTTAACACCCAATTCTACCATTTTCCAAATTTGGAAGAGAATCTTCCAATTTAATTTACACAAAATATGCCCCTTTTAAATATTTTATATTTCATTTTAATAAATTCACTATTGAAAAATAACAATTAATTAATAATAATTTTAACCATATTTCACTTAATTATTATTTTAAGTTTAAAATTTATTTAATTAAATCACCTTTTTAATAAAGACAAATATGATACTGATTTCCTTAACCTTATTTCTTTTTAAAGATAATCCATAATAATTTATCTAGCTATATTTTTTAATTTAAAGAATCACTTCACATTTTAAAATAACAATAAAATGCTAATGTACCCATAATTTTCCAAAATATAAATATCATAAAGAACATTGGACATTTAATAAATTTAATATTTTGCACCATGGAATAACATTAAATTTAAAATCTAAAGCACTAGACCAAGCCATAAACATACTTATAAAAATCATGAAATAAAATGATTAATTAACAACCATACCCACACGGACGAAGTCTGAACATGACATGAACAATCCCTGAACTAACCACTGACATGGGCAGGGGTACTTTCTTACCAACTCCCTAACCACATCAAACCATTAGGTACATAGGATGCGCTCAGACTCGACAATGCGAGTGGAGTCGACATCCGATACCTGCATAACACAAAACGTCGAACATGTACATATGCATATAATTAATAGTCAAACACATTGTGAAGGAGAGTTACGATGAGGTAGGGCGCTCACAGATGAGCGATACCACCCTGTCTCCTTCACCCAAATCAACTACAGTAAACAGCATCTAAGCATCACATCATCAAAATAACTCACAAAGTAACATCATCATAACATGAGTATCCCACATATAAGTCCACTATCATAATCAAATAAGCATAAATGTCTGCCACACCCAACACATGGCAGAAAAGATATCAAACAAAGTATCACATATGCATAAGAACATAACCAGAGATCACACTGAAGAAAACACACACACACCAAAGCAATAATAGAGTATCAGAACATGAGAGGCACTACATGTGTACTCATGAGATTCCTCAAATTACATGTAATTATGCCACATGGACTATAGACTAGGTGCAATGGTAACATATGTTCTACCTATGTATTGCACATGTTTTTAAGATAAGGAATGTATTGGTGAGAAGTAGGTCTAATGAATTGAATGATTCCATGTGTCAAGCTAGCCTTTGGTAGTACTTGTTTGACTTATAAATGGGTGGAAATCAAAACAAGTTAAGCGATTGTTGATTTCTTTTCACATCCAAGAAGATTTTGGAAGAGAAATTGAGCCACAAAGGAACTCTTTCTTCTAAATTGCCTAAACTCAAGGTGAACCAATGAATTTGAGTTAGTTTTCCTTTTGGGTGGGAAATTATCTACTTAGATCCTTAATTAAATTTAAAGATACTTGGAATCTTTAGAGGTCAATGGGTGCCTTGTGGCACATGAACCTTTACTTATAATTTGATGGCTAACTAGATGTATGCTCATTAGTTTATTGTAGAATGACGGTTAAGAAATAAATGTTATTTTGGAGTTTGAACCTATAGCCATTTGGAAAACCAAAAAATTAAACTAGTAGATTTATTTATAGATTTAGCTATGAAGATAATAATTTGATTTTAAGCTATTAAATAAAATAGAAACACTAACTTAATTTTTTTAGTCTACTTAAGATGTTACATATATTCAAATTTATATAAATTTATGTAAATTGAGAGGGGTGGTGGTTGAGGAATAAGTCTAACTTTACACAAGAATGCATTATGTGTCATATATAATTGTATTAAGTCATTTTATCAAAGTAGACCAAGAATTGTCGATATTGGCATGGTGTGATGGTTTAAAGGTGGTGACGTTGTTGTTCTTGCCACCAAGGTTCAAACCCTGTTGGGGTCATATTGTAGAATGGTTGGTTATATTGGGGATCCGGTTCATAGCTCAAGATCAAAAACATTCACCCCTTAATAAAAATGTAGACAAGAAATTAAATGAAAATTGAATTGAAATTTTAAATTTCACTTACAATGATTATACACATAATTTAAATAAAATTTTAAATTTAAACCTAAATCATTTTTGAAGATTAATTAACACATTAAAAAAATCTCTTACTAAATAAAAAATTGCATTTAATTAATTTATTCAAAATAATGAATTAATATTACAAGTAATAATTTATTAAACCCTCTAATTATTATGGACCCCAAAAAGTCTTAAATATATAGCAAATTAATATCAATCATATAATGTCCTAGGATGGCATATGGGTTTTGTGTCCATCCTATGGACTTTATCATAAATGAGGGATTTGTTTGAAAGGAAAGTAAAATATGTTTATCTAATTAATATTATAATTAATTTAGATAGATAAGTTAAATTTTAAAATTATGGGGGTCTTGATTTATAAATTTTTCTTGGTGTCATCTAGGTTATGCTTCTAAAACACCATCTTGCATCATCCATATTACATTCATTCTACATCTCTCTCAAAAGAAGCTCCACCCACTGCATACACTAGAGCTGGAACATTTGTACCATCAATACTAGGAATCTTCTCTTCAAATCTTTGGCTCTAGTGGAAAAGTCATAAACTGGAGAATTAGAACGAAGCCTCTTGGAGATGGGATTAGATCTATCAACTTTAGTATTATCTTCAACAAAGTACCTCTTCTCTTTTTGTAAATTCAAATCAATCCAATATCACTTAGTAAAAAATGCTATCACCCACCACACTTTTCTGATTCTTCTAGTGTTTCTTGATTGTATTAATATATTGAAAGGTCTTAACAATAGTTGAAGTATCCTTAGACCTTAATTTGGATATATACACAACTTATTCCAAACAATAAAAACCATGTATACTAGGTTGGTCAAGAACGAAAGTTTGTCGATGAATTGCTACTGTAATAATAAGTATTGATAATATAATAATCTTTAGTCACCCAAAAGACAAAAACCTAATTATCTCTTCATTTCTCAGTCAACATCTTCACCATAAAACATAAACATTACTTTCAATATTGAAACTAAAGCAATTATTAATTTTACGTTGGATGGAGTACAATATCTCGAAATAGGAAGTAATATAAAAATTAAAAAAATCTAATTTGACTTCTTTTAGTGTTAAGTTCATATATGTGTAGTTTTAAATTACTTGCCACTTGATCCAGTTTAAGAATTTTAAATTAAAATTATTAGAAAACATTATCTCTGTCTAATAAATGAGCTCTTTTCATTTGGTATGGAGTCCAATTTATTCACTTAAAAATATATAATTGGTCTTGTTTTTAATCATAGGAAAAATAGGTTTTGAAGGGGCCCTAACATATATATCTTAAAAATAATATATAAAATATGTCAAGAAATATCCTTCTCATCTATTTAATTTAATTTATTATTATAGTATTATATTTTTAATAAATTATTCTATTGTTATATTATACATATTATTAGATTGTTATTAAATTATATTTTTGAATTATATTATGAAATCATATCCTTAATTGAACTCTATTTTTATCGTAACTCTAATAAAATCCTTACCCTTAACCTAATAGTAATCCTTACCCTAATTGAACTCTAATCCAAAGCATTACGAAACAATAATCTTAATTGAACTTTAATTTTAACCCTAATTAAATATTAACAATAAATGAACTAAAAGCCTTCCCCCTATTAAATGCTTACTCAAAGCAAACCTTCTCACTCACCCTAATTCAACACTAACCCTAATGGAATACTAACCCTAAGCATAAATAAACCCTAACACAAATTTAACATTAACCCTAACAATAATCTTAATTGAACCTTGGAGTGATGAAATTCTAACTCTAGTTTAACAATAATCTAACTCTGAACAAATATGATTACTATTTAGTTAGGGTTATAGTAAATGTTCAATTAGAGTTAATTTTCTTATATAAAGCTTGGGGGAAGGGTTAGCTTTGGGGTTCAAATAGGGTTACGATGCATGTTATGGTTAGGGTTACAAGTAGGGTTAGAGTTATAGTTAGTTTGATGGTTAGAGTTAGAGTTACAATTATAATTAGTTTTAGCTTTGGAGTATGGTTAGGGTTAACCTTAGAGTTACAATTCGTGTTTGTTATAGGGCTGTGGATAGGGTTATAGTTTAAATTATACTTACTATTAGTATCAGGGTTAGAAATTATTTAATTGTTAGGTTTAGGGTTAGTGTTAGAGTTAGGTTTGGATTTACGATTAAGGTTAGAGATGGAGTTGGAATTATTATTAGGGTTAGAGATATAGTTATCATTAGTGTTAGTTTTAAAAATAGGGTTCAATACATGGGTGAAGATTGTATTTATTTATAAGAAGACAAAGCCCAAGTTGTTCAAGGGAAAGCCAATGTAAACTGCAATCAAAAGGATCCACGTAATTTACAATACCCACTTGAGGAAATGGATGGTTCGCTTCTCTTGAGAAAGGATATCATTAAGGCTTCAAAAGATCATAACCCAAATGAAAAATTGGATAATCAAAAGAGGATTTGGAAATCATGTCTCCTAGGGGATAAAATAATACCCCCAAAAAATGGTGGAGGTTATGAAGGTTGAGGTAGTCAAGGAAAATTGGATGTAGAGGGTTTTGAATCTTGCTTATGAGAATTCATGCTTTATAGTACTTTTAGACACTCCTTTTGAGTTTCCATTTTGAATGCTCTTTAGATGGACGCATAGGTTTTTAATACATATAAACTTCCTGTCTTTATATTATCGGGTGTAACCTCGTAATGCCACTTTTACCTATCAAAAAAACTTATTATATTATTAATAGTAGAATTATTATATTATTCTTATTATTATATTATTATACTATTATTTTTATGTTATTGTAAAATTATATTCTTTTCTTTACCATTGAAAATATATATAAATTCATAAATTTGGTATTTCATTTTTTTATATGTGAGATTTTGTAAAGAATAAGTCTAAATTTGACACAATTTTATAAAATTCCATTTGCACAAATAAAGATGGATTATTGTGATTGATAAAATTTTAATATTTTTCTTTTGTTGTCACAATCCTCTAATTTTATATTTCCTCATTAATAACAATTTATGCTTAACTTTAGATTTGACATTATTTTCAAATATGAAAATTTATTTTTCCATATATTTATATAGTCTATTGTATATAATATCTAGCAATGATTTTAGTTTGCTTAAAAGGATTCAATTTTGTATTATAGATTATCTAGGAATTGGGCTAGTTCTATTTATTGATTTGAGTGTAAGCATTGCCTATTTTTTTCAAGAGGCCAATATTACAACATTCAAAACCTACGTCACCTTTTGTTGTGCCTTATTAAAATTTTGAATAACTAGTCCTTAGAAATGTCAATGTAATTCACTATCATGCGACTCTCAATTGACAATAATTTGGTCTTTAGAATTGTCAATGTAATTCACTATCATGTGAGGGATTTTTTTTGGAGCAGTCACTAAATTCATCTACCCATTTTGGTGGAAGTCATGGTTGTTTATTTAAAAATGAATCTTATGAAATACTTTTTCTCATTTAAAAAAAAATTATGTTCCAAACCATCTTTCATAATCCCATGAAAACGTTGCAATTAAACATCTTGAACAAACCATAACGTAGCAATTCACTATTTACCAATACCTAATTCTAAAAAACCATAACTTACCAAGTTTATCAAATAGTCATAAACCCCAATTTCTTGGGTTAATATTTCATACCCCAATAAGGCTCCTTTTATTGATTCCCAATAATTAATAGTGCTTAATGTATGTAGCACAAGACAACATTGTTCCCAATTTAGAAAACCTATACCATGACACTTGCATCTAAGGATGTCAAGATCTTAAATCAAACCTTACCACCCTTATCATTCTTAATTCAACATGAGCATCCAAAATATCTTATAGATTCATCTCCTTGATATAGAGGTTAGGATCATTAATTAAAAAGAAATTATATTTGTTTTCACTAACCATACTTATCACTATACTAAGACACTATCCATAATGAAAACATAAACATGAAGTTAAATCATTGTAACCATAATCGTCACATCCAAAGCTAAATCATAATGTAAAGCCATGTAAGGTTTTATTTGGATCACTCAAAAGAATGAAAAATACCCCTTACAAAATATAATATAGGGTTGGAGTTCCTTACTTCTCTAATTAAGCATACTTTTGATGCACCAGAAGACATCATTTACAACATGGAACCCAAAAAATACAACCCATTCACTAGGGGGGTAAGTGCACCAATCTGTGACACAATTTTGGCTCTTAACATGCCACTTTTTTTTCTGAAATCAGGAAAATCTGATTTGCACGAGAAAATGAAGATAGTTACGCTCAAAATTTCAAGATGCGGCAAGAACAGAAGTTGAAGTGCTCCGAGTCTAGTTTCTAAGCTACTATTGTTTTTTGAAATTAATGAAGATTAAGGGTCTCAAAAGGGGAGGGGGGGCAAAATAGGTCATGTTTTTATAAAAAAAAATAGCATAGCACCTGAGGGCTCCCGCCTTTTTGGTTAACTTTTTTTTAGAATTTCAAAAATCCCAATAGTGAGAAATTAGCTAACACCATGTAGTTTATCCTCCTTCTTTCAGATAATTTTTTTAATGAATATATAATATTTTATGAATTTTCAAAGTGGAGACATCCTGAAAAGCTGAAATTTGAGCGTGCTCCCCACCAATTTTTTTGCAAACTAATCAAAAATTGAATTTTTTTCATCATGTGTAGAATGGAGTCTAGTTTCAAAAAACGTAATTTGTTTCACATTTTGATGAAAGTGTAAAAATCTATCCTAAACCTAGCACATGTTGGTTTTTGACCAAAAACAAAGGCATTTACAATAGAAGCCATGGATCAAAACCTTAACTAAATCAAAATGAAAAAAGAATTATATATTTAGATAGCTAAGACAGAGGTTAACACTATCATGGTTTTTTTATAAACTTGCATTGAAAGACGTGCAAATGAGACGGGGAGCACAGACGAAAATATGAGAAAATTTAGCAAATCCTATTGATTAACACGTCTAAAGCAGGCCTTTTGGTGAGTGCAAAATGCCTCATCACATTTGGCGTGCGCCAAATGTGATGAGTCATTTGGCATGTGCCAAATTTGATGAGTCATTTGGTGAGCGCCAAATGGCCTACTTTGCATAGAACTAGATTTTCGCTTTCTCTGTCAAGGAAACTATTTACATGAAATAAACATTTAAGTATAAGTTGACATTTACATATGGAAATTTACTTTCTTATACTTTAAGTTATATTTCATGTATATATAGGCAGGATGTTTGAGAGTGGTTTCAGATCTCTAAGAGTTATAATGCAAATTCTAGTTTTTGGAAGATCTTAAAAATTTCAAACTTAGTCAAATTTCAGTAATCAGCATGTCAAATTTCAGTAATCAGGAGGTCAAATTTCAGTACTCAGGAGGTCAAATTTCATCTTTCTCTCTCTATCTCACTCATTTTCATCTCTTATTCTCTAGACCTCTCTCTCTCTCACTATCTCCATCCCTTTATCTAACAATATCTTCCTTGAACTCAAGAACTATGTCTCTACATGTCCATCTCTCTCTCCTTCCCTCTCCAATATCTATCTCCCTCCCTCCTTCCCTCTCTACATTTTTCTATCTCTCATCCCTCTCCTTTTATCTCTATATATCTCTTTGTACTCTCTATACCTACCTATCCCTCCATCCCTCCCTCTCCTCTCTTTCTCTCTCTCTTTGCTTCCCTCGCTCTCTTTGAGCCCCTCTCTACTCTCAATCTTGTCATTCTCTCTCTCCTTCCCTCTCTAGTTCTCTCTATCTCACTTCTCTCTCCTTCCCTCCCTCCCTCTCTAATTTTCTCTATCTCCCTCTCTCTCCTTCCCTTTCTACTTCTCTTTATCTCACCTCTCTTTCTCCCCCTCTCTCTCTCCCTCTCTCTTCCTTTCACCCACCTTTGCTCTCTACTTCTCTCTATCTAACCTATCCCTCTATACATCTCTCTCTCTCCCCCTCCTTCCATCTCAATCTCTCCACCTTCCTCCTTATCTCTCCAATTTTAAGCTCCATCACACATCTCTATATCACTTCTCTCTTTCCCCTTCCCTCTCTACTCTCTTTCTCTCTATCTCACCCCTCTCTCCCTACCTATTCCTCCCTCCTCTCTCTTATCTCTCTCACCTCTCTCTCTCCATCCCTACCTCTTCCTCCCTCTC